>CM055064.1:38576948-38698700 GCA_029204045.2 Tillandsia leiboldiana | reverse complement strand
TCAACCCCAAAGCTATCCGGCTCCAGGTATCCGCCACCACAGTGGCCCTGTCGGGGTGATACTAAATGCTCAAGAATAACTCCAATGGTAACTCCACAGCCACTATGGGAGGCATCACTAACACAAAGGTCCATCCCCCATCTCTGGCAAGCTGCAATCGGCGCTAGTACCAGTCTCATCATCCATTCGCCATGCTCTCCTGGCACTGCCAAATCCAAAAAAAAACTCCCTCACCTCAACAATAAATGTTGATCTCAGCCAAACTCAAATAGCATCCACATTGGCCGGAATTCCACCGCCGCTCCTATGGCTAACACAATGTGACCCAAGAAGGTAAGCTTCTAAAGCTAAAACTTGTATCTCAACACATGGCATACAGCTTCATCCCACAGCATGGTAACACATCCACCAGTGCTCTCATGCTCCCAGTCGCTCTGGAAGTAGATCATAATATCCCTGGAGGATCTGTTACCAATGCAATCAAGTACAGCTGGAGCACAATTCCTCAAACCAAAAGAGTGGCAGGGCGTTAATCATTTAATTGGCCTCACTATAACATAATGCCCCTACCGCGTCCTTAACACCATCTTGACGAAATACTCAGCCGTATGATTCCAAAATCTGTACCTGCATCAGTCGTACAACTGCCGGAGTATAACTCCATCAAAAGGTCCAGAATAATACTCGGACCTGTCTACACTCGAACCATAAAAGGGCCCTCACAGTCGTGTATCAACGATGTGGCATCACCACCGTATATCAACGCGTGGCAGTAGGTCAAACAGACCCCTCGATCCATCAGATCCTGCAACTGCGCCATCAGCTCTCACAGCTCTAACTGGCAATATCCAATGAGGTGCTGTCGAGGGTGGCGCGGTTCCCCGAACCACGCCAAACTCAATCTCTATCTCCCTAACCGGCGGCATTATCAACAGCTCAGGTGAAATCATACCCGGAATCTCGTGGCAACAGAGATATCTTTGGGTCCCGGTGCCGCCGTAAGCACCTCTCACACTGTCGCTATAACCAGTGTGCTCTGACGACCTCAACAACCAAATCTCCTCTCGTCTGCCTCGCAGAAGGTCAAAGTCCTCTCCTTCCGCAGTCTACATCCTGTGGCACTGTGCCAACCAAAACCCAAGCACTAGGTCGAAAACGCCGAACTGCCATAATTACCAATAAGTCTACCCGTATATCTCGCGACCCTCAACTGCATAGGACATAGACACAAGCCTCCCCCACATACACAACACTAACAGGAACCTGTACCTCAAGTGCATGTGGTAACAATCTGCCTCTAATCCATGCAGGAATGCAACATGCTCCTACTCCGACTGCTGTGATGAAATCACACCTGCGACAACTCGATCCACTACCGTGGCGCCCTCCAACCGGGCGGCACAGATTCATCCGCTCAAAGCAAGTGGTTGTCGCCCAATCTGCCTGAAAATCAGGACTATCCACAAGGGAGCACGACCTCTGTCTCTGCTCACATTGAGGCGACGAATAAAGTCCTCCGCAGATAACAAATCCACGCTACCGCTGCGCCACTCCGATATAGAGGTTGATGCCGCCATCGGGGTCCACCCGATCTCTGGCATCACGGGAACCCGTTATCCAGGAAAAATAAAATCAAAAATGTCTCTGCCGGCCGATCTGTCCTCCATCACTCGGCGCCAAGCGCCAATATCCAGAACTCACCTCTGGCGGCAGATCTCTATCCAACGGAACTGCAGCGCCCCGCTCCAAAACCCAACGCCTACTCCAACGAGGCGTCAGAACCTGTAACGGAGGAACTGAGTAAACTGAAACGTATCCTGGCGCAATCCACTCTCAGCCACACATATCCTATTCGCCTCGTCCCTCGAAACCTGGAGCGCGTAGTTCAACGACTGTATAAACTCCCTAGCACAGGGAGGCTCTCCGAGAGTCTCTCCATCACCACCAACCCCAATTCTGCCTACAAAGGCTCCAACTCAAACCTATGAATCGGGATGGTTCAGACTGCCGGTAACTGGCTCTATCGACCAACGACGTCCCGAAGCTCAGCTACTATCCACTATCCACCCTGCCTCGGTGCCTCGGCACTGCTCGTCGGCACGGAGGGGGCTGCTCGCTCCATCGGCGCCACTGGTACAACTGAAGATACCACTGCATAGGAAGAAAGTACTGGAGGACACTCAAGCGGTACTTGCCACTGGCTATGCTCTCTACTCCAACAGCGCATCAAACGTTCCATGGCTTCTTCCTGGCATCGGACAGCCTCCGACATCTGTGCCATCTGGATCCATAACTCCTGGGTCTCGCTCTGCTCTGATAGCTCTGTCTCCCGCTGCTCGGGTTACTCATCAGATGCGGGATGTGCCCTCTTCGCTACACGACGTCTCAGGGGCATCGTAGTCCACTACACAATAACAAACATCAGGACACAACAACCATACGACCCAATCCAGCGAAAGTCTAAGACATGTTATCAATTCCATAGCATTATGTTGTCTGCAGCCACATAATCGCTTAGGAGCATAAACATGCCAATCACTCATCCCGTCTCTTGGGAGAGGTACAAAACTCGATCAGGACTCTCGCTAAAAGTCACGACTCTCACGTAGTCATCCTAATGTCCAACCACAAGCCTAGGGTTTCTAAGTCCTCAATGACCTACAACCTAGGCTCTGATACCACTCTAGTCTGTCACGCCCCGGGGTCGAAACTGCGACCCGGCTCGCCAACAGATCCGCCACCTATGCCAAACCCGCATAGGCGAAGCGTCCTACCTGCAAGAAAAGTACTACAGCTAAACAGATATCAGAGCTATAAATAAAAATCTGCTGTATAACTAAATCAATCACTGTACAACTGGAAATAATACAACAATGTCCGTCTCCCAAAATGATAAACATACAGTATCCTCAAATACAAACTCAGAACTCAACAGGGAGTTATCTCCAATAAATACAACAGTGTACAGGCTCTCAATACATAACAATCCTCACTACAATAGTCTCTCAAAGGAAGAAAATGAAATAACTAATCTACTGAAGCTCTCCTCTGAAGGGGTACCGCTACACTCCAACGACGGGTAGGGAACTAGCTCGCGACTCCCTCGCCTCGGTCAGAAGGATCAGCAACAGGAACAACAGGAACCGGAGTAGAAGTTCCTGTGGGAAAAGACACCACGACGGGTGTGAGAACTACGTCCCAAGTAGTTCTCAGTGGGTGCCGCCAACAAGCCCGACGGTCTGCCCACTAAGTCCACTAGAGGCATAAAGTAACAAAAGCAGTGCTGTAAGGAAAGCTGGGAAAAGTAAACTCTACAGCTACTATGCCTCTACCTAGATGCTCAAAGAGTGGAACAGAAAGAACATGATGCCACAACTAACTCTCATCTCTGATCACCCAATCTGAACTGACTGCCTCATCAGGTCCAGTCAAGCCTGCGCCAACCTACTGCCGTTACGTCCCGGAGGAGCGGACTTACGTAGGACGTCCATGACTGCCAACACCAGCACAGCCAGAGGGACAAATGCAACGACAAATCGCGATAGAAAAGCTCAATCTCACGCCGCTACAACAACCCGGTCTCGCCTACTCCGGAGTGGCACTCGAGGGGAGCGACCCGCTCGAGTATAAAGTAACCCATCTCAAGTATCTCTGTAAAGTATCTCTGTCAAGCTCAAATGTGGCTCATGCAGGCAATGATCCACGATCAAAAAGATCGGTAACTCCAAGCTCAAAGCACAACTCAGTCGGAAAAAGAACCTCGACTCGAACAGGAATAGCCCAAAACACTCTCACAGCTATGTCGGAGAACCCTCAACGACTCAATCTGATAAATGCACGACCATGGCTGAGTCGGGAAACCTCCACGACTCGATCTGCCAGAACCCCAAGATCCTCAAAGCTAAGTGGGAGAACCATCTCCACCACTAAATCAGAAAAACAACCTCTAGATCACACTCTACCAACTCATAGCACAAAGTCGCATCCACTGCGAGAAACTGCCTCAACAGGCCAACACCGGATCCCCTGCGAACAACTGCCTCAACAGGCCAACATTGCAACCACTGACACGAGGAAGGGTCCGGGAACCCCGAAAGACTAGAACCTACAATCCAAATCAAACAAGAACAGGCTCTAGGCATAGCCTCTCGTTGTTCTCGTCCCAAGAAGAAGGCAGACCTTAGAACCCAGACCACTCGAATCATCTCGGGTGGTTAATTTATAGGAAAAGGTGACATTTCTTACTGAAGCCCTTTGATCTGTAAGAAATCCATATTTAATGATTTTTAGTTCTTTTTAGGAAAACAGTTGAAACCAAGTTTTATATCTAAGCCTCGAAGGGCTAATGCCTTCGTCCAATCAAACAGGAACAGACTCAGGCGACCCTACGATGCTTGGAAGAAAATATTTGGTTGACAAAAATCATATGTGTGTCCAAAAAGGTTCTGGGTTTAAGGTCCTGCTAACACTGATCTACCGCTGCCACTATCATAGCGGCGACAGATAAAACAAGAAAAATAAAACATCTCGGGACCGCCGTCTACCCAAACGGCTCCCGCTACAGATGAACAACCAACTACATCTACCAGACGCCACTCTGCTCCCAAGCACGAGTGTAACATGCATCCCACACTAAAAGATAACACCTGACCACTCGGCCCACTACCCGGGCGAGGAAGGACACTATGTCCAGGAAAGTAGAAGTGTGGATGTCTAAAGCAGAAATAACCCTAGCCCAAGTGAGGGTTTTCTACTAGTCTGGTTACACATGCAACATATGACGGGATGCTAGGTCAAGTTCCAATAACTATAATTTACAGATGGTAGAAAGCAAGGAGATGACAATACCATCAGATAATACAAGGAATAGCAATTCCTACATTCTAACATGCTGCACAAGCATTTCACTATCATGCATAGTCCTACTATAGCAGATTTAAAGCACAGTCCATCAATCTTGGAGACAAGGCCACCCACCTGAAAATGCTAAAAGTCCGGAGTCGCACAGCTGAGAAAGTCCAGAAACAGATATCTCTACACACCCACCAATCCAACAATACAGGAACAGTGATCAATACCTCCTGGGTACAAAAACACAACCCAAAGTTACACTTAATTCCATAAAATCCAAGCATCACAAATCTGCTGGGAACAGTCCCCTTCATGCGAAATTTTCACCTGTAAAACGAACTCCAAAAATTCCAATAAAAATACTGCTGCGATCCTCGCGTCGATACCTTCGAAACGGGTACCTGGACGCCCAATTCGGAGCCCCGTAGGCCAAGTTACAAATTCCACAGTACAGGTGCGCAAACACTCACAACCACACAATTGTAAACTCAAACACAGATAAAAGGGGAATAGTATACCATCGGGCAAGCCTCAGAAAAATCCCGGAAAAATACGATGATAATCCTTGTGACGAGTAGATCCAAAAAGTGTATAGGCTCGTCTCGATCCGACACTCGGTTGCGGAGATAAAATTCCGGCAAGGGGCCGCTGTCCAAAAACTCCACTAGAAAACAGCGGCTTAGAAATGCCTCGAAAACCGTGTCATAAACTCTGAATCCAGCAAGATGATCAACACGAAAGTCGAAGACGTACCTCTCTTGATTCCAACGCCATAGAAAACGTCCAAAAATACTAACTGAGTAGCTCTGTAGACCTCTCAGATCAAACTGCGACGATAACGGGCCTCCGATGAAAAATCGCCACACTGCGCTCCGATGCCGAAGTCGTCGATGCCGCGGCTTCCAAAAAATCCGGGCCTCCGCCAGATGATGCGCAGCACAAAGATCTCCATCTTTGCTTAAGGGTGCGAGGGGAAGGGAGCTCGGGAAAGGGGGCAAAAAGCCCCAGCCAACCGCCTATTTATAGGCCCAGCCCAAAAAATCCGACTTTGGACTTTTGGGCCAAAGTTCCGGGCGCCCGAATCTTCCGGGCTGCTACAGTAACGGGCCCAGCCCGTTACTGTTCACGCCCGGAAATCTCCCAGGCTGCCACGTAGCCTCCCAAACAGCAAACAGCTGTTTGGGCCAACCGCGCTGCGCCACGCGGCCGAAGCGGGTGCCGACACGTGGCGCCCCCGAGCGGGAAGCGCGGGTCAGCGCGCCCACGTCGCGCCCCACGTGCGCCCACGCGCGCCTGTCGGGCACGCGGCCCGAGGTACCAGCTCCCCGCACCGTGGACCGCGCGCACAACACCGCACCAACCCCGATCTGCCACGTGTCCACCCCCGGTCCACCGTGCACCCGCGCCTTCCCGTGGACCGCGCCCACTGCGCCCGCCAACCGGGAGGCGCCACGTGGCGAGCGCCCGGGTGCACACCTCCGCGGTGGACCGCGCGCCTCCGCCGCCGGCAACCGCCGCGCTCCGCCGCCCGCCGCCGCCGCCGGCGCCTCTCCGGCCGCCGGAACAGTGCCGTCGAACCTCGAAATCCGTGCCGGGTCATCCGGGCTCCGAAAAACATAAGTAAATAGTCCATTTTGAGCGTTTTCGCGCGCTGAATCCAAATCCGAAGTCCGATTTGCCAAATTCCACTTCTAAAATTTCTCAAAAATTCTCGGGAAAGCAAACTTGATCCATTTTTTCATGCCGACTCCAAATCTTGGGTCCAATATGCGCGCAAACACCTCTAACACCCAACATGGGTCTCCAGAAGCCGCAGATCCAACAGTAATCCAAACGTGGGAATTTTCGGGTCCTCACAGCGCGGGCCACGCGTCGCGCCCATGTGCGCGCGCCGCCTCGCGCATTCCCGCGCAGGGGACACGCGGCCCCACTCAACTGGCGGGCGCCGCGTCGGACGTGGCCCCATCTGGTCCGTCCGCCCGGGGGCGGGGCGCCCGGATGGGCGCCACGTGCCCCCGCCAGCGCGCGGGCTGGGCCGGTGTTGGGCCTGGCCCAGCACTGTGCCTTGCACAGTGAACCGAAGGGGGTTTTTCCCCTTCACACCTTCTCCTTCCTCTTCTAGTTAGGAGCTCATGCCACCTCCTTCTCCCTCTTTTGATGCTTCCAACCTTGGGGACTTCTACAGAGGAATTATTGGAAACCCTCCTTCATCTTCATCAGCAAAGAGGTGGATTATAGAGGCTTTATCACCATCATCTTCTCCTTGAGGCAAGCACCACCATTGTTGCAGTTTGTGAACCTCTCCGTCGCATTTCAGTGCGAAAATTCCCCAGGACTCATTTCTTGGAATGTTGAGCTCATTTTTGGTTCTACCTTCTCACAAGAGGTAACGCTACAATTTTTGTATTCAACTCTCCCCTCGGATCGCATGTTTTTACAGAGTTTTAAGACCATCTTTGGGACCCTTTGTTGCAGCCTGAGATTTTGGGCAATCTGTGGTATTTTGGCCTTTCTGAATTGTAGGAGTGGAATTTTTGGATGATTTTTGCGGGAAAATTTCCAGGACTCGAAGGTGTAAAATATTGGTAAGTATCATTTTCCCCAGATCTGAGTTTTTATTAGGGTTTATTCTTGATCTTTGGAGCACCTTGCTGCAGTCCTGTACAGATGGAACTTGGTGATAGTTCAAAGTGTTTATGGGTTTTCTCCTTCATCCGAGCACGAAAATTGGAGTTCTTTAGCTCAATATGTATCTACTCTCGACAAGGAATCCAAGGGTACCTCTCTTGCAGGATTTGGAGCACGTTTGATTAGGTAACTTTAATGATCTTTTTAAGTGCGATTATATGGTTTACTGCAGTCCCTGTTTTAGTTTTGATTTGAGCAAGGCACCTTGGAATGCAGATAACTTCGTGGATATAAGGTCTTTTTCAGAAATTCAAGTTGGTACTTCTTCCTAACTTCAAGGTGAGCAAATTATCTTTTATGAGCTGTGGATGAATCCCTTTGGAAAAGCCCCTAATTAAGCTTGGAAATGCTAGCAAGTTTATGTTAGCAATTTTTGGACATCATTGTAATTCTTGCTACATTTGAATGTTAAGGAAAATTAATGGTGGATTTTGAGGACTTGGAGATGTTTGTTTGAATGAGGACATCTTTGTTTTACTGTTAGAGACTTCATATTGAGGTATTTGGGGCTGCACTTACATCTTCTTAAACTTATTTTCAATTACTGAAATTCTGGAATTTGAGTGCGCAGTGTGCATTGTTTCAATGATTGCGCCCAATCCGTGAGGCGGATTTGGATGATTTTTGCGGCATCGGACTCCTGGGAGGATAAGGATTACTCATGCCAAAATTCAGCCAGATCGGGTGTGAAGACCCAGAACTTCGTGGTCATTACAGTGTGATCGACAGCTTGTGGAGGCCTATTTTTGTGGATGGTGTTGATTGCGCGCAAATCGGACCCAAGAAACGGACTCAGTGCGAAAAATGGATCAAGATTGCCTAATGTGGAATTTCGCCAAAAATTAGAAATTGAATCTTGAAAAGCGGACTTCGTATTTGGATTCAGTGCGGAAAAACGATGAAAATCGGCTATTTATATGTATTTTTCTGAGTCCGGATGAGCGAAAACGGGCAACCGGAAGTTCGGGGGGTTTTTCGGGCGCAGGGGAAGGTCGTGGACCGGGGTGCCACGTGTCGGCACCCCATTGGGCCGGTGTTGGAGTCGCGGTCCAGCGGGCATTGCGGGAGGACGCGTGGCGGGCCGTGGTTGGGCCCGCCGCCGCGCGCACGTGGGCGCGCTGTGCGCTCCCCCCTCGTGGGGACACGCGGCGCGCACCCATTGGTGGCGCCGTGGCCACCCGGATCAAGCCGCGTGGCTTGATCCGGGAGGCTTGTCCCGGGCGACGTGGCGGCCCGGATGGCCGCCACGTGTCCGGCCCGCCAGGCCGAGCGGGCCGGGCCCGTGCTGTAGCTGCAGGAGAGGGGGAGGGGGATTTAAATGTGTGTTTTCTCCTCTTCTTCTTCCTTTCTTCTTCTTCTTCTTCCTCCTTCTTCCTTCTTTGGACTGGGATTTTTTTTGGAGGACCTTCTACAAAGCATCACCAACATCTCTTCTACAGATTCATCACCATGGATGGGCCATTGGAGCTCCATGATCATCATTTTCCCCATGATGGAGCACATTCACCATTGCTGGATTTTCGGAGCTCCACCGTCGCAGTTTAGTGCAAAAATTCCTCTGGCTTCATTTCTTGGAATTTCGAGCTCGTTCTTGGTTCTACGTTTTCACAAGAGGTAAGGCTACAATCTTTGTATTCAACTCTCCCCTCAGATCTCATGTTTTGACAGAGTTTTAAGGCCATCTTTGGAACCCTTCATTTCAGTCTGGAATCCTGAACAGTCCTCCGTGTTTTAGCCTTTTTGGGCAGTAGGATGGGAATATTTGGATGATTTTTGCGGGGAAATTTCCAGGACTCGAAGATCTACAATATTGGTATGTATCATTTTCCCCAGATCTGAGTTTATATTAGGTTTTATGCATGATCTTTGGAGCACCTTGCTACAGTCAGGTACAGATGGAACTTGGTGGATAGTTCAAAGTGTTTATGGGTTTTCTCCATCATCCGAGCATGAAAATTGGAGTTCTTTAGCTCAATTTGTATCTACTCTCAACAAGGAATCCAATGGTACCTCTCTTGCAGGATTTGGAGAATGTTTAATTAGGTAACTTTAATGATCTTTCCAAGTGCTATTATATGGATTACTGCAGTCCCCGTTTTAGTTTTGATTTGAGCAATGCACCTTGGAATGCAGATAACTTTGTGGATACAAGGTCTTTTTCAGAAATTCAAGTTGGGACTACTTTATAACTTCAAGGTGAGCAAATTCTCTTTTGTGATATGTGGATGAATCCCTTTGGAAAAGCCCCTGATTTAGCTTGGAAATGCTAGCAAGTTTATGTTAGCAGTTTTGGACTGCATTGTGATTTTTGCTTCATTTGAATGTTAAGGGAAATTAATGGTGGATTTTTGAGGACTTGAAGATGTTTGTATGAAAGAGGATATCTTTGATTTACTGCTTGGAACTTCATCTTGAGGTATTTGGGGCTGCACTTACATCTTCTTAAACTTAATTTCAATTGCTGAAATTCTGGAATTTGATTGCGATGTGTGCATTGTTTTAGTGATTGTGCCCTTTCCGTGAGGCGGATTTGGATGATTTTCGTGGCATCGGACTTCTGGGAGGATAAGGAATACTCACGCCAAATTTCAGCTAAAGCGGGCTGAGGATCGTCAAGTTTCAGGTGGGTGGTTGTGCTTTGCCGAAAATGACGATTTACCCACTCGGGCTATTGGTTTCCCTCATGGCATAGTTGATTGTTGTTCTCTTCTCCTTGGTATAATATGCTTGGATATCCATGTTTAGATTAAGTTATTTGATCCTTAGCTTATGCATGAGTAAATGATTAGTTGGTTGAAATTATATTATCTCATATGAAGTTGATATTAAGTGATCATCCTTAAACCTATTCTATGTGAGAATGATGGTGATAGTTATATGTGAATGGTTGATTGATTTATGTGAGGACTTGATGGGGTTATGTGAGAAGGACTTGGTTGATTTATTTGAGAATGGCTTATATGAGAGTAGTTGGTTTTGTTGATCCTTAACCTACAATGTGTGATGTTGGGCATAGATGTTGATTCATATCATATCCATGTGAAAATAATTAGCTGATTGATCTTTGATCTAGCTTATGTGAAAATGGGTGTCGAGGTTGGTTATTGATCTAGTTGATGTGAGAATGACCTATGCTTTTGATTTCTAAATCTTTCATGATAAGATGGATATCATTGTGAGTTGAGGCCTATTCCTTATGAGACTAAGCTTTGTTCACGACTCCTAATTCCTCCAAATAAGATTGGATGTTGTTGGTAGATCCTATGTTCATCCTATGTGAGATCAATAAAGGTTGTGGGGCCTTAGACTATTCATTGGTGATACATGATTGAATGTCTATGATTAAGTAATGTTAAATGATCCTAATAATATTCTTGTATGAATGCGAGGTTTGGCAAGCGTTGTATTACCTTATGTGATGTTGATTATGAGTGACACTTGGGTTAGAATGTTGATTGCGCATCGTGGATAAAATTGCAGGCTTGGTTGAGATCAAAGCATATCATGTTAGAAAGAAAAGGCCAATTTATACCTGTGAGCATCGTGTATGTGGTATAGGAAGGCATAGGCTATGTTGTACTTAATATTCTTATGTAATCATCGATATTTTGGAATAGCATGCTCAAATAAATGTAAGAACATCGACACCTGTTTTCTTTATATCATCTTGGACATTTGCATGCTTGTCTGGTCATTTAGATAGGCCACCTTTTTCTGCTACACTATCATGTTGGACTTGACTTAGGAGAAACCATGTTTCTTGCTTTTCTCCTTTCATACTAGGCTCCGGGTATTTGTAGCTCGTGTGCGAGCAGGGGGTTTTTGGGATAGTGTAGTCAGATTCTTGGGATCTAGGACAGGCTGACTTGTTGACAGTGGGTATTGCGGCAACCGCGGATATTGGGCGGTTGACCGTATGTTTACTTATGCATCAGATTGGGTATCAGATTTCGTTAGTGGATGGATATTTCCCACTTTGATCAGAGTCATGATCCAGTCCTGCTTTGGTTACTTATCACACCGGCGCGGTTATTGCCCGGTGATGCTTTTATCACACCGGCGCGGTTATTGCCCAGTGATGCTTTCCTCATGTGGGTCGCTCCCCTCGAGATCCCCTCCGGAGGCTGGGGCCAGACAGTTATTGACAGTTTTTGCTATCACATCGGCGTGGTTATTGCCCGATGATGAGGGCGGCGGCAGGCAGTACCAGTTTTTACTGGTGTATAGATTGGGTTTATTCAGGCAGGCATTTATATTCTGATGCATACTTTTAGCTATTCTTTTAGCTAGGTATTTTAGAGGCATAGTAGTGGTAGTTTCCTTTTTCCAGCAGTCTCTATTGCTTACCACTCTTCTTTTCCTTTTGCCTCTGGTAGACCTTGTGGGTACGTCGGGGTTTGAGGCTTTACCCATAGGGGGAGGCTACTAGTTTTACTAGTGGTTCTCACCCCCATTGTTGTTTTTCCCGTTTTCTCCCTTTGTTTTGCAGTGTCTGCTGCGGGAGTTGCGGATCTCTCGGTTGACGGTTCGAGGCGAGGGAGTTGCGAGATAGATCCCTACCAGAGTTGAGTTCTACAGTGGGATAGATGTACCAACCCGGATTGTGGGTTTCGCTGTACACAGTTGTATTTTATTATTTCAGTTATCTCCCTTTTCGGATTTATAGATGTTGTATAGGTGGCTTTTACTTGTATTACAGTTTTGGTGGAACGGATTATTGTATCATCATTTATGGGAGATGGATATTGTACCCCTACTTTTCTGTTGTACAGTGATTCGAATTTTTATTACAGCAGTTTTTCTTCAGCTCTGATATCTATTTAGTTATTAGATGATACTTTGCAGGTTGGACGCTTCGCTTATGCGGGGTTCCGCATAGGTGGCGGATCTGTTGGCGAGCCCGGGTCGCAGTTTCGACCCCGGGGCGTGACATCGGACATCGGATCGTCAAGTTTCTGGTGGGTGGTTGTGTTATGCCGAAAACAATGATTTACCCACTCGGGCTATTGGTTTCCCTTATGGCATAGTTGATTGTTGTTCTCTTTTCCGTGGAGAATCATGCTTAAATCTCCATATTTATGTTAGGTTAATTAATCCTTAGCTTATGCATGAATAAATGATCGGTTGGTTGATATTACATTATTTCATATGAAGTTGTTTATCGGTGATCATCCTTAAATCTATGCTATGTGAGGGTAATTGGGAAATCACTCTTCAACCTATACTTTGTGATGAATGATTAACATTATTATGTGAGAATGATGGTGATAGATATATGTGAATGGTTGGTTGATTTATGGGAGGACTTGATGGGGTTATGTGAGAAGTGCTTGGTTGTTTATGTGAGAAGGACTTGGTTCATTTATTTGCGAATGGCTTATATGAGAGTAGTTGGTTTTGTTGATCCTTAACCTCCAATGTGTGATGTTGGGCATAGATGTTGATTCCTAACATATCCATGTGAGAATAATTAGCTGATTGATCTTTGATCTAGCTTATGTGGAAATGGGTGTCGAGGTTGGTTATTGATCTAGTAGATGTGAGAATGACCTATGCGTTCGATTTCTAATTCCTTTATGATAAGATGGATATCATTGCGAGTTGAGGCCTATTCCTTATGAGACTAAGCTTTGTTCATGACTCCTAATTCCTCCAAATAAGATTGGATGTTGTTGGTTGATCCTATGTTCATCCTATGTGAGATCAATAAAGGTTGTGGGGCCTTAGATTATTCATTGGTGATACATGATTGAATGTCTATGATTAAGTAATGTTAAATGATCCTAAGAATATTCATGTGTGAATGCGAGGTTTGACAAGTGTTGTATTACCTTATGTGGTGTTGATTATGAGTGACACTTGGGTTAGAATGTTGATTGCGCATCGTGGATAAAATTGCAGGCTTGGTTGAGATCAAAGCATATCATGTTAGAAAGAAAAGGCCAATTTATACCTGTGAGCATCGTGTATGTGGTATAGGCAGGCATAGGCTATGTTGCACTTAATGTTCTTATGCAATTATCAATATTTTGGATTAGCATGCTCTAATAAATGTAAGAACATCGACACCTGTTTTCTTTATATCATCTTGGACATTTGCATGCTTGTATGGTCACCTAGATAGGCCACCTTTTTCTGCTACACTATCATGTTGGACTTGACTTAGGAGAAACCGTGTTTCTTGCTTTTCTCCTTTCATACTAGGCTAAGGGTATTTGTAGCTCGTGCGCGAGCAGGGGATTCGTGGATAGTGTAGACAGATATTGGGGATTTGGGACAGGCAGGCTTTGATGGCAGGGTATTGCGGCAACCGCGAATTTTGGGCGGTTGACCGGACAGTTGTTATTGCATCGGATTGGGGGAGAGGGATCGAGGGATCATGCTTACTTTAGTGGATGGGATTTTCCCATTTTGATCAGTGTCATGATCCAGTCCTGCTAGTTTTGATACCTTTTTACTTCCTCGTGTGGGTCGCTCCCCTCGAGGGCCACTCCGGAGTGTGCGATATACAGACTTTGAGTCCTTGAGACTCCTATCCCCTATCGGTGTTATGCGTAGGCTGGCATACCCGATTTGGCAGGCACGGCAGGCAGTACCAGTTCTTACTGGTTCATTGATTGGGTTTATTCGGGCAGGCAGGTTAGATACTATTTTCTGATGCATACTTGCAGCTATCCTTATTAGCTCGGCATTTAGAGGCATTTTAGTGGTAGCTTCCTTTTATCAGTAGTTCTGTTTATAGCTTACCACCTCTCTTATTCCTTTTCTTGCCTCTGGTAGACTTAGTGGGTACGTCGGGGTTTGAGGCTTTACCCACAGGGGGAGGCTGCTGGTTTTACTAGTGGTTCTCACCCCCATTGTTGTTTTTCCCCTTTTCTCCCTTTGTTTTGCAGTGTCTGCTGCGGGAGTTGCGGATCTTTCTGTTGACGGTTCGAGGCGAGGGAGTCGCGAGATAGACCCTTACCAGTGTTGATTTCTACAGTGGGATAGATGTACCAGCCCTGTTTGTGGGTTTCACTGTACTCAGTTGTATTTTATTATTTCAGTTTATCTCCCTTTTTGGATTTGTAGATGATGTATAGGTGGCTTTTACTTGTATTACAGTTTCGGTGGACAGGATTATTGTATCATTATTTTTGGGAGATGGATATTGTACATTTGTTTTTCAGTTGTACAGTGATTCAGGTTTTTATTTCAGCAGTTTTTCTTCAGCTCTGATATCTATTTAGTTGTTAGATGATTTTTTGCAGGTTAGACGCTTCGCTTATGCGGGGTTCCGCATAGGTGGCGGATCTGTTGGCGAGCCCGGGTCGCAGTTTCGACCCCGGGGCGTGACAAAATTTCTGAACATTGTAACCTAGTGTCACTTGATAATAAAACTCTTTGGCATGAAAGACTAGGTCACATTAACTTTAAGGAACTAGCTAGAATTTCTAACAAAGACGTGGTTAAGGGTGTTCCTAAACTGTCTTTTAAAGAAAATATTGTGTGTGGAGGTTGTCAAAAGGGAAAACAATCAAGGGCCACGCACAAGAATTTAAACCACGTGGGAACCAAACGGCCACTTGAATTATTGCACATGGACTTAATGGGGCCGACTCGTCAACCAAGTTTGGGAGGTAAATGGTACATTTTTATTTTGGTTGATGATTTCTCTAGATTTTCTTGGGTAGCATTTTTAAAAGAGAAAGCGGATACTTTCGATTCTTTTCATGAGATTTGTCTTCGTGTTATGATTGAGAAAAATGAAAAGATCGTTCGTGTTCGGAGTGATAGAGGTGGAGAATTCATCAATTCTAAATTCATTAATTTTTGCACTTCCAATAGCATAAAACATGAATTCTCTGCACCCTATACACCTCAACAGAATGGTGTAGTCGAGCGCAAAAATAGAGTTGTACAAGAGATGGCACGTGTTATGCTTTATAGCCGGAAACTCTCGTTACATTTTTGGGTTGAAGCAGTTAACACCGCGGTCTATGTAATCAATCGAGTTTATTTGCGCCCGGGTACTTTGAATACACCATATGAGCTATGGTTTTGTAGAAAAGCAAATATCAAATATTTTCGAATCTTTGGGAGTCGCTGTTACATTTTACGTGATCGCGAAAATCTTAGAAAATTCGACTCTCGAAGTGACGAAGGAATTTTCATAGGTTATTCTACAAACAGTAGAGCATATCGAGTATTTAATCTCGAATCTAAAACGATGGTAGAATCTTTTAATATTAAAGTAGATGAAGCTTTTCATTTTTTATCTGATAATTCTACCCCTGATATGTCTCTTGATGTTGATACTCCTGTAAAAGATATTGCATCTTCTCATAATAATTCTTCCGATAATGTTGATGCATTTCATGGTTCTTCTAGTTTATCTGATGTGCAGGAATCGTCACACATACCTCCGAGCACTCCGTTACCGCAAACGCTACGTATCTCCAAGGACCATCCAGAGTCAAATATCATTGGAGATCCACAAGAAGGAGTCAGGACTCGGAGACAATTGGTTTGTGGAGTTGCGTGCTACGTCTCCATGTTAGAACCAAAGAATGTCGATGAGGCTCTTCAAGACGATTATTGGATTGAAGCAATGCAAGAAGAGCTCCATCAATTTGAAAGAAACAAAGTCTGGGAACTAACGAAGCCTCCGAAGTAACACAACATAATTGGTACAAAGTGGATTTTCAAGAATAAGAAAAACGAGGATGCTACCGTCATTCGGAACAAAGCACGCCTAGTTGCTCAGGGCTATTCACAAATTGAAGGTATAGACTTTGATGAGACGTTCGCCCCGGTAGCTCGTCTCGAGTCAATTCGTATCCTTTTCGCAATTGCTTGTCATTTCAAAATTAAACTTTTTCAAATGGACGTTAAGAGCGCCTTTTTAAATGGTTTTCTAAATGAGAAAGTTTATGTGGCTCAACCGAAAGGTTTCATTGATCATAAACTACCTAACCATGTGTTTCGACTGAAAAAGGCTCTTTACGGTCTAAAACAAGCACCACGAGCATGGTACGAAAGGTTGACAAAGCACCTTTTGGAAAAGGGCTACTCGAGGGGGAGCGGATCGGACACTCTTTGTGAAGCACTTTCAGGATAACTTCATTGTGGCACAAATCTATGTCGATGACATTGTATTTGGTGCAACAAGGAATAATGATGCTTCAAAATTCGCCGAGACAATGGAAAGCGAATTTGAGATGTCCATGATGGGCGAGCTAACATATTTTCTTGGATTGCAAGTCAAACAAAGTGAGGAAGGCATTCATCTGTGCCAATCCAAGTATGCAAAGGAGTTGGCCAAGAAATTCGGATTAGAAAATTCTAAAGACTTTCCGACTCCAATGGGAATTAGCAACAAGGGATTAGGAAGTGAATCTCTCGTTGAAAGTGTAGACGAGAAGCTTTATCGCAGCATGATTGGAAGTCTACTCTATCTCACGGCTAGTCGCCCGGACATATCCTTCAGTGTTGGGATTTGCGCGAGATATCAATCAGCACCAAAGGAAGTTCACCTGAAAGTAGTGAAAAGGATCATCCGGTACGTCAAAGGAACGTTAAATTTCGGAATTTGGTATCCTATGGGCACAACTCTCGACATAATAGGATACTCAGATGCCGATTGGGCTGGATCAGTGGATGATCGGAAAAGCACGAGTGGTGCATGTTTTTACCTTGGCCATTGTCTTGTCGCATGGCATAGTAAAAAGAAAAATTGCATTGCACTCTCGACAACCGAAGCAGAGCACATTTCAGCAGGAAGTTGTTCGACACAATTGATATGGATGAAAAGCGTTTTGAGCGACTTCCGAATTCCTGTGACTTCGGTAATTATTCTTTGTGACAACACTAGTGTTATAAATATTTCTAAAAATCCTGTGTTGCACTCAAGAACAAAACACATTGAACTTAGATATCATTTTCTAAGAGAGCTAGTTGAATCAAGTATTCTTCAAATTTCTTATGTTTCAACTGAAGATCAATTAGCCGATATTTTAACAAAACCTTTGGATCAAAAACGTTTTATTCATTTGCGTAAAGCAATTGGAATGTTTTCTTTGAAATAACACTTTTTGAAACCATTTCTTAGGTTAGGTTTTGTTTTGTGTTTTTGTTCTTTATCTATGCTTGTACATAGAACATTAACTGAGCATTTGTTATTGACTTTAATTGCATCCTTTCATGTTTTAAGAAATTTATTATGATTTGGATATCATGATAATTCATTTGATGCAATGATCATTTATATCAATTAGTTCATCTTTAATTGATCAAAGTTAATTTCTCTCTCAATGATCTCTTGGCATTATTTTTATCATATTTAAAAATTGAGTTAAGTATGAACACGAGATCAATTTTTGGTTGAATACTTCATATCTTAAATAATTGATTGCCAATTGAGGGGGAGTTTATTATTAAAGTTTCATGCTCAAAAGATGTGGAAAGAGTTACATCCTTAAGTGGAGTGTGAAAACTACCACCACATGGAGAAAAGAGCTACTACCTCGGTCGTCCGAGTACTGTGTGCAGCTACCACATGTATACCAAGCATGATTTTTCTTGTCGATTAGATAAAATGATTTTTGGAATACTTGACTCTGTCAAATTCCAAGATTGGTATAAGGTGGGATTTTTAGTGAAGGATGCTCGAAGAGCCACTCCTTACAATAAATTGACTAGATACATTATCTAACTTATTTGGGATTTCAAACATCTATCGATCTTTGTGCTTCATTTTCTTTACTAAATTGATGATTTGATAAACGCATTACTCATTAGATCGTGATTGATGTTTTTGAACTTGTTCAACTTTAAAGGATTTAATTTTTATAAATTTTCGTTTCATTACTTGGATATTATTGATAGATTTAGCATAATCTATTTCTTTCGATATGAAACGATGATTTTTGTTTAAAGTTGATATACAAAAATTGCTTACATACTTTTTCTGGAATTTCTGGAATTTTTGTAAATTTTTCTGGAGAAAAAGTTGAAACCGATCCGGATCCGGAATGGTGGAAATTTTTTGCGGGTAGCCGATCCGGACTGGATTCCCGATCTGATCCGGACCGCGGCTAGGGTTTAATAGAAACGAAAGGGTATTTGATTTCTTTTTACCTCAAGCTTCTGTTTCTAGCATCCCAGAACTTCTCTCTCTAGATTCCAACAGATTTGGACTCTTCCAAACTCAAGTTCATTCGATTCAAGTAAGTTTCTTTGATCAAAACTGAATTTTTTCACTGTTTTTGCTATGTTCTTCCAAAACGTGAGGGATTTCATGCCTCTTTTTCGATTTTAAACGGTTTTTGGTCAAATTTCTTTTGAAATAAGAACTCTGGATAAATTAGTTTTGTTTTGTATGCCTTGTATTCTCTTGATTAACGGATTTTTGAGCTTCGATTTCTAAAAATTCGGTTTTAAGGCACATTATGAGAATTTTTGAAAATCATGGAATTGATCTATTTTTAAAATTCTTTTTGCAAAACTAACTTGATTTCTAGTCTCTGTGCACGATAATGATTGTTTGGGTATAATTTTTCAAATTTTTGAAAATTAAATAATTTTTCGTGTTCTTGAGTTCTTGCTCGCAGGTTCTTTATTTTCAAACGCACTAGCAGCGATGGTTTTCGGATGGATACTAGTGCTCATTGCAGCCATGGTAGGGACACGAGCGTCAATTAAAAAAGAGTAAGATAGAGCAAGTCAGGAAGAGACGAAGAATGTTCTTCAAAATGATTCAGAATCAGAAGAAGAAGATTGGAAAGAAATTTGCAGAGAAATACAACTGGTTGTTGATGCTGAAGAAAAATTTGACTTAAAGAACAAAAAACTGATGAAGTCTTGCTCAACGACCAAGTAGTATTCTAGGCGGAAGAATTCAAGGGGCAGTGGAATTCAGATTAATGAACCCCTCGCCAGAGAGCATTCTCGTCCTAGAGAATCTTCATGGATTGAAGGTCAAAATGCACCGTCTGCATCCACGCTACCTCCTTCGACCTCCAGGAAAGACACCACAGAAGATAATATATTGTCCTCCATCCAACAAGAACAGAGGAAATTGTCTGTAGAACAAGAAAGAATGTCCATTGATATACAACGTATCATTTCTGGACAACAACAGATGAAAAGAAAATGTTCAAAAATATCAAGAATACTTAAAGGAATTTTAAACAAATTGGATTGTAGCAGTTCAGACAGGTCAGATCTAGAGTGATCATTTGCTATAATGATCATACCTTGGGTTTTTCTAATAATCCTTTTGTTTTGCAGGATTTTAGTTTTAGTTCTTAAAGTTTTTGAACTTTGACTCCCTTAATTTTTGTAATTTTTAGCTAACTTCAGTGACAAAAAGGAGGAGAGAGACATATGGACAAATGTGACAATGTGTTTGTGAGAACTTTGGACAATGTGTTTCAAACAACTTTGGGGACTTTAAACTTGGGAAACCTTGAACTTTGAAGGTAATAAAGGTAAGTTGTAATGCATGCCCCGACTAACTATTCGACTAACTATTTGGGCATGTAATATTACTAACAAGTTGTTTGATGACTAACATACTTATGACATTTGGAATTTAATGCTTAGATGATATGTGAATTGTTTTGATTGCTTCTTTCAACACATATCTGATTTTGGAAATGTCATGGTGAGTATAAACTCTATCTCTCTAATTGATTTGAATTTTTAAATTCTTGAGGTATCTAACGATTTCTTTTGTCAAGAATTATTTTTTTGCAGAGAGTACAAACGTCTAAGTTTAGAGTCTGTTTTAGGAGTTTATCTCATCTATTCATTTTTATTTGGATCATAATTATAAATTTTTATTGTATGGTGATAACAACAAAAATATCTTTTTGAATTTCTTTGAGTGGATTTTGTTTTGTCACGAAACCGCCAAAGGGGGAGATTGTTAAGGATTTTATTTTGGCGTATTTCCTGAAGTGGTTAAGTCTTGAAGATTGAAGTTGAAGAATTGTGGATCACATGCATCAATCTCAAGAAGAAAGAATTCAAAAGGATCAGGTATGTTTAACTAAATAATTTTGGTGATCCGAATACTTTCTTATAGTGTAGAAACACTTGGATGAATTTTTAATTGCATAAAAATCAAAAACTGGACATGTAATATGTTCAGGATCCGGATCAGGGCATTCCAGTCCAGACCCCGAACATAGTTTAGTTCATGCGGAATTTCAGTCCGGACCTCCCCTGTTTCAGTCCGGACCCTGAACATGGATTCTGCAGAAATCGCATGAACAGTTCGGACTGCCCACATTTCAGTCCGGACCCCGAACATGTTTTTCTGGAAAAGTTCTGTTTAATGACGACAGTCCGGACCCAACTTATTCCAGTCCGGACCGTCGACCCGAAAAATTCCAGATAAGGTAGTTTTTGATTCTTATCCTCTTCCAAAAGTTTCTAACCTATAAATAAACCCTAATTTCATCTTTTAGGGTAATCCAAAAATTAACGGAGATAACCGAAAAACTTAGAAAAATCCACATATAGAGAAGAAAGGAAAAACTAGATCTATTCTATGTTTCTTCATCTATATTGATTAATTTGATTCTAGGGTTTCAAAACTCAGATTTCCTGTAGAATCAAATTAATGAATACTTAGATGGTATTTTCGATCTATCTTTGATCTAAGTATTCGGAGGATTTTCACCACCAACAAACAACGATTTTGCCAAAAATCGGCGCGTGGATTCGCGTGGCCTTGTGGACTCCAGGTGCTACCGTTTCGTGGATTCGAATCGAGGTGCGTTCGTGGATTCGAGACGTACTACTTGGTGGAGACCGTGGATTCGGTTGGACGCTGTGGATTCGGCGTTGGACGCAAATCGTGGATTCGAGGCGCGTTGCGGAGCGAGCGGAGAAGATCAACTAGGAGCGTATGGTAAAAGGTTGAGTCGTGTGAGTACGTTATATCACCTTTGTACGTGTTTAATCTGAGTAGATTTCACCGTGTGATCGCTCCCGTGGTTTTTTACTCCTGGATTGGAGTTTTTCACGTAAAATCTCTGCGTGTTATTTACTTTTCTGCATTAGGTTTCTTGTTACGCAAAGATTTTGGTGTGTTTATTGTTTACACCTATTCACCCCCCTCTAGGTGTTTTTTCCTCTATTCAGATCCATATTTAACATAACCCACACTACCCACACGAGTAAAGCAACCATGTCATAAGTATCATAAAAGCAGGACTGGATCACTACAAAGCCTAAGTGGAACAAATCCCTTCACTAAAGAAAACCCCGATCCCCAATCTGATGCATAAGTAAACCTCCGGTCAATCGCCCAATATCCGCGATTGCCGCAATACCCCCCAATCCACAATCGGGTCAAATAACCGACCTCCGGTCAACCGCCCGATATTCGCGGTTGCCACAAAACCCCCTAGTGCATAATCATGTCCTACAACAAATGTCCTATAACCGATATCCGGTCAACCGCCCAATATCCGCGGTTGCCGCAAAACCCACAATCCACAATCCAGGCCCCGGCTACACTATCCCAAACCCCTGCTCAAACCCGAGCAACAAATAACCACCTGACTAAAGAATAAGGAGAGAAGAAGCAAACATGGTTTCTCCTAAGTCAAGTTCCAGCATGATGGTGTAGCAATAAAAGATGGCCTATCCAGATATCCATACAAGCATGTAAATGTCCTCATGCAAATTGGAAGAAGTACAACAACTAATAGTCCCACATGTGTATCCGATAATAGTTCCGCATAGATATAACTATCATGCTAAAATCATTAAACATTTACACATGTCTAAAATCCACTAACTACCCTCACATAAACCATCAAACTATACATGTCCAAAAGAGCCTCAAGTGGTACCTACCAACAAGATATTTCACACTGTCCAAACATGATACTAACTTCCACATGCAAGATTAAGTGCTAATATTATGTCCATGCAAGCATGTATAAGCTCCCGTTACAATCATGTTTCCAACTTAGTAATTTCCTAATAACATTCCCAACATAATATGTTTCACATGGTAGGCTCATATGAATAGCAATTATCGATCATAATGTTCCAAAAAGATCTCTGTAATATTCCTAGTGGGTATGTCAGAAAAAGAGGGATATAGCAATCACCAACCTGGAAAACGCAACCCACAGTTGTAAAAGTCTCCTCGCTGTCCAACACTCCTTTCTCCGCAAAACACCCAAAAACTGCGAACCACAGCACCACAACACACACGACGTACAATTAATCCAAATAATGTACAATATGCCGCTATCCAAACAAGCAGTCCCGAAAATGGCTAAATATCACCTGCGAGATGAACTCGGAAAAATCCGGAAAAATAACCGCTACGATCCTCGCAGCGAGCCGATCGAAACGAGTACCTGCACGTTCCAATCCGAGTCGTGTAGGTCAAGTTACAAAATCAACAAGATGACCATCTCGAAATACCCAAGAACAAAATCTGCACAACTCCGCCCAGAAAAAGTGGGATTTTTACCTTCGTGCCAACCTCCAAAAATTCTAGAAAAATCACGGTGATGTTCCTTGTGTCGCGTAGATATAAATCGAGAACTTGCACGCCTTATTCCGTCGCTCGAGCGCGGAGAAAACCCATAAAAACTCCAATGCTGTCCACAACTCCGCCCCAGAAAATAAGGTCACAAAATGATCGGTAAAACCCATGAAAAGCTCGAAATGGAAGAAAACTATAAACACGAGAATCGTAGCCCTACCTGTCATGAAAACACTGGCGCAAGAATCGCCAAAAAAGATGGTCGGAGTAGCCCGGGGGAGCCCGCGCACTGAAACGCGAAGGAGAAGATTACCGGTGAAGGAATGTCGCGACGCGCCGAATCACCATAAATCTCGAAGAGCGTGCCTCCTAAAATCCCGGGAATCCTCCACTAAGGTGCAGCGCACAAGGGGGAAGAGGTTTGCTGTAGAACTCTTAGAGAGAAAACGCCCAGAAAAGGTCCAAATCGCAGCTCAAACCGGCCTTTTTATAGGCCAAACGAAACAATTCCAAAAATTCCCCCTGGGTCCCCGAAACATTCGGGCGCCTGAAACATTCGGGCGCCGAATCCGCGCCCACGAACCCGCCACGAAGAGCGCCCGGATCGCTCCCGTGCTGCCATGTCGCCCCCGAACAGCGGACAGCCAAACCCGCCACGCGTGTAGCGCCGCGTGGTCGCTCCCGGTCAACGTGGGTGGGTGGCGCCTGCGAATCGCAGGGCGCCACCTGGCCCGCACTAATGCCCCCGACCAGCCCTGCCGCGCCGCCTGGCGCCCTGCCACGCATGCGCCCCGAGGCGCCCCTACGTGCACCCCGTGGACCGCGCCTACGTGAGCCCGCCAACCTGAAGCCGCCACGTGTCCCGCACGGTCCATGCCCCACCCCTCGCCTCTCCATGGACCACGCCTCCTGCACCAGCCAACCCGCAGCTGCCACGTGTCCTCAGCCAACAAATGGGGATCCGCCACGTGGCACACCAGCTCCCGTGCACCGCGCCAGCCCGCGCACCTGCCCGCGCTCTCTCCCATGGGCCGGGCCCACTGCGCCGCCTCTCCCGCTCCGCCATGTGGCGTACAGCACCACTAGAAAGCCGCCACGTGGCACACTCCTCGGTCCACCGGTCCACCGTGCACCCGAAAACACTAAAAACTTCCGGGTGTCCGTTTTCGGGCGTCCGGACTCAGAAAAATGCGTTCAAGTAGTCAATTTTTATCATTTTTCCGCGCTGAATCCAAATCCGATGTCCATTTCGCACAAATCCACTTCTAAAATTTCGGCAGGTGCCTCCGACTACACTCGGGATCAATTCAACACACGGAGTCCATTTCTTAAGTCCGAAACGCTCACAACCAACTCAAACACCCAACAAAGGCCTCCTGAAGCTGTTGATCCAACAGAAATCCTCTCGCAGAAATTTGGGTCCTCACACCAGCACTAGTAGGCGAGTTTGCGTAGCCTGATGGAGGATGCCAGGGCAGCAGATTACATCGTCGCAGAGCTTCTGCATTCCTGCATGGACTAGAGGTAGGGTCGTTACCCGTGCACTTGCGGTACAAATTCTTGATCATGTCGTGCATGTGGAGTAGGCTTGTGGATCATGTCTAGTGCAATTGAGGCCGTGGATTGTGTCGGCAGACTTGCTGGTTTGCGGCGGATCAGGATTTGGACGGAGTGCTTTGGATTGGTGATAGTGTTGTTATGCGGCAATTTACGGTGAAGAGAGGATCATAACCTTTAGTGAGCCGGACAGAAAGAGTTTGTCTTTAGAGGTTGTCAGAGTACGCTGGTTGTAGCGACAGTTTCATCGGCGAGGGCCGGACAGATGATGAGCTGAGGATGCACGCCTTCTTACTGACAGTGGCAGGGGTGCCTAAGGCGGCGCCGGGACTCAAGGATATCTCTATCCCCCGCGAGTTTTCGATTGTGATTCTACCAGAGCTGACGATGATGCCGCCGGGCAAGGAGATTGAGTTTGTGATTGACGTGGTTCGGGGAACCACGTTGATCCTGAAGGCACCTTAGTAGATGGCACCCGTAAAGTTGAGAGAGCTATTGCCATAGTTGCAGGATCTGATGGATCAAGGGGTTGTTAGACCCAGTGCCTCGCCTAGAGGAGCACCGTCGTTATTGTAGAGAAATGGATAGATTATTGAGACTTTATGTGGATCTGCAGTCCGGTTACCACCAGCTGAGGGTGAGGGCTGAGGGCATTGCCACGACGGCGTTCAGGAAACGGTACGGGCATTATAAATTCATAGTGAGGCCAATTGGATTGACAAATGCCCTGCTGCATTTATGGAATTGATGAACTGTGTACTCCAACCATACTTGGACAGATTGGTAGCAATCTTCTTCGTCGGTATTTTGCCTTACTCCCGGAGTGACTTGGAGCTTGAGGAACACTTTAGGATAGTGCTACAGTTTCTGTGGGTGAAGAAGCTGTGTGCCATGTTGTAGAGATGCTAGTTTTAGCTTCGGGAGGTTACATTTTTGGGCCACATAGTTTCAGTTGCAGGAGTGGCGGTAGACCCGGGCAAGGTGGATGTTATTCGTGATTGGCTGAGATTGACGACTATCTTTGAGATGCGGTGTTTCTGTGGTTTAGCCGGTTACTACCGTCGATTCATGGAAGGCTTCGAGGAGCTTTCCAACTCCCTCATTCGTTTGACCAAAAGGGGATTGAGTTGTTTCAAAGTGAGGCATGTATGAGCAGCTTCGAGGAGTCCATGCAGAGATTGATGACGCCTCCCATAGCGACCTTGGATGTGTGCTGTTGCAACTTGGTAGGGTAATTGCTTATGCTTCGCGGCAATTGAAGGATTATAAAAAAAATTACCCTACACTTGATCTTGGGTTGGCAGCTGTAGTTTCTGCTCTGAAGCTGTGGTGAGCATTGCTAGATCTTCTTCGACCTCAAGAGCTTAAAGTATTTGTTCACTCAAGAGGAGTTGAACCTGAGACGATGCCAGAGGTTGGAGTTACTGTTGGATTGCTGTCGAACATCTAGTATCACCCCGGCAGAGCCAATGTAGTGGTGGATGCTTTGAGCGGGAGATCAGTTCAGAGTTGAGTTTGATGGTTACACAGCTGGCGCCACGTGTGGAGCTAATATGGCGAGTAGGGCTTGAGGTTGTGTCCCTGGAGGTTACTTTTCAATTGTAGCCTGCGTTTGGGCAGCACACTCTAATGGTCAGGATCCGAGGGTGCTAGAGTGGGGACCCCGGCTTGATGAGGAGCGAGAATCGAGTGACAGCCACAGTAGGAACAACATCATCACTACTCTCCTTTTTCATCTCTCTACGCCGCGGTGGTGCGAAGGGGCCGAAAATGTCGAAAGGCTGCTCCGAAAATGGAGGCTGTGCCTGGGCCAGTTCTTGTTTGAATTAGGCGAAGGCACCGACCTTTCGGGATTCTCGGACTTCTCATTGTTTTCGGCGATTTTCTAAACTGAGAGTTGGGGTGGATGATGTTCCTGATGTTGGGCTCCTTCCCTTCTTGGATGGTCATGTGGGTGTTATTTTTCGGTCATCCTGGTTGAGTTGGTACCAATGTGTGGTTTTGGTGCGTGTTGCTTTGGTCGCTTTTTCCCCCGCGTGTTGATTGGAGTCCTCGTAGTTTTCCACGTCTCAGCTCAGGGGTGTTATGTTTTGGATCCCCCGCCATGATTGACTCGCCCGTGATTGAGATCTGTGAGTGTCTCAAGTACGAGGGACGCCCGTTGCGAATTCTGGCTCGTGAGATGAGAGGATTGCGCAACCTAACCATGCCATACTTGTTGTTGATGGGGAGTAATCACGGGGAGTGTGTGGCGATTTGAGAGCTGGTGATGGTGGTGATGGATGCCCACCCTTCTGGTTTGAGACTCCCGTTGAGGTTTGCTAGTTTCGAGGATGAAACTTTCTTTTAGTGGGGGAGGAAGTGATGACCTGAATCTCTGTAGATGATCCGCAATGTGTTTAATGGCTCCAGGAGGTTATTTTTGGTTGTTAGTGTTGGTTGCGAGCAAATCGGACCCAAGAATAGGACTCAACGCAAAAAATAGAACAAGATTGTCTATCCGGATGCCTTTGTCAAAATTTTTTGGAGGTTTCTTGCAAAACGGAGGCCGAATTTGGATTCAACGCGAAAAAACAATGGAGATCGGCTATTTGGGTGTATTTTTCTGAGTATGGACGCGCGAAAACGGACAACCGGAAGTTTTTGTGTGTTTTCGGGTGCATGGAGGAGTCGTGGACCGGGTGGGGACACATGGCAGGTTCTGGTTGGGCCGACACAGCAGGCGCGGTCGACGCAGCGAGCGCGGGCAGCCTCGGGGGCAGGAGAGTAAGGCGCCGCCATGTGTCACTGTAAAGTCACGACCTATCCTGCATTTCAATAATCCTTTTCGGGATAAATTGGTTGTTAGGGGCTTAGTTTATCGAGTTTTCCTGGGCAGAACATTGGCGCATGCGGGTATTTTTCTATGATAGAGCCCGAAAAACGGTGAACGGCACTGCGATCGGATCTGAAATCCGACTTACGGATCTCCCGGAATAGGGTTTTGAAGGTCGCGGTATCCAGTGTGCACCGGAATCCGTGCTAAGAGTTTGGCACGCTTTTTGAGGAGATGGTGATTTTATCTCTTGTAACCAAAATTAAAAATATCTTTAAAATACCGGATATGGGGATTTTCTCTTTATACGTACATATGAAAATGGAAAAGAAAATAAATTAATAATAAAAGATAATTATACCCTGTTTACCGAAAGGAAAACCCTAGTTTGAAAAGATCGCCTCCTCAAGCCCTTCCCTATTGTGCGTGCCGAAGACCAAAACGAAACCCTAGTTCGGAGATAGAAAAGAGAGCGGATCTTCCACCTTCTTCGATCAACGTGACGGAAGCCGGGAACGAGACGTCACCGTCATAGGAGAGCGGATCTTCGACCTTCTTCGATCAACGTGATGGAAGCCGGGAACGAGACGTCACCGTCATCGAAGGGCGGATCCGGATTCCCACCACAGCAAAGAACGGGATCGGGTCGTCTTCTCCGGTAGATCAAGGTATGCGGCTTTAATTTTCGTGTTTCCGTCGTTGTCGTAGGCGTCGTGGTTTCGTCGCCGCTGCAGCGCCCGGGCGAACCTCCGCCGCCGCCGCGCGGGACGGAACCAAGCGGGCATTGCCGCAGACACCGCGCTGCGTGGCCCTGCTATCGCGCGGGGTGCCACCCGCAGGCGGCGCGCGCCGCGCGGCCTTGTGCCGCGGGGGGCGCCGCCCGCAGGTGACGCGCGCCCGCGCGACTTGCTGTCGCGCGGGGCACCGCCCGTAGGTGACGCGCGTCCGCGCGACTTGCTGTCGCGCGGGGCGCCGCCCGCAGGCAGCGGCGCCCACAGGCGACGGTGCCAGCGCGGGCAGGTGCCGCGCGGGGCGCCGCCCGCAAGCGGCGTGCGCGCCGCGTGGCCTGCAATCCCGCGGGGCGCCATTCGCGCGCGGCGACGCGCGAGGGAGTTTGGCCACACGGGGGACTGTTTTGCAACGTCCGCCGCGTGGGGGGTTGTCTAGCCCCCCCTCCCGGTCTGCGTTGTCCACCCGTGCGTTTCCTAGTCCGATTCAATACTCGGGTGGGCTAGGTTCTAAATTACGCTTTTCTAACGTCTTTGTTGGGACTTTTAGGGGTCTGAGAATCATGCAAGGGTGCAGGACGGTTTTAGGCATTCCGTCGACGCGACTTGGGGTGGGTACCTTTGTTGTGTTTTGAAGTATGGTTTCATCTCGTAATATGTAATATGCAAGAGTAGAGTTGTAACATCACAACTTTTCATGTAACGTTTTACCCTTCTGCTAATAAAGTATAAGTTAGAGGAAACAGAGTTATGGGTTTTCTTAAGTTGATATTCTCGAGGTGCGGGTATTTTTCTGTAATAGAGCTCGGAAAACGGTGAACGGCGGTGCGACCGGATCCGAATTCCGACTTATGGATCCTCCAGAAAGGGGTTATTAGGATCGAGGTAACCGTGGTGTACTTCGGAATCCGTGCAAGAGATCATGCACGCTTTTCGAGGAGATAAGGAATTATCTCTAAGGAAATAATTTAATAATTAAGTTATTATTAAATACCCGATGTGGAGTTCTATGGTACGTACCAAGAAAAGAGAAATCATAATTCCCAAAAAGAAACCCTAACCGGAGATAAAGGAAAGAAAAGAGGAAAAAGCGAAACCCTAACCGGAAGAGAAAAGGAGGAAAGAAGGAGAAAGCGGAAGGATCCGATCATCCTCGACGAACGTGCCGAGGCCGGGAGCGTGAACGGATCGCCTTCTCCGATGAATCACGGTAAGCGATGCTCTTTCGGTTTTCGTTTCGGGATCTTTGCCGTCGTTTGTAGTTTCGCCGTCGCCGCCGCCGCCGCCGCCGTCCCGGGATTGCCGCCGCACCCCGGACGGCGCCGCGCGGGACATAGCCGCGCGGCCGGGCCGCCTGCAGCACCGCGTGGGGCTGGCACCCGCACCGTACTGCAGGCGGCATCGCACGGGGCAAGCCGCGTGCGGCCAGGCTGCCGCAGCGCGCGCGGGGCAGGCGCCCGCGCCGCGCTGCAGGCAGCGCCGCGCAGGGCAAGCCCGCGTGCGGCCGGGCTGCCGCAGCGCCGCGCGGGGCAGGCGCCCGCGCCGCGCTGCAGGCAGCGCCGCGCAGGGCAAGCCCGCGTGCGGCCGGGCTGCCGCAGCGCCGCGCGGGGCAGGCGCCCGCGCCGCGCTGCAGGCAGCGCCACGCAGGGCGAGCCTGCATGCGACCGGGCTGCAGGGCGCGCCGCGCACGGCTGGTGCTCGCGCATGGCTGGTGCTCGCGCGGTCGCGCCGCTGGTGGAACCGCGCGGGGAGATTGCCCGCGCGGCCGAACTGCATGCGGTGCCGCACGGGGCTGGTGCCCGCGCGGCCGCATGACGTGCATCGACGCGGTGGTGGCCGCGTCGTCCGACGCGCGTCGTCGCCACCGCCGTACGGAGTCGTCGTTAGTGTTTTTGAGTTTTGGACTCCGTTTATTTACAGATTATGTTTCCGATCTGACCGCGGTTCCTTTGGGGACTATTTTTAGGTCCGAGTGTCGATTGTGAGCGTTGTTCGATATCAGGTGTTCCGGTCAGCACATTCGAGGTGGGTACCCTTTTCGGTATATACGGTGTATGGTCGTTCCCGTGTTTTGTGAAATAAAAGTAGATGTTTAGTAAATTGTCTAACCCCATTGCAGGTGAATCCCGTTTTATATTCTAACTGAGGCGGCTGAGGTCGCAATACTGTTTTATGTTCCAACTGAGGCGGCTGAGGTCGCAATACTGTTTTATATTCTAACTGAGGCGGTTGAGGTCGCAATACTGTTTTATGTTCTAACTGAGGCGACTGAGGTCGCAATACTGTTTTATGTTCTAACTGAGGCGGCTGAGGTCGCATGGCAGTTATATGCTCGTATTGCTTACACGCACACCGATGGTCTGGCCAACGCACAGGGTGTATGTTTCCGGAAAGATGATAAGATTACCCGTGTACCCCACAAGGAGAGGTTGGTTGGGGACCCCTCAAGGAGAGGCGACTGCTACTTGGGCAGTAGAGGGGTTGGAGGCACCAAGAATTGAGCGCGGTATTTGGGTTTGGGACCCAACATGATTGTATATCTGGGGTAGGTGCCCAGCGTGATTGTGACAGGGATTTAGCGGTACATAAGGGGGAAGTGAATGCTCTGGTGTATTCTGTTTGTCTTTCTAGTTATTGCATTTACTATTTACATCTACATTATCAGTCACTGACTACCCACGCTGTGACAGGTCTGAGCAGGGGTAGGAACCGGGACGACGGTGAGGCATCTGTTAGAGGACCTTAGCCCTTGAGGCTAATTAACTTTACAGCTTTATGGTTATCACTTTAACGTTTGGTTAGCGTATCTGTTATTACTTGTGGATGGTTTGAGGTGGATGTTGGATTGAGACCTAGTGTAGGAATACCTACTATTATTTGTGAATGTTAAGATGAATGAATGCGGCTCGTTTTAAAATGCAAACCCGGTTTCCAAAGTGTTTTCAAACCAAGTGTCGTGTGGGCACTGATTTCAAAACCCGTGGATTTATCCTTTCAAGTATGGTGGCCGCTTAAAAGAGTTTGCGAAAATATTTGTAAAACCGGGTGTCGAGTGGACACCGACTTTCAAACCTATGGGTTTATGCTATAGTCTGAATGTGATAGTGTGACTGTAGGGTTATGTGTAGTCTCTCCTCGTTGTCTTTCATTGATTGCATGGTTAAAGTAATTGTCGTGCTTGGAACGCCGTGCATATACAAAGGAGGCTCCGCCCGTTTGGGGAGTGAATTTGTATATGCGGCGGGTCTGGTGCGCACCGGAGGCGAGGTTCATTTAAGAAAAAAATGGATACGTTTTCCGCTCTTTCAGAACCTCCGGGGCATGACAGATTATATGGTATCAGAGAAAACGACTTTAACCATGGTGGGCAATGACCAACATCCACAGAGTGTAATACCACAAGTAACTAACCAAATTGATAACCAAGGTGTAGTAGTGTAATGTACGAGCGTGAGCGCGGGGAAAAAGGGATAGAGTCCCAGAGTTCGTAGGTCAAGGTGCTAGGCCGTTTTTAAACATAGGGTTGATGCGGTTACTTTGTATGCACAGATAACAGCCGGACGCGATCATTTATCGGCAACGCCGAAACGGACGGAATGGACTCAGCAGCCGCGGCAAACCGCTTACTTCGGAACCAGTTGCGTGACGTGGCTGGTCAACTGCTTACCCTGACCGAGCGGTTATGCTTACTGACGCAGGACATAGGGGGTACTGACCTTATTCAGTACGGTTCCAGAGGAGACACACTGCGTGGGATGCCGACTACGGGATTTCCCACCTTTCGTGAGGCGGTGGACACAGCCACGTGGGTAGAGCGGGAGCTCGCCAATGCACGCGCACAGCAGGGGCAACCCGGATTGTATCAGGGCCAAAGATATGCCCACCCCCGTCCTGAGGGAGACCACTTTTAGGGAGGTCGGGCAACCAAACGCCCAAGGACAGTACGGGAAACCGGACAGGCACCGGTGGGAGAACCGGAACCACTAGAAAAGCCTTGCGTCATTTATGGGAGGGCGCACCAAGTCACGGGTTGTCCATGGAGGTACAACCACTGTTTCCGTTGTGGCAAACTGGGCCACTCTCACGCCTCATGCCCCCAGAGGCTAGCCACTACCGCCGCGGCACCGCAATAGGAGGAACGAGGAAAGGCTGCAACCCCCGTCCCGCAGAAGGACCTACCCGGCAGTCAGCTCAGGGAGGATCACGACGATTCCAGATCCCTGCCCCGCCATGCCGTGCGTCGTTGGCCCAAAGGATGCGGCCGAACTCCCCGAGCTACCCCGGTAGAGGACGCGATGTCCCGACAAGAGTAATAACAGGTAATGTTTTTACCGTCGTCTTCGATTTAGGATTTCCTATCACACCTGAGCATCCCACTCTTGTCCGACCCAATTACCCTCTCCTATTGTTTTTCGTTTTTCCCTACGTGGTTGGGGGGGGGATAGTTCTTTCCCCACCTATTCTTGTCTTTCTCCTGTTTCCCGCCTTAGGGGTAGATGTACTCTAGCTGAGGAGAAACCCTCTTAAGTTTTTAGTCGAACCCTCCCCGGCCTGCACGGGCAAGGAAGCTTCCAGTGCCTTAAGGCAGGGGGGGGACTCAGTTGGCCTTGGTGACGGCTATCTATTTAATCACGGTTAAATAGGTTTCATTCCCTGCCACGTGACAATAGGCCCAGGGGACTATTAAGTTGAGTTGAGTCCGCTCGAGACCCGTGGGCGCTATGTTGGAACACCTTAAGTAAAAGGGGTTTACGTATTTCCAACAGCTCGAACTTTTGGGATTAAAGGGTTGGTGTCAGCGATTCGACCTTTGGGACTTAGTGGTGTCACCGCTGGAGGAATTCGAGGAAATACTCGGAAGGGTTTGGTTATGAGGTATCAGGTGCTAGTCGCTTGTGAGAAACCGATCGTGCCGTTTTAGGGCACACCCGTTCTATTCGTACGGAAGAAGGACGGGAGTCTGCGATTGTGCATCTACAATCGGGGAGTAGATAAGATCATATTAAAGGAACTGAAGGCGCAACTGGAGGACCTCCTGGACAAGGGTTTCATCAAACCAAGTGTGTCGCCGTGGGGTGCGCCTGTTCTGTTTGTAAGGAAAAAAGATGGTAGCTTACGTTTGTGTATAGTTTATCGAGAGATAAACAAGGTCACGGTGAAGAATAGATACCCCCTACCACGTATTGACGATCTGTTCGATCAGTTGCAAGGGGCGACGGTGTTCTCGAAGATCGACCTCCAATCTGGCTATCACCAGCTCAGAATCCGGGGCGAGGATGTACCGAAAACAGCGTTCCGAACTCGTTACGGCCACTACGAGTTCACGGTAATGCCGTTTGGGCTTACAAACGCCCCAGCGGTGTTTATGGACATGATGAACATGATCTTTAAACCGTTCCTGGACCAATTTGTGGTGGTCTTTATCGACGATATCCTCATATACTCTCTCACTGATAAGGAGCACGAGGAGCACCTGCGAGTGATCCTCCAGACCCTCCGGGATCAAAAATTGTTTGCCAAACTCAAAAAGTATGAGTTTTGGCTCCGCGAGGTTGACTTCCTAGTACACATAGTCTCGGCCTCGGGAATTGCGGTGGATCCAAGGAAGATAGAGTCCGTAACCGACTGGGCTCGGCCAACAACGGTGACGGAAATCCGAAGCTTCCTAAGACTGGCCGGGTACTACAGACGTTTCGTGGAAGGCTTCTCAAAGATAGCCACTCCCCTGAATCGACTAACCCGGAAAGGGGAGAAGTTCGTCTGGACGGCCCAGTGCCAGAAGAGCTTCGAGGAACTTAAAGACAGACTCACACGGGCGCCAGTACTCACATTGCCAAAGCCCGGAGAGGACTACGAGATTTATTGTGATGCATCTCGAAGCAGTCTTGGAAGCGTATTAATGCAGCAAGGAAAGGTCATAGCATACGCATCAAGAGAGCTCAAGGATTACGAACAGAACTACCCTACACACGACTTGGAACTTGCGGCAGTCGTGTTTGCCTTGAAGCTCTGGAGACATTATCTCTACGGGGTGCACTGTAACGTGTTCTCCGATCACCAGAGCCTCAAATATCTGTTCACACAGAAGGAACTGAACTTACGGCAAAGGCGGTGGCTGGAACTACTAAAGGATTACGATTTGTCCATCCACTACCACCCCGGGAAGGCAAATGTGGTGGCCGACGCCTTGAGCCGGAAAGGACAGACGGGGGAAACGGCGTTGAGCGCCCTTACCCAACAAGATCGACTAATTACCGAGTTCTCGCAATTGAGGCTGGAGGTAGTGCCAGCAGGTTCGGTTGCAGAACTCCTGGCCTTGGTGGTGAAGCCTACGCTGATCGAGAGGATCTTGGAAGGCCAAACAACGGACACGCAACTACAACTGGTGCGGGACAGAATATCCTCAGAGCAAGGTGGGGACTTCAAGATTGGCTCTGATAAGGTGATAAGGTTCCGAGGACGAATTTGCGTACCTGATATGCCAGAAATGAGGAAGGAAATTCTGACAGAGGAGCATAATGCCCCCTACACTGCGCATCCCGGAGGTACAAAGATGTACAAAGACCTGAGGCAGACGTTTTGGTGGCCCAAATTGAAGAGTGATGTGACGCAATTCGTGGCGCATTATTTGGTGTGCCAACAGGTGAAAGCGGAACATCAGCGACCGGCGGGGAAACTACAACCATTGCCCATACCAGAGTGGAAATGGGAATGGATTACCATGGACTTCGTGACCGGTTTTCCGCGATCGCAACATGGACATGACGCGATATGGGTCATTGTGGACCGTCTGACAAAATCGGCTCACTTTCTGCCTATCCACACGACGTGGACCCGAGATCGATTAGCGCAAACCTACATCGACGAGGTGGTAAGGTTGCACGGGGTACCATCGTCGATAACTTCAGATAGGGACACACGTTTTGTGTCAAATTTCTGGCGGAGCCTGTAGCAGGCCTTGGGGACCAAACTGCAGTTCAGCACGGCCTTCCATCCGCAGACGGACGAGCAATCGAAACGGGTAATCCAGATTCTCGAAGATATGCTTCGAGCTTGTGTGCTAGATCTGGGGGAGGGATGGTCGCGTTACCTACCCCTCGTGGAATTCGCCTACAATAATAGCTACCAAGCCAGTATTCAGATGGCGCCGTACGAAGCCTTGTACGGGCGCCGATGTCGATCGCCTATTTGCTGGGACGATCTGGGGGAGCGAAAGCTTTTGGGGCCGGACCTAGTAGAGGAAACGGAGGCAAAGGTGCGCCTTATCAGGCAGCGGCTGTTGACCGCCCAGAGCCGACAGAAGAGCTATGTGGATCAGAGGCGAGGTGTCACGCCCCGAGACCGCCAATTTGGACAGTTCGGGCGCGCTAACAGACCCGCCAATCGGGCATGACCTTTCAAGACCCGAAAGGAACGGTTCATTCCAACAATCACAGTTTAGTGTAGTGGAAGAGTAAACAATCAGAGAACTAAACTATGAATTTAAAAACTTCCATTCATTCAAACGAACAGTTAGAAGAAAATGAAAGTACAAGACTTGAGCGAAATATTAAACTTTGCTTATATTACAACTATCTTGAACATACAACTACTATACAAAAATTACATCTTCTTTTTTTTTTTCCAAATAAAACTTAAACCATTTAAATTTTACATTGTTCCTCACATACAAATTTCGCTCAAAAGGAAAAATACTCCAAAAGGGTGCTGGCGACTCTAGACTGCTAGGTCGCTACTCTGTTGGGCTCTTGCCCCTGTCGCGCGCCTCGCTCGATGTACCTGTATCCGCCTCGACTGCTGTATCCGTACCTGAACTTGTGGGGATGTCACCCAAGGGGTGTGAGAACTACGACCGAGTTCCCAGTGGGTTCAACAACCGAGAAAGAATGTTCTACACCACTTGGTCCAATGAAAGCAGGATAGCAAGATAACTATGCTATAAATAACTGCAGATGCTGACTAACATGATCATAACCTGTATGAATAAATCTACACTATCTGTGTATGTTCCCTGACTCACTGCTATCAATCGTGCCACTCTGGGCTACTATCCATAAGCTCGGCCACTATGCCGCTACAAAAGGGTTATGCTAATTCGGCCACCTAGGCCAATCTATTACCTCTTTATTCTTTTCACATTCTTGTGTTTTAATCTCAAGCTACTCGCCCCTTGGAAAACCTCGCCCCCAACAGGCCCCAGCCCGGCAGTCATGCTACCATAAGGCGAGACAGTCCAAGGTTATCGATAGCTTTTCTTTTTCTCTTTTCTTTTCTCATTGCCTCAAATGAGTTTAAGGCACCTTGGCACTCATTTTCCTCGAGAGTGAAATCTGCTCAACCCTCTCGTCTCGAATGAGTTTAAAGCACCTTGGCACTCATTCACTAGGGAGTGAAATATGCTCAACCCTCCCATCGGCAACTTGCCCTTTTTACTTGAATTCACTTGGGAGTGACATATACTCAACCCTCCCAATTAGCCATTTAGACTTTTCTTTACCGGGTCCGAGGGTTCCAAAAGACGGATGCCTCCAACCCCAATCAAACAAGAACAGGTTGTGACACCGCCTCCCGTAGTACTCGGCCCAATGTACTTTATTTTTCCTGTTTACCCTTTCTTTAACATTCTCTTTACACTTTTGGTTTCAGATGAGTTTAAAGACCTTGGCACTCATCTACCTGGGAGTGACATATGCTCAACCCTTCCGTTAGCATTCATGCCTCAATGCTTTCTCTTTTACTTTTCTTTCTTTATCCTAAACTCTTTACTCTAGGATAACTTGGGTGTCTCTAACACCATTTTAGATTGAACATCTTGTTTGTTCACATTTTCTCTTAACCTTGCCACTTGGCAATTTCTTAGCTTCTTAGCCCTTTTCAACTGTTCCTACTTGCTTGTTCTTATTTTGCAACCCTATGTTCATAATTAACCTTAGGGTTTCACTATGTCACAAGGACATTAATCATCTCGAAGTTCCTGGCCTAGAGTTATTAACTCTACATTCACTTTACATTGGCCTAGAGTTTATTTACTCTACATTCACTTTACATTGGCCTAGAGTTTATTAACTCTAATTGCATTCAACTTATTCCTAGAGTTCATTAACTCTATTTTTAACTCCTCATCATTTCCACCCTAGAGTTCATTGACTCTAAGTTCCACTTTTCATTATCCCTAGAGTTTATTAACTCTATGATTTTTTCTTTTTCACATTAACCTAGAGTACATTGACCCTATGTTTTTCCATGCTTCACTTGTCCTAGAGTTCATAACTCTATGTTAAATACTCTATATTCAACCTTAGGTTATCTCCTAAGTTGATGCCACTCGTTCTTCTAGGATTAACTCCTAGGTTGACATGCCACTCATTAAATCCTTATTCTAGGTTTTCTCCTAGGTCTTACAACCATCATGCATTTTCTCCATTTTTATCCACATAATATTCTAGGGTTATACCCTAACATGATCACTCTACACATAAATCCTTTACTCCTTATACTCATGCACAATTTAACCTACAATAGGTTTAATATAATCCTCTCTTAGGGTTAAGCCCTATTATCGCATGCATGGTATTAATTCCCTAAATGCTTACTAACATGCTTCTAGGTCAGAAAGCAAAGGAAAAAGTGGAGAGATCACCCATTTTCGGAAGAATCCCCCACCTTTTGTGTTTCTCTTTGTTCCCAAAAGAGAACAAAAGTTGATCTCTTGGTCTCCAAGATTTTTCTAAAATGAAAGGGAAATCATGAAGGAATTATTTATATGATTTGCTAATTTCATAAAAATTATAAAACTAAAACCCTTTTTAAAACATAAAAGGGAGAATTCCATAATTGGCTCTCTTTTTGGATCAATTTGAAGGGAATAGGAAAGAGAATCCCATTCTTGTCACGTTCGCCAAAGAGAAATTTTGATCTCTTGAACATAGGGCGAAATGCCCAAAAATTTGGAGGGAAAGCTCAATTTGAGTAATTTTTCTCAATTGTGTGATTTTGCTCATTGGAGAAGAGAAGAGGAAAATTTTTCTTCCTAAATTTATTTTTCTCAAATTTTCCTTCTTCTTCTCTTCTCTAATTTCTCCATTTTCTTTCTTTCTTTTTTTTCTTGTCAAAATCTGCTGCTGGGCAGCAGCTTGCACAGCTGCTGCCCAGGCAGCTGTCCCTGCGGCTGCTGCAATGCAGCAGCCTAATGCAGCAGCTGGCTGCAAGTTTGCAGCTGCTGCAGTAGCAGCAGAGCTCAGCTGCCTAAGGCAGCTGCTGAAGGCAGCTGCTCCATGCGGCTGCAAGTGCAGCTGCCCAAGCAGCCCACCAAGGCAGCTGCACAATGCAGCTGCCCAAAATGGCACAGCTGGTTGCTGCTTGGCTGCAGCCAAGCAGCAGCATGCGCAGGGCAGCAGCAGCAGCAGCCAAGCACTCTCCTCTTTTTCTTTTTTTTTTGTTTTGTTTTGTTTTGTTTTTTTTTCCTTTTACTTCCCTGCCAAGAAAGAGGAGAAAAGAGAGAGAGAGAGAGAGAGAGAGAGAGAGAGAGAGAGAGAGAGAGAGAGAGAGAGAACTACCTATCCCAGAGGAAGAGTGTTATTCTTCTCCTTCTTCTTCTTCTTCTTCTTCTTCTTCTCTTTCTTTTCTTCTTCTTCTTCCTTTCCTTCTTCTTTCTCTCTTTCGTTTCCTGCTCCAACAGTGAGAGGGAGAGAGAGAGTGAATTTTCAAAAAGAGGGAGAGAGAGAGAGGGCATTTAACTTACCTGCAGGGGAGTAGGTGGAGGGAGGGGTGGTTTTACCAAAACGCCCCCAAACAAACCACATTACCCCCAATTGCCCTCTCAACTCTGCAGTTTTTCACTGCAGGAGCAATTTCGGTTATCCCTCTTTCTCCACGCTTTGCCGTCAACTGGGAGATCGAAACTGAAATTTTTCTTCTCCCTTTTATTCTACAAATTTTTCTTAGACTTTTCACGATTTCTTTTAAATTTTTAGGCTGCTCTAAGCTCTCGAAAGAGAGCCCCGAAAAAGCTTCGCGATAAACTGCATCAGAAAAAACCGCAGTTTCAGAATTCCTGAAGCATTTTTCTTCACTTCGTTCTCCTATTTTCCTTTAATCGCTCACCTCGGCACTTCACCCCTTTTAATCAGCAAACTTTTCTGAGACACCCCACGATTTCTTTTTAATTTTTTGACTACTCTAGGTCTTCTAAACAGGGCTCCGAAAAAGCTTGCCGATAACAAAATTTAGGATTCCTGAATTTTGCTAAGTCCTTGGGCTTCAACTCACTTTTCAACCCGATACTCTTCGCGTCGGTCCGAAACGCACCGAACACGACTGTAATCATATTTAAAATATGTTACAAGTCATTTCGCCGCATTTAGCCATTTTGCGAATTCGGCGAACGAGGACTTAAGCTTTAGAATTTGAAACTTCAAATTCTCAACTACAACTCACTTTTCGACTCAACGACTTTTGCGTCGATTCAAAATGCTTCCAACCCACTTGTAATTACATTTGAAATGCGTTACAAGTATTTTTGCTGAGTTTCGCCTTTTCGCGGAAATCGCCAAACAAGGACTTAAGCTTCACAATTGAAGCTTCAAATTCTCAACTTCAACTCACTTTTCGACTCGATGACTTTTGCATCGATTCGAAATGCTTCCAACTCACTTGTAATTACATTTGAAATGTGTTACAAGTATTTTTGCTGAGTTTCGCCATTTCGCAAAAATCGCCAAACAAGGACTTAAGCTTCACAATTGAAGCTTCAAATTCTCAACTCCAACTCACTTTTCGACTCGATGACTTTTGCATCGATTCGAAATGCTTCCAACTCACTTGTAATTACATTTGAAATGTGTTACAAGTATTTTTACCGAATTTTGCTATTTTCCGGAAATCGGTGCACTACATTCTCCCCTATTTTGAATAAATCATAATTTAGCACTTTTCTCTGAATTCAATAAAAATAGTATTTCATACTATTTTTATTTATATTTATTTATATACCATAAATCTGGTACATTACACGACGTGATTTGGAATTCATGGCGGGGGAACACGTGTTGCTTCGTGTATCACCGTCTAAGGGGACCAGACGGTTCGGTTTACGGGGGAAACTGAGCCCACGGTATGTGGGACCGTTCGAGATCTTGGAGCGTGTAGGCCCGGCGGCATACCGGTTGACCTTACCGCCAAACCTCGAACGGGTACACAACGTGTTTCACGTCTCGATGCTCCGAAAGTATCTTTCCGACCCGTCTCACATCCTCGACACCTCTACCGTCGAGTTGCGTGAGGACTTGAGCTTCGAGGAAACGCCGATACGGATATTGGCACGAGAGGAGAAGAAGCTTCGCAACCGGACGATCCCCTATGTAAAGGTGCAATGGAGTAACCATGAGGAGCGCGAGGCGACCTGGGAACTTGAGACGAAAATGAGGGAGTATTTCCCTGAGTTATTTAGCGAGGGTTGAGGTTAAGTTTCGAGGACGAAACTTCTTTTAAGGGGTGTGTGGTGTAACATCATAACTTTTCATGTAACGTTTTACCCTTCTGCTAATAAAGTATAAGTTAGAGGAAACTGAGTTATGGATTTTCTTAAGTTGATATTCTCGAGGTGTGGGTATTTTTCTGTAATAGAGCTCAGAAAACGGTGAACGGCGGTGTGACCGGATCCGAATTCTGACTTACGGATCCCCCAGAAAGGGGTTATTAAGATTGCGCTAACCGTGGTGTACTTCAGAATCCGTGCAAGAGATCGTGCACGCTTTTCGAGGAGATAAGGAATTACCTCTAAGGAAATAATTTAATAATTAAGTTATTATTAAATACCCGACGTGGATTTCTATGGTACATACCAAGAAAAGAGAAATCATAATTCCCAAAAAGAAACCCTAACCAGAGATAAAGGAAAGAAAAGAGGAAAAAGCGAAACCCTAACGGGAAGAGAAAAGGAGGAAAGAATGAGAAAGCGGAAGGATCCGATCATCCTCGACGAACGTGCCGAGGCCGAGAGCGTGAACGGATCGCCTTCTTCGACGAATCACGGTAAGCGATGCTCTTTCGGTTTTCGTTTCGGGATCTTTGTCGTCGTTTGTAGTTTCACCGCCACCGTCGTCGCCGCCGCCGCCGCCGCCGTCCCGGGATTGCCGCCGCCGCCGCCGTCCCGGGATTGCCGCCGCACCACGGACGGCGCCGCGTGGGACATAGCCGCGCGGCCGGGCCGCCCGCACCACCGCACGGGGATGGCACCCGCGTCGTATTGCGGGCGGCGTCGCCCGCAGTGCCGCGCGGGGAAGGCGCCCGCGCCGCGTTGCAGGCGGCATCGTACGAGGCAAGCCGCGTGCGGCCGGGCAGCCGCAGCGCGTGCGGGGCAGGCGCCCGCACCGCGCTGCAGGCAGCGCCGCGCAGGGCAAGCCCGCGTGCGGCCGGGCTGGCGCAGCGCACGCGGGGCAGGCGCCCGCGCCGCGCTGCATGCATCGCCGGGCAGGGCAAACCCGCGTGCGGCCGGGCTGCCGCAGCGCCGCGCGTGGCAGGCGCCCGCGCCGCGCTGCAGGCAGCGCCGCGCAGGGCGATCTTGCATGCGGCCGGGCTGCAGGGCGTGCCGCGCAGGGCTGGTGCCCGCGCGGTCGCGCCACTGGTGGAACCGCGTGGGGAGATTGCCCGCGCAGCCGAACTGCATGTGGTGCCGCACGGGGCTGGTGCCCGCGCGGCCGCATGACGTGCATCGACGCGGTGGTGGCCGCGTCGTCGGACGCGCGTCGTCGCCACCGCCATACGGAGTCGTCGTTAGTGTTTTTGAGTTTTGGACTCCGTTTATTTACATATTATGTTTCCGATCTGACCGCGGTTCCTTTGGGGACTATTTTTAGGTTCGAGTGCCGATTGTGAGCGTTGTTCGGTCTCAGGTGTTCCGGTCAGCACATTCGAGGTGGGTACCCTTTTCGGTATATACGATGTATGGTCGTTCCCGTGTTTTGTGAAATAAAAGTAGATGTTTAGTAAATTGTCTAACCCCATTGCATGTGAATCCCATTTTATATTCTAACTGAGGCGGCTGAGGTCGCAATACTGTTTTATGTTCTAACTGAGGCGGCTGAGGTCGCATGGCAGTTGTATGCTCGTATTGCTTACACGCACACCGGCGGTCTGGCCACCGCACAGGGTGTATGTTTTCAGAAAGATGGTAAGATTACCCGTGTACCCCACAAGGAGAGGTTAGTTGGGGACCCCTCAAGGAGAGGCGACTGCTACTTGGGCAGTAGAGGGGTTGGAGGCACCAAGAATTGAGCGCGGTATTTGGGGTTGGGGCCCAACAAGATTGTATATTTGGGGTAGGTGCCCAGCGTGATTGTGACAGGGATTTTGTCACGCCCCAGGGTCGAAACTGCGACCCGGGCTCGCCAACAGATCCGCCACCTATGCCAAACCCCGCATAGGCGAAGCGTCCTACCTGCAAGAAAGTACTACAGCTAAACAAATATCAGAGCTAAACCATAAAAGTGCGGTAAAATTAAAACCATTCATCTGTACAACTGGAATAATGATATAAAATCCATCTCCCATAAACGATAATCATACAATATCCTCGAAATACAAAAACTCAGAACTCAACAGGGAGATATCTCCAATAAATACATCAGTGTACAGGCTCTCAATACATATCATGTCCTCACTACATCAGTCTCTCAAAAGAGGAAAAATAAAATAGCTAATCTACTGAAGCTCTCCTCTGAAGGGGTACCGCTACTCTTCAACGACCGGTGGGGATCTAGCACGCGACTCCCTCGCCTCGACCAACAACCGCAGAATCAGCAACACCCGCTAAGACTCTGCAAAACCAAGGAGAGAAAAGAAAGGGAGGGGGAAAACCCCCAACGGGTGTGAGAACTATACCAAAAGTGAGTTCTCAGTGGGTACCGCCACCAGGCCCGACGATCTGCCCACTAAGTCCACTAGAGGCATAAGATAACCAAAGCAGTAAAGACTGAAATAAGGAAGCTGGAGACTCTCAACAGCTACCATGCCTCTATATAAATGCTCGAAGGGGAAAACTCTGATAAAGATGTACAACACTCGCACACGAGGTGCTCAATCGACCCAATCGAGCTGATTGCCACATCGGATCCAGTCAAACCTGCGCCCACCTACAACCACCTCCCGCTGACGGGCAGGAATTACGTAGGGCGTCCAAACGTACTAACTCGCTATCGAGTAGTGGCTCATGCAGCCTATAGTCCGAATCCACGCTCTCTCTCAGAACGGATACCCTCAAGATCCCCAAACCTCTTGCACAACGATCAAAGTACTCACAACGCCACGGGACCACCGTCAAACCAAACGGCTCCTAACAACACTAGCACTGGTCTAAACACAGCTACTAGACTCCACTCGGTCCCCCCCCTGACACGAGTGCAACAATAAAGTACATGCCGGTAATAACCCAATCTTGTGTCACCAGGAAAACTGGTACTGCCTGCTGTGCCTGACGAATCGGGTATGCTGGCCAATGCATCACACCGATAAGGGATAGGAGTCTCAAGGACTCAAAGTATGTATATCGCACACTCCGGAGTGGCACTCGAGGGGAGCGACCCACACGAGTAAAGTGCCTGGGTAATAAGTATAATAGTAGTATAAATCAGCAGGACTGGATCATGACTCTGATCAAAGTGGGAAAACTCAACCACTAAAGAAAGCCTCGGTCCTCAATCAGATGGAAAAGTACTCAAATAGTGGGAAACTCTGTCCACTAGAGAAATCTGATACCCAATCTGATGTATAAATAAATATCCGGTCAACCGCCCAATATCCACGATTGCCGCAATACCCTGCCGTCTATAATCAAGTCCTATAATCGACCTCTGGTCAACCGCCCAAAGTCCGCGGTCACCGCAAAACCCTGCCAGCCTCAATCCAGCACAACCCATCCCTGACACTAATGTCCCGGCTACACTACCCCAGACCCCTGCTCGCACCCGAGCACACAGACCGCCTGACTAATAGAGAAGGAGAAAAGGATAATATGGTTTCTCCTAAGTCAAGTTCCAATAAGTAGTGTAGCAGTAAAAAGTGGCCTATCTATATGTCCATACAAGCATGCATTGTCCTCAAGAAAAGATAGAAGAAAGTAAACCACATGCCAAAATCATCAATGCCTACACCTGTCCATAATCCTCAATCCATAACAACTCCTCAGAGTAAAATCCGCACATAGCTATATAATCCTGCCCCATCGCATGAACCAATCGCATAAACGGCTATGTGCTAACATGGCATGCTACATAATCACATAGGGTAACATTATCCTAGGTAAGCTCACACTAATCATCAACATAGATATTATTCTTGCAATTAATCATACAATTATCATTATCAAGCTTACCTACCTCTCAACCATATGCCTTGTACCCTAGACATGCATGCATCCTAACATACAGAATTAGAGAACCGTCCACCGGTTCTGGAAACAAAGCAGCCACCTGAAGCGCTTTCCGCAGGCAAAGCCGAAGTCGGTGAAGAGTGTGGCCACCTGCTAACAAAATCCACTGAACCCGCATCCTCGATACATGTCGCGCAAGTCTCGGCTCCAAACAACATCACCCCAACATGCAACACCGCAACAAACAACACAACTCACTAATCAATACCCCGAAACATACACTTGCTGTTTTTCCAAAATAGCACAGAGATAGGCAATTCTCACCTCCAGGCAGCGCTCCAAAAATTCCAGAAAATGCACGGTTGCGATCCTCGCGACGAGTAGCCCCAAAACGAGTATTTATACGCCCCGTTCCGACACCTGTAGGCCAAGATACAAGTTATACAATGCGGGGCGCCGACAATCCACTACACTGCAAAAACTGCGGGATACAACCCCTAAAAAGCTTAAATCTCACCCGCGAGATGAACTCAGAAAAATCCGGAAAAATAACCGCTGCGTTCGTCGCACCGAGCCCTTCGAAACGGGTACCTGCACGTCCCAATCCGAGTTTTGTAGCTCAAGTTACAAATTCCACAACATGACCATCTCGGAATTCCAAAATATCAAAAACTGTACAACTCTGTCCAGAAAAATGGAATTTTCTTACCTTCAAGAAAATTCAGTAAAATCCATAAAAATTACGAGGACGTTCCATGCAATGAGTAGATGCAAAACGACTATAGGCATGCCTCCATCCGATGCCCGAGCGCAAAGATAAAAAATCGACAAGCCTCCGCTGTCCAAAACCTCACAGCAGGAAAAGGAGTCACAGAAACACCTCGGGAACAGTGCCGAAAACTCGAAACGAGGAGAAGTGATCATGATGGAAAACGAAGCTTTACCTCTCGTGAACGCGCTGCCGGGAAAATCGGCTCAAAATAACATCGGGGTGATCCAGGGTGCCTAGCGGATCGAAAGGTGACGATGGAAGCCAAAATCCAAGAAATGTCGCAGTGCGCCGCGTCGCAGAAAACACGCATATCGAGGCCTCCAAAAAAATTTGAGAATCCATCACGAAATGCTCCACAAGATGATGAACAACTTTCCTTGAAGCCTCACAGAGGGATGGGCTTGGGAAGAAGGCAAAATGTGCTGCCAAAGGGGGATTTTATAGCCCAAAACTCAACAAATCCTTTAATACCCTCCATGTCAATGTTTCGGGCGCCCGAAAGGTTTCGGGCGCGCACAGTGTGCCCGCTTCGCTGCGCCCGAATCCGCCAGGATCCGCCACGTCGCCCCCGAACAGCGAACAGCAACCTTAGCCACCCACGCTGCGCCGCGTTGCCCGCGTCCACAGTGCGGGTGGTTGGCGCCAGCCAACCACGCGCTGACACGTGGCGCTCCCACTCACGGGTCCCCCGCGTCAATGCCTCGGGAACCGTGCCGACCTGCTGTCCGCCTGCCTCGCGCGTACGGCCACCTGCCCCGCGCGTACGGCCACCTGCCCCGGTCACCTGCTCCGCTCCTTGCGTGGACCGCGCGCACAACACCGCTCCAACCACAAGCTGCCATGTGTCCCCCGCCGGTCCATGCACCAGGCCGCGCGTCCCATGGACCGCGCGCGCGTGCGCCCGCCACTCCCGGGCCGCCACGCGTCCCACCCCCGGTGCACGCCTGCCCCGTGGACCGACCACCCAGCGCCGCTGCCCGCCGCCGCGCTCCGCCGCTGCCCGCGCCGCCGGCGCTGCCCTCCGGCCGCCGGAATAGTGTCCCATGCCTCGAAATCCGTGTTTTCGCATCCGGGCTCCGAAAAACACAAGTAAATCACCCATTTTCACCGTTTTTGCGCGCTGAATCCAAATCCGCTGTCCGTTTTGCCAAATTCCAATTCCAAAAATTGCTGAAGGCATCCAGATAAGTGTTCTTAACCCAAATTTTGCGCTGAATCCAATTCTGATGTCCGATTCACGCAAACCACTTCTAAACATTCGACGGGGTCACCCGACTACCCACGTGATCCATTTAACACCCGAAGTCCATCACTTGTGTCCAAATTGGTGCAGAAACACCGCCGACACGCCACATAGGCCTCCAGAAGCTGCTGGTCACACTGTAAAGGCCCTGCAGGGATCCGGGTCACCATATCCTCCCCCACTAAAAGAAAGTTTCGTCCTCAAAACTAACGCAACTCAAAAGGGAGTCTCAAAACTAGGGTAGGTACTCAACACCGCCGTCTCCAGCTCTCAAGTCACCTGTCACTCCCCGTGATTACTCCTCAGCAACAACAACAACAACTGGAACGGCATGACCCCATTGCGCAATTCCCTCATCTCACGAGCCAGAATTCGCAACGGGCATCCCTCGTACTCCAAACTCTCACAGATCTCAAAGGAAAAGAGTTAATCACGGGCGAGGGACCCAAAAGCATAACCCTCATGAGCTGAGACGCGAAAAAACCTCAGGGACTCCAACAAAAGCCTGGGGGAAAAGGAAACAACCACTAGTGCAACACGCACCAAACCACATCCTGTGTCAACTCAACCAAGGAAACCCGAAGCACCCCCACGTGATCATCCAAGAAGGGAAGAAGCCTTAACAAACCGGGGTCCTCACTCGGTCACACTCAAATCCTGACCATCCGCATGGACTGCTTCACCGCGGTCTACCGTCAAAAGGGACCCCTAGGGACACAACCTCGAGCCCTGTTCACCTCAACGGTCCCACCCAACGCCAGCTACAGAATCATCAAACTCAACCCCAAATAGCTCTCTGGCTCCAGGAATCCGCCACCACAGTGGCCCTGTCGGGGTGATACTGGATGCTCAACAATAATCCAACTGTAACTCCATGGCCACTATGGGAGGCATCACTGTATCTCGCAAATCCATCTCCCATCACTGGCGATGCTAAAATCGGCGCTGGTATCAGTCTAATCATCCATTCGTCCAGGTCTGCTGGCACTGCCCAGTCCAGGAAGCTTCTCGTCTCAACAATAGATGTCAGTCTCGGCCAATCTCAAATAGCGTCCATCTTGGCCAGGTTTTCCACCGCCGCCCCTACGGCTAAAATATGTAATCCAAGAAGATATGCTCTCGAAGCTAAAACTTGTACCACAACAACTTGGCATAAAGCTTTTTCCTCACAGACCTTGTCATACCATCTACAAGTGCTCCACAAGCTCTAAATCACACAGAGGAAAGGGGGGTAAAATCAAAATATCCCTGGAGAATACCGTCATCAATCCGTTCAAGTCCAGCTGGAACCAAAATTCCTCCATCTTAAAGGCGACAGGCATTAGTCATTCCATTTGGCCTCACTGTACTCATAATGCCCCTACCGTGTCCTGAATGCCGTCTTGGCAAAATACTCAGCTGTATGATTCCAAATAGGTACTCGCATCATACAATAAATGCCGGAGTATAACTCCATCAAAAGGTCCTACACAAAGCCCGGACCTACCTTCAGGAAAATTCAGTAAAATCTATAAAAATTACGAGGACGTTCCTTGCGATGAGTAGATGCAAAACGACTACAGGCACGCCTCCATCCGATGCCCGAGCGTGAAGATAGAAAATCGACAAGCCTCCGCTGTCCAAAACCTCACAACAGGAAAAGGAGTCACAGAAACACCTCGAGAACAGTGCCGAAAACTCGAAAAGAGGAGAAGTGATCAACATGGAAAACGAAGCCTTACCTATCATGAACGCGGTGCCGCAAAAATTGGCTCAAAATACCATCGGGGTGATCCAGGGTGCCTCGCGGACCGAAAGGTGACGGTGGAAGCCAAAATCCAAGAAATGTCGCAGTGCGCCGCGTCGCAGAAAACGCGCATATCGAGGCCTCCAAAAAAATCTGAGAATTCATCATGAAATGCTCTACAAGATGATGAACAACTTTCCTTGAAGCCTCACAGAGGGATGGGCTTGGGAAGAAGGCCAAAATGTGCTGCCAAAGGGGGATTTTATAGCCCAAAACTCAACAAATCCTTTAATACCCTCCATGTCCAAGTTTCGGGCGCCCGAAAGGTTTCGGGCGCGCACAGTGCGCCCGCTTCGCTGCGCCCGAATCCACCAGGATCCGCCACGTCACCCCGAACAGCGAACAGCAACCTCAGCCACCCAGGCTGCGCCGCGTGGCCTGCGTCCACAGTGCGGGTGGTTGGCACCAGCCAACCACGCGCTGACACGTGGCGCTCCCACGCACGGGTCCCCCGCGTCAACGCCTCGGGAACCGTGCCCACCTGCTGCCCGCCTGCCCCGCGCGTACGGCCACCTGCCCCGGTCACCTGCTCCGCTCCTTGCGTGGACTGCGCGCACAACATCGCTCCAACCACAAGCTGCCACGTGTCCCCTGCCGGTCCATGCACCAGGCCGCGCGTCCCATGGACCGCGCGCGCGTGCGCCCGCCACTCCCGGGCCGCCACGCGTCCCTCCCCCGGTGCACGCCTTCCCCGTGGACCGAGCGCCCAGCGCCGCTGCCCGCCGCAGCGCTCCGCCGCTTCCCGCGCCGCCGGCGCTGCCCTCCGGCCGCCGGAACAGTGTCCCATGCCTCGAAATTCATGTTTTCGCATCCGGGCTCCGAAAAATACAAGTAAATAGCCCATTTTCACCGTTTTCGCGCGCTGAATCCAAATCCGTTGTCTGTTTTGCCAAATTCCAATTCCAAAAATTGCCGAAGGAATCCAGATAAGTGTTCTTAACCTAAATTTTGCACTGAATCCAATTCTGATGTCCGATTCGCGCAAAACCACTTCTAAACATTCGACGGGGTCACCCGACTACCCACGTGATCCATTTAACACCCGAAGTCCATCACTTGTGTCCAAATTGGTGCAGAAACACCGCCGACCCGCCACATAGGCCTCCAGAAGCCGCTGGTCACACTGTAAAGGCCCTGCAGGGATCCGGGTCACCACAGATTTAGCGGTACATGAGGGGGAAGTGAATGCTCTGGTGTATTCGGTTTGTCTTTCTAGTTATTGCTTTACTATTTACATCTACATTATCAGTCACTGACTTCCCCCACTATGACAGGTCTGAGCAGGGGTGGGAACCGGGACGACGGTGAGGCATCTGTTAGAGGACCTTAGCCCTTGAGGCTAATTAACTTTACAGCTTTGTGGTTATCACTTTAACGTTTGGTTAGCGTATCTGTTATTACTTGTGGATGGTTTGAGGTGGATGTTGGATTGAGACCTAGTGTAGGAATACCTACTATTATCTGTGAATGTTAAGATGAATGAATGCGGCTCGTTTTAAAATACAAACCCGGTTTCCAAAGTGTTGTCAAACCAAGTGTCGTGTGGGCACTGATTTCAAAACCCGTGGATTTATCCTTTCAAGTATGGTGGCCGCTTAAAAGAGTTTGCGAAAATGTTTGTAAAACCGACTTTCAAACCTATGGGTTTATGCTATAGTCTGAATGTGATAGATGTGACTATAGGGTTATGTGTAGTCTCTCCTCGTTGTCTTTCATTGATTGCATGGTTAAAGTAATTGTCGTGCTTGGAACGCCGTGCTTATACAAAGGAGGCTCCGCCCGTTTGGGGAGTGAATTTGTATAGGCGGCGGGTCTGGTGCGCACCGGAGGCGAGGTTCATTTAAGAAAAAAATGGATACGTTTTTTGCTCTTTCAGAACCTCCGGGGCGTGACAAGAGTAGAGGTGCTAATTGTTATTGTCTACCCCCTTTTCGCATGAGTATCCCTCTTTATTACTATCTGTTGCGACTGAGTGTCGCGGTTCTCTATGTTACACATTGACTGCGGTCATTCTGCTCAAGATTTGCTTACACGTACACAGGCGGTTTGGCCACCGCATGGGTGTACTTTTCCGGAGAAGTGGTCCGATGACCCGTGTACCCCACAAAGATGAAAGTGTCGTAGTGGGGACGCCTCGCGGTTACTTACAGTGCTGCACAAGTACCGTGGAGGGGTTAAAGCACAAAGGTGAGAGCAAGTTGTTCACTTTTACCCGAGGTCTTTAGACCTTTTGGCAGGTGCTTGGTTTCAATTTACAGGGGTGCGAGGGATTCATGAGGGAAAGTTTGGATGCTATGGTTTATCGGTTTGCCTTTATTTCAGTATTTACCGCTTTGTACTTGTTTACATCTACTCTTCTTGTCACTGACTTCCCACACTGTGACAGGTTAGGTCGAGGGTAGGACTCGGGACGACGGTGAGGCTGCGAATAGAGGGTTTTAGCCCGTTTGGGGCTAGTGACACTTCCTTTTCTTACTTTCGATTATCTGGGTTATTTGGTTAGTGAGTTTTGTTGTTGCCTTTATTGTGGAACTATGTGGATGTTGTTAAGGAATTTGTATTGGCGTATTTCGTGAAAGTGTTTAAGTCTTGAAGATTGAAGATGAAGAAGTTTGGATCATATACCTCAATCTCAAGAAAAAAGAATTCAAAAGGATCAGGTACGTTTAACTAAATAATCTTGGTGATCCGAATGCTTCTTAGAGTGTAGAAACTATTGGATGGATTTTAATTGCATAAAAATCAGAAAACTAGACTGTTATATATATGTTCAGGATCCGGATCAGGGTACTTCAGTCCGGACCCCGAACGTAGGGAAGTTCATGCGGATTTTCAGTCCGGAACGCCCTTGGTTCAGTCCGGACCCCGAACGTGGATTCTGTAGAAATCGCATCAACAGTCCGGACCGTGGTTCTTTCAGTCCGGACCCCGAACACGATTTTTCAGGAATTCTCTGAAAAATAACGACAGTTTGGATCAAGCTAAATCTAGTCCGGACCGTCGTACGGGAAAAAGTCTGTTAAGTCAGTTTTTGATTCTTATCCTCTTCCAAAAGTTTCTAACCTATAAGTAAACCCTATTGTTCATCTTTTAGGGTACGACGACCGAAAATTAGAAAAATCTACATATAAAGAAGAAAGAGAAAAACTAGATCTATTCTATGTTTCTTCATCTATATTGATTAATTTGATTCTAGGATTTCAAACTCAGATTTTGAGTAGAATCAAATTAATGAATACTTACATGGTATTTCCGATCTATCTTTGATCTAAGTATTCGGCGGATTTTCACCACCAATAAAACAACAATTTTCCCAAAAATCGGCGCGTGGATTCGCGTGGCCTTGTGGACTCAAGGTGCTACTGCTCTCGTGGATTCGGAGCGAGGTACGTTCGTGTGATCGACACGTACTACTTGGTGGAGACCATGGATTCGGTTGGACGTCGTGGACTCGACGTTGGACGCCGTGGATTCGGCGTTGGACGCAAATCGTGGATTCGAGGCGCGTTGTGGAGCGAGCGGAGAAGATCTACTTGGAGCGTATGGAAAAAGGTTGAGTCGTGTGTGAGTACGTTATATCACCTTTGTACGTGTTTAATCTTAGTGGATTTCACCGTGTGATCGGTCCCGTGGTTTTTTACTTCTGGTTTGGAGTTTTTCACGTAAAATCTCTGCGTGTTATTTACTTTTCGGCATTGGATTTTTGTTACGCAAAGATTTTGGAGTGTTTATTGTTTACACCTATTCACCCCCCTCTAGGTATTTTTTCCCCTGTTTAGATCCATATTTAACATAACCCACAAGTGGTATCAGAGCGGGAATACGGTTGTAAACAATGGTTGAAGGTGGAAACATCAACAGATCACCGTTCTTCGATGGAACAAACTATGCTTATTGGAAAGTACGCATGAGAGCGTTTTTAATTTCCATCGATGAACGGGTGTGGCAATCAATCGAGTTTGGATGGTCAAATCCTACTGAAATTGTTGCTGATGTTCGCACCTTCAAACCTAGGTCGAAATGGACCAAGGAGGAAATTGATGCATCTTCTTACAACGGCAAAGGAATTAACGCCTTATTTAATGCTTTGTTGCAAACCGAATTCTCTCGCATCTCGGCATGTGAGATTGCGAAAGAAATCTGGGATGTTCTACAAGTTACACATGAGGGAACAAGCCTTGTGAAGATTCAAAAACTGCAAATGCTTACGAGCTAATTTGACTCAATTTTTATGGCAGAAAATGAATCTTTCACAGATTATTATACACGATTGCAAGACATCATGAATACATGTGCTAACTTGGGAGAGAAAATTTCAGAATCTAAAGTTGTAAGAAAGATTTTAAGGACTCTTCCTGAAAGATTTCGCCCTAAGGTTGCGGCCATTGAAACAGTTAAACACCCGGACGAAATCCGTGTAGAAGAATTAGTTGGTGCACTTCAAACTTATGAAATGACATTTCCTACTAACTATTCTTCTGGAAAGCCATCTTCTTCTAAGTCTTCAGGTTTTGCGTTGAAAACAACAAATGAAGAAGACGCGGATTCATCCTCCTCTGACGATGATGAGAATCTATCAATGGAGGATTTCAAGAAGCAACTTGCACTCTTGACGAGAAAATTTCGCCGGAACTTTCGAAGGGGTAACTCAAGCAAAACCTCATCCTTCGTAAAGTCTAGGAAAGGCAAAGGAACTTCATGCTTTAAGTCAAGAAAGCAAGAGAGTTTTTCAAAGGACAAGAAGAACTCGGAGGGACAAATCCAATGCTTCAAGTGCCGAGGCTACGGTCACATCTCAACGGAGTGTCCCAATAAGAATCCGTCAAAGAAGAAGGTGATGCAAGCCGTCACTTGGGATGACACCACAACTTCCAATGAGTCATCTTCCAGTGATGAGGATAACAACGGAACGGCATTCCACGCGTTCACAACTTCACCTTACGTGTGCTTTATGGCAAGTACATCCGGTTCATTATCCAACTCTTCCCAAGTTGAAAAGAATGCAATGGATGATGAACCGAGTAATTCCGAAGGTGAAGACTTTGCTTTTGCCTATCATAAGCTGTTAAAGGATTCAAAGAAATTGGCAAAGCAAAACAAGAGTTTGAGAGGAAGATTGCAGGATCTTGAAGAAGAAGCAAAAAGGGCAACTTCTCTCTCAAACGCTCTTAAAGTGGAAAGGGACAATTTGATCAAAGTAAATGTTTCCCTTCAAGAGAAGAACGAGCATTTCGAGAAGGAACACAACAAGTTGGTGGATAAAGCTAATTACTTCTTGAAGCTCTACTCCGAGGCTCGACAAGAAAAGATGGAGATGATGAAGACCATTTTCCAACTTAAGGATGATTTGAAGCGATTTTCTTCAGGAAGGAGCAAGTTGGATAAGATGCTTGGTCTTGGTCAAACGAATCGTTTGGGCCTTGGATACAATCGAACTGGAGACAGTCCTAGTTCGAGTAAAATAATTTTTGTGCCCCAGTCGGCGTCTCCTCCTCCGACGGAATTCAATTCATTCAACGACAACAAGCCTACCTCACCTACTTCGGGTTCAGCAAGTACAAAGGTATGTTTTCGTTGTGGTTTTGCAGGGCACATAAGAAGAGATTGCAAGATTGGAGCGAAACGATCAAATCAAGCGCCTCTTGCAACAACTACCAACAAGGTCATTCCCCGGAAATCAAAGGAGAATTTTTCAAAAGAAAAGAATGTTGGTAGTACATCTAACAAGACGACGTCAATGAAAAGTGATCAATCAAACAAGACGCATTCACCAAGGAGAATCTTCACAATCATTGCCGACGTACTCCAAAACTCAAAAGGTTTGGGTGCGCAAAAGTGAAATCTTCCCTTGTCTTGTCGTTCATACTTTACTGCATGCTTATGACAACTCGCCTTGGTATCTGGATAGTGGATGTTCCCGTCACATGACCGGTGACAAAAATTGTTTTCAAACTTTAGAGAAAACCTCCGGAGGACTTGTAGTTTTCGGAGACGGTCGTTCTTCTAAAATTGTTGGAAAAGGAACAATTACTATTCCAGAAGGCCCGGTTTTGAACAATGTTTTATTTGTTGAAGGCCTTAAGACTAACCTCATTAGCATTAGTCAATTATGTGATAATGGCTTTTCAGTTAATTTTTCTTCTGCAGAATGCATTGTAACTGATAAGGACCATTTATTCTTTTTGAAAGGGGTTAGGTCTGAAAATAGTTGCTATGTAGTTCCTAATAAAATTTCTAAACTTTGTAACCTAGTGTCACTTGATAACGAAACTCTTTGGCATGAAAGACTAGGTCACATTAATTTTAAGGAACTAGCTAGAATTTCTAATAAAGACGTGGTTAAGGGAGTTCCTAAACTTTCTTTTAAAGAAAACATTGTGTGTGGAGGTTGTCAAAAGGGAAAACAATCGAGGGCCGCGCACAAGAATTTAAACCACGTGGGAACCAAACGGCCATTTGAATTATTGCACATGGACTTAATGGGGCCGACTCGTCAACCAAGTTTGGGAGGTAAATGGTACATTTTTCTTTTGGTTGATGATTTCTCTAGATATTCATGGGTAACATTTTTAAAAGAGAAAGCGGATACTTTCGATTCTTTTCATGAGATATGTCATCATGTTATGATTGAGAAAAATGAAAACATCATTCGTGTTCGGAGTGATAGAGGTGGAGAATTCATCAATTCTAAATTCATTAATTTTTGCACTTTCAATAGCATAAAACATGAATTCTCTGCACCCTATACACCTCAACAGAATGGTGTAGTCGAGCGCAAAAATATGGTAGTACAAGAGATGGCGCGTGTTATGCTTCATATGCTTCACAGCCGGAAACTCCCGGTACATTTTTGGGCTGAAGCAGTTAACACCGCGGTCTATGTAATTAATCGAGTTTATTTGCGCCCGGGTACTTTAAAGACGCCATATGAGCTATGGTTTTGTAGAAAACCAAATATCAAATATTTTTGAATCTTTGGGAGTCGCTGTTACATTTTACGTGATCGTGAAAATCTTGAAAAATTCGACTCTCGAAGTGATGAAGGAATTTTCATGGGTTATTCTACAAACAGTAGAGCATATCGGGTATTTAATCTCGAATCTAAAACGATGGTAGAATCTTTTAATATTAAAGTAGATGAAGCTTTTCATTTTTCATCTGATAAATCTACCCCTGATATGTCTCTTGATGATGAATCTCCTATAAATGATAATGCATCTTCTCATAATAATTCTTCCGATAATGTTGATGCATTTAATGGTTCTTCTAGTTTATCTGATATGCAGGAATCATCACATATACCTCCGAGCACTCCGTTACCTCAAACGCTACGTATCTCCAAGGATCATCCAGAGTCAAATATTATTGGAGACCCACATGAAGGAGTCAGGACTCGGAGACAGTTGGTTTGTGGAGTTGCGTGTTACGTCTCCATGTTGGAACCAAAGAACGTTGATGAAGCTCTTCAAGACGATTATTGGATTGAAGCAATGCAAGAAGAGCTCCATCAATTCGAAAGGAACAAAGTCTGGGAACTAACGAAGCCCCCAAAGTAACAAAACATCATTGGTACTAAGTGGATTTTCAAGAATAAGAAAAACGAGGATGGTACCATTATTAGGAACAAAGCACGCCTAGTTGCTCAGGGGTATTCACAAATTGAAGGTATAGACTTTGATGAGACGTTCGCCCCGGTAGCTCGTCTCGAGTCAATTCGCATCCTTTTCGCCATTGCTTGTCATTTCAAAATTAAGCTTTTTCAAATGGACGTTAAGAGCGCCTTTTTAAATGGTTTTCTAAATGAGGAAGTTTATGTGGCTCAACCGAAAGGTTTCATTGACCATAAACTACCTAACCATGTTTTTCGACTGAATAAGGCTCTTTACGGTCTAAAACAAGCACCGCGAGCATGGTACGAAAGGTTGACAAAGCACCTTTTGGAAAAGGGCTATACTCGAGGGGGAGCGGATCGGACACTCTTTGTGAAGCATTTTCAGGATAACTTCATTATGGCACAAATCTATGTCGATGACATTGTATTCGGTGCAACAAGGAATAATGATGCTTCAAAATTCGCTGAAACCATGGAAAGCGAATTTGAAATGTCCATGATGGGCGAGCTAACGTATTTTCTTGGATTGCAAGTCAAACAAAATGAAGAAGGTATTCATCTGTGCTAATCCAAGTATGCAAAGGAGTTGGTCAAGAAATTCGGATTAGAAAATTCTAAAGACTTTCCGACTCCAATGGGAACTAGCAACAAGGGATTAGGAAGTGAATCTCTCAGTGAAAGTGTAGACGAGAAGCTTTATCGCAGCATGATTGGAAGTCTACTCTATCTCACGGCTAGTCGCCCGGACATATCCTTTAGTGTTGGGATTTGCGTGAGATATCAATCAACACCAAAGGAGGTTCACCTGAAAGTGGTGAAAAGGATCATCCGGTACGTCAAAGGTACACTAAATTTCGGAATTTGGTATCCTATGGGCACAACTCTCGACATAATAGGATATTCAGATGCCGATTGGGCAGGATCAGTGGATGATCGGAAAAGCACGAGTGGTACATGTTTTTATCTTGGCCATTGTCTTGTTGCATGGCATAGTAAAAAACAAAACTGCATTGCACTCTCGACTGCCGAAGCGGAATATATTTCAGCGGGTAGTTGTTCAACCCAATTGATTTGGATGAAAAGCGTGTTGAGCGACTTCCGAATTTCTGCAACTTCGGTAACTATTCTTTGTGACAACACTAGTGCTATAAATATTTCTAAAAACCCTGTGTTGCACTCAAGAACGAAACACATTGAACTTAGATATCATTTTCTAAGAGAGCTAATTGAATAAAGTATTCTTCAAATTTCTTATATTTCAACTGGAGATCAATTAGCTGATATTTTAACAAAACCTTTGGATCAAAAACGGTTTATTCATTTGCGTAAAGCAATTGTAATGCTTTCTTTGAAATAACACTTTTTGAAACCATTGCTTAGGTTAGGTTTTGTTTTGTGTTTCTATTCTTTATCTATGCTTGTACATAGAACATTAACTGAGCATATGTTATTGACTTTAATTGCATCCTTTCATAACTTAAGAAATTTATTATGATTTAGATATCTTGATAATTCATTTGATGCAATGATCATTTATATCAATTAGTTCATCTTTAATTGATCAAAGTCAATTTCTCTCTCAAATGATCTCTTGGTATAGTTTTTATCATATTTGAAAATTGAGTTAAGTATGAACACGAGATCAATTTTTGGTTGAATACTTCATATCTTAAATAATTGATAGCAAACTGAGGGGGAGTTTATTAAAATTTTTATGCTCAAAAGATGTGGAAAGAGTTACATCCCAATGAGGAGTGTGAAAACTACCACCACATGGAGGAAAGAGCTACCATCTCGGTCGTCCGAGTACTGTGTGCAGCTACCACATGTATACCAAGCATGGTTTTTCTTATTGATTAAATAAAATGTTTTTTGGAATACTTGACTCTGTCGAATTCCAAGGTTGGTATAAGGTGGGTCTTTTTATTGAAAGATGCTCAAAGAGCCACTCCCTATAATAAATTGACTAGATATATTATGTAACTTATTTGGGATTTCAAACATCTATCGATCTATGTGCTTCATTTTCTTTGCAAAATTAATGATTTGATAAACGCATTACTCATTAGATCGTGATTGATGATTTGAACTTGTTCAACTTTAAAGGATTTAATTTTTATAAATTTTCGTTTCATTACTTGGATATTATTGATAGATTTAGCATAATCTATTTCTTTTGATATGAAACGATGATTTTTGTTTAAAGTTGATACACAAAAGTTCTTACATACTTTTTCTGGAATTTCTAGAATTTTTGTAAATTTTTCTGAAGAAAAAGTTGAAGCCGATCCGGACTGAAAAGTCTGTTCCGGATCCCGAACGTAGAAATTGTCTGCGGGTAGCCGTTCCGGACTAGATTCACTAGCTGATCCGGACCACGGCTAGGGTTTATAAGAAACGAAAGGGTATTTGATTTTTTTTTACCTCAAGCTTTTGATTCTAAATCTCCAGAGCTTCTCTCTCTAGAATACAACTGATTTGGAGCCTTTCAAACTCAAGTTCTTCTGATTCAAGTAAGTTTTTATAATCAAAACTTAGGTTCTTCACTGTTTTTGCCCTGTTCTTCCAAAACGTGAGGAATTTCATGACTCCAATTCGATTTTAAACGGTTTTTGGTCAAATTTCTTTTGAAATAAGAACTCTGGGTAGATTAGTTTTGTTTGTATGCCTTGTATTCACTTGATTAACGGATTTTTGAGCTTCGATTTCTAAAAATTCGGTTTTAGGGCATATTATGAGAATTTTTAAAAATCATGGAATTGATCTATTTTTAAAATTCTTTTTGCAAAACTAACTTGATTCCTAGTCTCTGTACACGATTATGATTGTTTAGGTACAATTTTTCAAATTTTTGAAAATTAAATAATTTTTCGTGTTCTTGAGTTATTGCTCGTAGGTTCTTCATTTACTAACGCACTAGCAGCAAAGATGGTTTTTGCATGGATTCTAGTGTTCATCACAGCTTTGGTAGGGACTCGAGCGACAAACAAGCTCAAAAGAGCAAAGAAAACTCAAGAAAAAGGGGAGTATGTCCCTGTGGACGACTCCGAGACGGAATCCGAGACGGAATTTGTGGATTGGGACGAGCTTATGGAAGAAGGAGCAGCACATGCTGCATCGACTGCATCAAAGGGGAAAGCCCCTGCAGCTACAACAAAGGCGAAGACAGCGCCTACTGCTGCCGACAAAGGAAAAGCTCCAATGGAACCAACTACGACTCCAATGAAAAGAAAGAGCGTTGCTCGAAAGATGGGTAGTGCTCGAGGAATTTCAATCGAAGAGCCACTTGTAAGCGAGCCCCCTCCACAGGAATTTGTGCACATAAGCTCCGAGAGAATAAAGGACTTTGAGAAAAGGGAATGCATCGGGAAGAGGCATGTCAATGTCAAAGCTCTTAAGGAGCGTTCGGCGCTATTTGCCACTCTATTTGAGCAAGCGGGACTTGCTCCCATATGCAATTTCCCGGAGACTTCTGGCTATTGTCTTCACATGGTGAGGATATTCTATCAAAATGCATCAAGGTTGGTGGATCTTGAGGACGGACCCAGAGAATTTCAAACAACCGTTCGAAATGTCAAGCTGAGGATCACACCTCAGTTGATAGGAGAGGTGTTGGGAATGAAGGCCCGGGTAGATGGGACTCATTACCTCAAGGGTCATGTTTTCACCAACACAACCTGGAGAGTGGTTGTGGATGGCATTTGTCTCTCAGATACTCAGTCGGCGGGGAATTCAATTCTTTCTAAAGAACTTCGACCTGAGTATCGTTACTTGAACTTCATTGTTTGCTACAACATCCTGCCTAACATGCAAACAAAAGTTCTTCGATGGGATAGGATGCTACTTTTATATCTTCTTGGACACCCTACAGCATCCTTGGGCTCTAACTACAACATTCCTTACCTCATCTGGTCAAGAATGGCGAGATATGTGGAGAATGCACATCCAACGGAGAGGCTTCCGTTCCCGATGATCATTATGCGCATCTTTAGAAAGTTCAAAATCGACACGAGCTCGACCGCATACTTGCATAGTTTGGGAACTATCAATGATACAACAATTGTGAAGTCCCTCTCCATGAGACAGGATGAGCCTCCCACACCTCCTCGCAGAAAGAGACCAGCAGCACCAGCAGCACCTTCAGCACCAGCAGCACCTTCAGTACAACCAGCAGCAGCAGCAACTTCAACTTCAGAGGATGATGCCTCTGTTACATCAATTTACCGAGAACAACAACGGCTCTCATCGGAACAAGAGCGAATGTCTTCTGAATTCGTCAAGATGACCTCCGACATCGGAGACTTAAAGAAGAAACAAAAATCTCTAGCCAAGTTAGTCAAGAAGATCTTTCAAAAACTTGGTTGCAGCAGCTCTGAGGATTCCGACTGAGATTTTTTAATGTTCTAATTAATTTTTTGTTTTGCAGGTTTTTAAGTTTTAGTTCTTACTATTTTTGAACTTTTTAACTCCCTTTTATTTTTGTAATTTTGGCTAACTTTAGTGACAAAAAGGGGGAGAGAGATAGGAAACATTTGGACATGGTTGTGAGAACTTTGGAACACTTAAAACTTGGAAGGTAAGTATGACAACAACTTTGGTTTGTATTGTGAATAAATGCATGCCTCGACTAACTATTCGACTAACTATTTGGGCATGTAATATTACTAACAAGTTGTTTGATGACTAACATACTTATGACATTTGGAATTTAATGCTTAGATGATATGTGAATTGCTTTGATTGATTATCTTCATACATATATGATTTTGTAAATGTCATGGTGAGTATAAACTCCATCTCTCTGTTTGATTTTTGAATGTTAAATTCTTGAGGTATCTAACGATTTCTTTTGTCAAGAATTATTTCTTTTGCAGAGTGTTTAAACGTCTAAGTCTAGAGTCTGTTTTAGGAGTTTATCTCATGTATTTGGATCTTATTTGTAAATTTTTGTTGTATGGTGATAACAACAAAAATATCTTTTTGAATTTTTTTTAAGTGGATTTTTGTTTTGTCACGAAACCGCCAAAGGGGGAGATTATTAAGGAATTTGTATTGGCGTATTTCGTGAAAGTATTTACGTCTTGAAGATTGAAGATGAAGAAGTTTGGATCATATACCACAATCTCAAGAAAGAAGAATTCAAAAGGATCAGGTACGTTTAACTAAATAATCTTAGTGATCCGAATACTTCGTAGAGTGTAGAAACACTTGGATGGATTTTAATTGCATAAAAATCAGAAAACTGGACTGTTATATGTTCAGGATCCGGATCAGGGTACTTCAGTCTGGACCCCGAACGTCGGGAAGTTCATGCGGATTTTCAGTCCGGAACGCCCTTAGTTCAGTCCAGACCCCGAACGTGGATTCTGTAGAAATCGCATGAACAGTCCGGACGGTGGTTCTTTCAGTCCTGACCCCGAACACGATTTTTCAGGAATTCTCTGAAAAATAATGACAGTCCGGATCAAGCTAAATCCAGTCCGGACCGTCGTACGGGAAAAAGTCTGTTAAGTCAGTTTTTGATTTTTATCCTCTTCCAAAGGTTTCTAACCTATAAGTAAACCCTATTGTTCATCTTTTAGGGTACGACGACCGAAAATTAGAAAAATCCACATATAGAGAAGAAAGGGAAAAACTAGATCTATTCTATGTTTCTTCATCTATATTGGTTAATTTGATTCTAGGATTTCAAACTCAGATTTTGAGTAGAATCAAATTAATGAATACTTAGATGGTATTTCCGATCTATCTTTGATCTAAGTATTCGGCGGATTTTCACCACCAATAAAACAACAATTTTCCCAAAAATCGGCGTGTGGATTCGCGTGGCCTTGTGGACTCAAGGTGCTACCGCTCTCGTGGATTCGTAGCGAGGTACGTTCGTGTGATCGACACGTACTACTTGGTGGAGACCGTGGATTCGGTTGGACGTCGTGGACTCGACGTTGGACGCCGTGGATTCGGCGTTGGACGCAAATCGTGGATTCGAGGCGCGTTGCGGAGCGAGCGGAGAAGATCTACTTGGAGCGTATGGAAAAAGCTTAAGTCGTGTGTGAGTACGTTATATCACCTTTGTACGTGTTTAATCTTAGTGGATTTCACCGTGTGATCGGTCCCGTGGTTTTTTACTCCTGGTTTGGAGTTTTCCACGTAAAATCTCTGCGTGTTATTTACTTTTCCGCATTAGGTTTTTGTTACGCAAAGATTTTGGAGTGTTTATTGTTTACACCTATTCACCCCCCTCTAGGTATTTTTTCCCCTGTTCAGATCCATATTTAACATAACCCACATATGTTGGATTGAGCTTTTGACTTAGTGGGACCATCTTTAATATGTTTTTATTAGTCTTGCATGCGGCATGTTTTCAAGTTGCAAAATGATTTCGAAAACGTTTTCAAACTAAGTGTCGTGTGGGCACTGCTTTCCAAACCCGTGGATTTATCCTTTCATGTTATGTTGCCGCCTAAAAGAGATTTGCGAAAACGTTTTTAAAACCGGGTGTCGTGTGGACACCGATTTGGCAAACTTGTGGCTTTATCCTCGTTCAAACTTGTGTTAATGTTAGTAGTTGTGATAAATTGTAATTCCCCTCTTTGGCTCTCAATGTGACTGTGTGGTTAAAGTATGTATTGTGATTGTGACGTCGTGCATATACAAAGGAGACTCCGTCCGTTTGTGGAGTGAATTTGTATATGTGGCGGGTCTGGCGCGCACCGGTGGGCGAGGTTAATTTCAAAAAAAAAAAAAGTATACACTTTTCCGCTTATTTAGAACCTCCGGGGTGTGACAGTCACGCGCCCATTGGCTGGCGCGATCGCCCTGTCGGGGCGCGACACATGGCAGCCATCTAGCGGCTGGCGTTGGCGCGGTGGGGCGCTGGATGCGCGCCGCGTTGCGGCCCGCTGTGCACTCGCTGGCCGGCCCGTTACTGTAGCAAACAAAGGGCAGCTTCTCCTTATTCTTCTTCTCCATGTGTATTTAGAGAGTATCTTCTCCACCTTTTGAGCTCTTTTGGACTTCGAGTTTCTGGGGGATTTCTTCCAGAGCTCCACCTACATCTCCACTACAATGCTTGAATTTTTGGGGAATTTTGAAGGCTCTTTGATTATCTTCTTCATCAACCTTTGAGGATATCACCATTGCTGCATTCACAACCCACTCCGTCGCATTTCGGTGCAAAAATCCTATAGAGCTAACCTGAGGGATTTTTGACGATTTTTGGTTCTGAGTCTTCACAAGAGGTAGGGCTACAACTTTGGTATTCAACTCTCCCCTTGAATCATGAGATTTTTCAGAGTTTTTAAGCCATCTTTGGGACCCTTTGTTTCAGCCTGGAAATTTGGACAGCCCTCAGTATTTTGCATCTTCTGGATAGTAGTAGTAGAGTTTCGAGATGATTTTTTGGGAAAATCTTCAGGACTTGAAGATCTACAGCTTTGGTATGTACCACTTCACCTAGTTCTTAGATTTTCTTGGAGTATAATTATCATCTTTGGAACTCTTGTGTTCTAGTTTAAGTATTGAATTGTTAAGACTTAGTTTTGGATAGTCTAAGGTAATTATGGAATTTCTCTTTGGTTCGTGCATGGATTTTGGTGTTCTTTGGCTTGATTTGCATCTACTCTCGAAGAGGAATCCATTGGTATCTTGCTTGCTGAATTTGGAGTTCATTTTCTTAGGTAAATTTAACGATCTTTCAGCCCTTGCGGTTTACAACAGATTTCAGTTTGAGTGTTATTTTGATATTTGTACTTTAGGGATACAGAATTTGGTGTAATTCTTGGTTATTTTCAAAATTTTAAAGTTTTGACATCGTCTTAAGACCAAGGTGAAGAATTCTCCTTTTGGTTTCAGCTTAAAATTCCTTATGGATTGCTCTCTTTAATTTTTGTAAGTTCATGCTGAAATTGATGTAATTCTGGGACAACAATGTAATGTTTGCTTCATTTGATTATTAAGGAGAATTAATGATGGATTTTTGGAGACTTGGATATGTTCATATGATTGAGGGCACTTTATAATTGCTGCTGGGAGCTTCAATTTGAGATATTTAATCCTATGGGTGCATTTTATTTAGCATTGTTATTCTTGCTGAAAATCTAGAATCGAATCGCGCAGCATGCATTGTTTCGGTGATTGCGCCCAATCCGAGTGGAGGATTTGGATGATTTTCATGGCATTGGATTCTTGAGAGGCTAAAGATTCTACATGTTAAATTTCATCTAGATCGGACGTCGGATCGACAAGTTTTAGGTGGGTTTGGTCTCTAGAATCAGCGGACGATTCTCTAACTCTATTTGTTAGTATGCATGCATGAGTTAATGTATAAACTTATGTAAGCAAGGAAAATGGTCTAAATTATGTGGATTAAGACTTATATGATGAATTGTGCATCTTCTTGTGGATTGAGAGCGTGTATGTTAAAGTCGTCCATGTTGTTGTTTGATGCTTACATGTTGAAATGATCCATGCTATATGATTGAGAGTTACATGTTGAAATGATCCATGCTATATGATTGAGAGTTACATGTTGAAATGATCCATGCTATATGATTGAGAGTTACATGTTGAAGTTATCGATGCTTTAGGATTGAGAGATTCATAATGGAATTGTTCACCCTTGTTGAGAGCTTGCTTGATTATGTTCCACACACTAGATTGATTAAGAATATGTTGAATGAAGTGTTTACTTCCTGTTGTAAGGGTAGCAACCTGCATGATAGAATTAATAGTTAATTATTGTACTTTAACTGAATTATTGGAACTTTGACCAAGCACCCCGTCATATGTTTGCATGTTTAACCAGACTAATAGAAACCCTCACTTGGGCTAGGTTTATTTATGCTCTAGACACTCCCACACATTCATTCGCTTTCCCTAGATTTAGAGTTTTCCTCGCCCGGGTAGTGGGCCGTGTGGTCGGGTTATTGTGGGACGCTTGCTGCACTCGTGTCGAGGGGGCGAGTGGAGTCTGGTAGTTGTGACTAGACCAGTGCTAGTGTCAGGAGCCGTTGGGGTAGATGGTGGTCCCGGGCCGTCGAGTATCTTCCGGTCAGTGTTGTTGGGAACCGTTTGGGTTGACGGTGGTCCCGAATCGTTGAGTGTCATCCGACCAGTTTTGTTTGCCCTTGAGTTGTGGGTCGATCCAGGCTGCGGAGTATCTCCAGCCCGTGAGTATAGTGTGGCGAGTTGGGTGTCTCGTTTTGGGAGCCATTTGGGTTGACGGTGGTCCCGGCTGTTGAGTAACTCCGGCCAGTAGGTTAGTGCAGCGAGTTGGTTGAGTTCGTTAGTGTCTCGAGATTCGTGAGGGCTTTATTAGTTGAGTCGTTGAGAGTACTCCGACCTTTGCGTGAGATGCTTTGGGATCTTAAGTCTATCCGTTCTGAGAGAGAGCGTGGATTTTGATTATAGCCTGCATGTGCCACTGTTTGATACTCTATACCGCGCCATTTTCCTTAGGTGGGGTCGCTCCCCATGAGATGCCGCAATGGATGCGATGATTTGGGCTTGTTTAGCCAGTTTTGCGCGATGTTTACTTTGGTCCGATTGGGCACCCTACGTTGGAGTAGTAGGGGCAATTGGACACCGTATGTTGGAGTAGAAGGGGGCGCATACTTGACTGGACCCTATGTGGCAGTCAGTTCGATTTGGTCGATTGAGCACCTCGTGTTTGAGTGGTTCATATCTTTTCATCTGTATCACTCATTGAGCATTTAGATAGAGGCATGGTAGCTGTAGAGTTATTTCCAGCTTTCCATTTATGTTATACTGCATTGTTATCTTATGCCTCTAGTAGACTTAGTGGGCAGACCGTTGGTCTTGGAGACGGTACCTACTGAGAACTACTGTAGGATGTAGTTCTCACACACTCTGGCAATGACAGTTTCGCAGGGGCATCTTCACCAGTTCCTACCATTGCTGTTGCTGCTTCTTCTGATCGAGGTGAGGGAGTCGCGAGCTAAATCCCTACCTGTCCTTGGAGAGTAGCTGTACCCTCTTGTTGGAGATTTTTAGTATAGTCAGTTGGATTATTGTATATTTTATCCTTTTGGGAGCTTTTCTTTATTTTGAGAGACTGATGTATTGTGAGGATTTGACTTATACTGTGAGCTTGTACACTGATGTATTATTTTTAGTTTACCTCCATTTTTTGGTTCTTAGACGATATATCTGAGATTATTGTATTATGATTAATGTGGGAGATGGATGTTGTACTTTATTCCAGTTGTATAGTGGTTTGGATTTTATTTTACAGCAGTTTACTTTCTAGCTCTGATGCATGTTTAGCTGTAGTTTTATTTCTTTTGCAGGTTGGACTCTTTGTCTATGCGGGGCTTCTCGTATGGGCGGCGGATTTGTTGGTCAGTCTGGATCGCAGTTTCGACCCCGGGGCGTGACAGTATGCTTCCATCCATCTAGATATTCTAATAGGACTTTGAATTGCATTTTTGGTTTTCATTTGCAAAATCTTTATGTTTTATTTTTTGTTGCACGGCATATTAAAGTAGCATGTAAACACTTGTTTAGCTTTAATTGTATCTTAGCACACTCTTAGAATTTAATTATAATTTTTGTACCATTATGGCTCAATTTTTGCAATAATCATCAATACTAATTCTAATATCTTCCATTAACAAATATCAAAATCTCTTGCATAGAACTCTTGATACTGATTTTATCTTATTTAATGGTTGAAGTTAGTACGAACTAGAGATTTCAACATTGATTGAGTATTTAATAATTTATTTAATTGATGATAATCAATTGAGGGAGAGTTTATTTAATTTTTGGATTGTCATGCTTATAAGATGTGAAAACAGTTACATCTAAAAAGGGAGTGTGAAAATTACTACTATATGGAGGAAAGAGCAACCATCTCGATCATTCGAGTAGTGTGTGCAGCTACAACATGTTTTGAATAGTATAAAATATTTTGGATAATTTCAATCTTGATGCTAAAAGGGGTATTTGCTTCTTGTTTGTTATAAGATGGGATATTTGAAAATTGCTCAAAGAGTCATCCCTAAGTTTTAAGGTATAATTCAATTAATTATCATATTAAATATTTCAAATATTTTTTGATCTTTTGGTCTCATAATTTCTGATTTTAAGGTTTGACTTTTATTTTATTTTATTTTTTTGTACCATTTTTTTCTTCTTTAAAATAGTAATATTGTTATTCTCTTTTTACCATTATTATATATATCATTCCATATCTTTTTTATATAAATATTTAAACCAACAATCAAAACAATCAAATTCAGAAAAAATCAAATTTATAAAAAAAAGTTAAAAAAAAAATAATTTTAATTTAATTTCAAAATATCCGTTCATTTTACAAATAAATATTTTCAAATTTTTTATTTTTTTTGTGGCAAATATTTTTTTTTTTTTTGGTGGAGAAAGAAATTTCATTTTGTTTTTAACTTTTTTTCATTTTTTTGTACCGCAAAAAAAATTATTTTTATTTTTTTGAGGAAAAAAATTTTTATTTTTATCTTTTTGGTGGAAAAAAATATTTTTGCCTTTTTTTTCTTAAGCAGGAAAAATAAAAAAAATATTAGTAATATAATAAAATTTAAAAATAAATTAATTTAAATGTATATTCATGTCACTAATAAATATTTAAACCAACAATCAAAACAATCAAATTTAGAAAGAATCAAATTAATAAAAAAGTAAAAAAATTTAATTTTAATTTAATTTCAAAATATTCTTTCTTTTTACAAATAAATATTTTCAAATTTTTACTTTTTTGGCGGCAAAAAAAATTTATTTATTTATTTTTTGTGCAGAAAGAAATATTTTTTTTTTTTGGCGGGAAACAAAAATCCTTCATTCTTATTTTTCTTACTCAAAAGAAATAGTAATAATAATAATATAACAAAGCAATTATGCATCCTCCTTTTTTTCTCTAACGGATATATTTTTTTTTCTTCTTTGGCTTCAAGTGGGCAGTGAAGCCAACAATTTAATATGTCAAGTCCACTGCGAATCTAATTTTAAGGTTTGATTTTTATTTTATTTTACTTTTTCGTATCATTTTTTTTCTTTAGTAAATTAGTAATATCGTTATTCTCCTTTTACCATTATTATTATTATATATCATTCCATATTTTTTTTGTAGAAATATTTAAACCACCAATCAAAACAATCCAATTTAGAAAAAAAATCAAATTTATAATTTTTTTTAAAAAAAACTAATTTAAATTTAATTTCGAAATATTCTTTCTTTTTACAAATAAATATTTTCAAATTTTTTATTTTTTTGGCAGCAAAACTTTTTTTTTTTTTTTTTGGTGGAGAAAGAAATTTAATTTTGTTTTTTTTGGCGTGAAACAAAAATCGTTCGTTTTTATTTTTCTTACGCAAAGGAAATAATAATAATATAACAAACCAATTTTATACCTTTTTTTTTCTCTAACGGATATTGTGACACCCCAACTTCACAGGGGGTCATCCATTCTAGAACTACTCTAGCTCTAGCACGCTCAAGTCTCTTAACCTTTGGGTTTAGCTACCACCCAAAATATTATAGCCGAGTTAAGAGGTTTAGCCATATTTATACCTTATATATATGACTAATCCACATCCTGGGGTATGACCTGCTTCCCTTATTTAAGCTCTGACGTCCACGTTAGGCTCAAGCACACTCACAAGTACCAGACGATATGAGACTTGTCTCATTAGCCTTAGTCGACCTTGTAGGGAGCTACACTCTACCCACAACGATCATTAGCCAGGGAGTCACGCTTTACCTGCTATATAATCCTGGCTCAGCTGAGACTCATCTCACAGTTTCGGCCGGTGATTGACTCTGATACCAACTGTGACACCCCAACTTCCCAGGGGGTCACCCATTCTAGAACAACTCTATCTCTATGTGACACCCCCAGGATGTGTATTAGTCCTATATATAAGGTATAAATAGGACTAAACCTTTTAACCCGACTATAACATTTTGGGCGGTAGCTGTGGTTTACGGATCCCAAGGATCTAAATAGGTGAAACAATACCTAGAGTAGGGGTGAATAGGTGTAAACAATAAAATCAGAAATCTTCGTGTAATCAAAAATTAAATGCGAAAATAAAAATAATACGCCAAGATTTTATGTGGAAAACTCCTCTCGGAGTAAAAAACTATGGGACTGATCATGTGAAGACCCGGATCTTCGTGGTCATTACAGTGTGATCGACAGCTTGTGGAGGCTAAATTCTGGGGATAGTGTTGATTGCGCGCAAATCGGACCCAAGAAACGGACTCAGTACGAGAAATGGATCAAGATTGCCTAATGTGGAGTTTCGCCAAAAATTAGAAATTGAATCTTGCAAAACAGACTTCATATTTGGATTCAATGCGGAAAAACGATGAAAATCGGCTATTTACATGTATTTTTCTGAGTCCGGACGCGCGAAAACGGGCAACCCGAAGTTTCCTGTGGATTTGGCAGCTTGGTGGACCGGTGGACCGGAGGGGCTGCCACGAGGCGACTCCCCATTGGATCCGTACGCCACGTGGCAGGCGCAGAGGCGCGGTGCAGTAGGCCCGGCCCACGCAGCAGGCGCGGGCAGGCCGGGCAGGCGCGGGCAGCAGTGCGGCAGGCGCTGCTGCGGGTGGATAAGGGAGGCCACGTGTCGCCTCCCGATTGGCCGCGTGGATTGGCCTGTCGGGAAGCGACGCGTGGCGGCGATCGGGCACGGGTTCGGCTGCGCGGGAGTGCGTGGATGGGCAATGCGTGGCGGCCCGGCGGCACAGTGCCGGGCCGGCCCGTTACTGTAGCAGCAGGGGGAGGATTTCCAGCAGCTTCTTCTTCAGGTTTTTTTAAATGGAGTTTCATCCTCCATTTTAGACCTTTTGGAGGGTCTTTCTCAGTGGGGATTTTTACCAGAGCTTCATCAACAAGTCTTCTACAAAATTAAATTTTTTGGAGATTTTTGGAGGCCATTTGGATCATCTTCTCCACCAACATTTGAGGACATCACCATTGCTGCCTTATAGCCCTCTCCGTCGCGTTTCAGTGCAAAAATTCCCCAGGACTCATTTCTTGGAATTTTGAGCTCATTTTTGGTTCTACGTTTTCAAGAGAGGTAAGGCTACAATCTTTGTATTCAACTATCCCCTCAGATCTCATGTTTTTACAGAGTTTTAAGGCCATATTTGGAACCCTTCATTTCAGTCTGGAATCCTGAACAGTCCTCATTGTTTTGGCCTTTCTGGGAAGTAGGATTGGAATATTTGGATAATATTTGCAGGGAAATTTCCAGGACTCGAAGATCTACAATATTGGTATGTATCATTCTCCCCAGATCTGAGTTTTTATTATGGTTTATGCATGATCTTTGGAGCACCTTGCTGCATTCCTGTACAGATGGAACTTGTTGGATAGTTCAAAGTGTTTATGGGTTTTCTCCTTCATTCAAGCTTGAAAATTGGAGTTCTTTAGCTCAATTTGTATCTACTCTCGACAAGGAATCCAATGGTACCTCTCTTGCAGAATTTGGAGCACGTTTGGTTAGGTAATTTTAATGATCTTTCTAAGTGTTGTTATAAGGTTTACTGCAGTCCCTGTTTTAGTTTTGATTTGAGCAATGCGCCTTGGAATGCAGATAACTTTGTGAATATAAGGTCTTTTTCAGAAATTCGAGTTGGGACTTCTTCTTAACTTCAAGGTGAGCAAATTCTCTGTTGTGATCTGTGGATGAATCCCTTTGGAACACCCCCTAATTAAGCTTGGAAATGCTAGCAAGTTTATGTTAGTAATTTTGGACAGCATTGTGATTTTTGCTTCATTTGAATGTTAAGGAAAATTAATGGTGAATTTTTGAGGACTTGAAGATATTTGTATGAAAGAGGAGATCTTTGTTTTACTGTTGGAGACTTTATTTTGAGGTATTTGAGGTTGCACATACTTTTTATTTAACCTTGTTGCACTTGCTGAAATTCTGGAATTTGAGTGCGCAGTGTGCATTGTTTAAGTGATTGCGCCCAATCTGTGAGGCGGATTTGGATGATTTTTGAGGCATCGGACTCCTGGGAGGATAAGGATTACTCACGCCAAAATTCAGCCAGATAGGGCATCGGATCGTCAAGTTTCAGGTGGGTGGTTGTGCTTTGCCGAAAATAACGATTTACCCACTTGGGCTATTGGTTTCCCTCATAGCATAGTTGATTGTTGTTCTCTTCTCCTTGGTATAATATGCTGGGATATCCGTGTTTAGATTAAGTTATTTGATCCTTAGCTTATGCATGAGTAAATGATTAGTTGGTTGAAATTATATTATCTCATATGAAGTTGATATTAAGTGATCATCCTTAAACCTATTCTATGTGAGGGTAATTAGGGAACTAATCTTCAACCTACACCTTATGATGAATGGTTAACATAATTATGTGAGAATGATGGTGATAGTTATATGTGAATGGTTGATTGATTTATGTGAGGACTTGATGGGGTTATGTGAGAAGTGCTTGGTTGCTTATGTGAGAAGGACTTGGTTGATTTATTTAAGAATGGCTTATATGAGAGTAGTTGGTTTTGTTGATCCTTAACCTACAATGTGTGATGTATGGCATAGATGTTGATTCATAACCTACCTATGTGAGAATAATGAGTTGATTGATCTTTGATCTAGTTTATGTGAAAATGGGTGTTGATGTTGGTTATTGATCTAGTCGATGTGAGAATGACCTATGCTTTTGATTCCTAGTTCATTCATGAAAAGATGGTTATCATTGTGAGTTGAGGCCTATTCCTTATGAGACTAAGCTTTGTTCATGACTCCTAATTCCTCTAAATGAGATTGGATGTTGTTGGTAGATCCTATGTTCATCCTATGTGAGATCAATGAAAGTTGTTGAACCTTAGTCTATTTATTGGTGATACTTGATTGAATGTCCATGTTTAAGTGATGTTAAATGATCTTTAGCATATCCCTGTGAGAATGTGAGATTTGATAAGTGTTGTACTCCTTTAGGTGATGTTAATGATTAATGATGTTCTTTAACCTATATTCTGTGTGAGTTATTCCTTATGAGAGTATATACTATTCATGATCTAATCTGTGTAAGAACACTGTTAAATGCCTTTCTTTCATTCTACATGAGGACACTTGCATGCTTGTATGGACATCTAGATAGGCCACCTTTTTCTGCTACACTTTCATATTGGAATATGACTTAGGAGAAACCATGTTTAGCTGTTCTCCTTTTTATTCAGATGCATGTTGCTCGAGTTAGAGCAGGGGTTCGGGATAGTGTAGTTGAGGCCATTGAGTCTGGGACAGGTTAGACTCGATTATAGATTGCAGGGCATTGTGGCAACCGCGGACATTAGGCGGTTAGCCAGATATTGATTACTTTATCAGATTCTGGACATGTGGGGTGTTGCGGCGATCGCGGACATTGGGCGGTTGACCGGATGTTTACTTATGCATCAGATTGGGTATCAGATTTCTCTAGTGGATGGAGTTTCCCACTTATTGAGTATTACTGCACCAGATTGGGGATCGGGGTGTCATTAGTGGATGGATTTTTCCACTTTGATCATAGTCATGATCAAAGTCCTGCTATACAGAGATATTTGTTACTGAGATACTTTACTCGTGTGGGTCGCTCCCCTCGAGTGCCACTCCGGAGGTAGGCTTTTCGGACCCAGCCTTGTGTGCCGGTCTGATACTTATTTTGGGATGCGAGCCGTGCGGGCCGATCCCGCGGTTTCGAGCCATGTGTGCAGATTCCGCTGAGCAGGCAATACCAGTTTTACTGGTGATACTAGATTGGGTTATTTGGACAGATACTATTTTCTGATGCATTCATACAGTCATTTCTTTCGATACTGTATTTAGAGGCATACTAGTGGTAGCTTCCTCTTATCATTATTTCTGTTTATAGCTTACCACCTCTCTTACTCCTTCTCTTGCCTCTGGTAGACTTAGTGGGTACGTCGGGGTTTGAGGCTTTACCCACAGGGGGAGGCTACTGGTTTTGCTACTGGTTCTCACCCCCATTGTTGTTTTTCCCCTTTCCTCCCTTTGTTTTGCAGTGTCTGCTGCGTGAGTTGCGGATCTTCGGTTGACGGTTCGGGGCGAGGGAGTCGCGAGATAGATCCCTACCAGTGTTGATTTCTACAGTGGGATAGATGTACCAACCCGGATTGTGGGTTTCACTGTACACAGTTGTATTTTATTATTTTAGTTATCTCCCTTTTTGGATTTGTAGATGATGTATAGGTGGCTTTTACTTGTATTACAGTTTCGGTGGACCGGATTATTGTATCTTTATTTTTGGGAGATGGATATTGTACTTTTATTTTCGGTTGTACAGTGATTCAGGTTTTTATTACAGCAGTTTTTCTTCAGCTCTGATATCTGTTTAGTTGTTAGATGGTACTTTGCAGGTTGGACGCTTCGCCTATGCGGGGTTTTGCATAGGTGGCGGATCTGTTGGCGAGCCCGGGTCTCAGTTTCGACCCCCGGGGCGTGACAAATTAGAGTGGTATCAGAGCCTAGGATGTAGGTCATTATGGACTTAGAAACCCTAGGCTTGTGGTTGGACCTTAGGATGACTACGTGAGAGTCGTGACTTACAGCGAGAGTCCTGATTGAGTTTTGTACCTCTCCCAAGGGACGGGACGAGTGATTGGCATGTTTATTCTCCTAAGCGATTATGTTGGCTGCAGACAACATAATGTTATGGAATTGGTGACATGTCTTAGACTTTCGCTGGATTGGGTCGAGTGCTTGTTGTGTGTTCTGTTGTGCGGTTTGTCGCAGTGAGCGGTTTCTCCCTGACGCAGATTCTGATACGGGTGCACCCCATTGCAGCTTTTGGGCCAGGATAGGCAGTTTCGGGCCGGATACCCAGATTTAGGTCAGAGAGCTCCGGACCCAGATGACAGGATTGATAGTGGCACATCAGCGCTAGAGAGAGCAGCTAGATAGGATGATACAGTTGTCGGAACAGTGGGCACCTCCGACAGTGCCTTCCGTCAAGACCAACCCCTTTGTAGTATCCCTGGTGGCAACGATTTCAGTGGCGCCGATTGAGCAACAGCCCCCTCGGTGTCAACTTTTAGTGCGGAGGCACCGAGGCAGGGTGGACAGTTGATAGCAGATGAGCAGTGGGACATCATTGATCGACTGAGACAGCTTTGGCTGTTAGACCTGTCCCGACTCGTGGGCTTGAGTTTGGAGCCTTGGGAGGCAGAGTCATGGTTGGTGGTGCTGGACAGACTATTTGAGAGCCTTTTATGCTCGAGGGATTTACGCAGTTGTTGAACTACACGCTCCACGTTAAGAGGGACAAGGCGCATGGGATGTGTGTGTTGGGTTAGGATTGTGCCAGGATACCTTGTTGGCTCGTTCGGTCCCTTTGACTTCAGATTTTGGATGCCCCGATGGAGCATAGCATTGTAGTCCCTTCGGATAGATGGAGACACTGGGTGTTACGGCATTTTGGTGTTGGCATATTTCGTGAGTCAAGTCAGTGAGTTGAGTCGGAGTCTTAAAGGGATCAAATTGTCAATCAGCTTTCAAAGACTTAGAGAAGATTCAACAAGAGCTCAAGTTGACACTCAGTGTCTTGAGTCTTGAAGATTGAAGTTGAAGAATTGTGGATCAGTTACATCAATCTCAAGAAGAAAGTATTCAAGAGGATCAGGTATGTTTAACTAAATAATGTTGGTGATCCGAATACTTTCTTATAGTGTAGAAACACTTGGATGAATTTTTAATTGCATAAAAATCAAAAACTGGACATGGGACATGTTCAGGATCCGGATCAGACCTTGCAATCCGGATCCCGAAGGGTACTTGTTCATTGGCAATTTCAATCCGGATCCTAGGCTATTCCGATCCGGATCCCGAACATGGGACTTTGCTGAATTGCATGAACGATCCGGATCGGACCTTGCAATCCGGATCCTGAACCCTTGGTTTTCTGGAATCGTCAATCTCGTTACGACGATCCGGATCGCAGTAAATTCGATCCGGATCGCCGTCCTGAAAATTTCCAGATAAGGTATGTTTTTGATTCTTATCTCTTTCCAAAGGTTTCTAACCTATAAATAGACATTTAGGGTTTCTCAAAAACGTGGGTGCTATACCGATCAATTTATAAAACTCTTGAGAGCAACCCTAGAGGCTAGGTTTTTATCGATCTTCTTTATAGCCTCTTTTAGATCAATTCGACGGTTCTTTCAAGAACATATCTTTTGTCGAATTGATCTAATCTTTGCTTAGAGATTTCTTCTACGGTTCCTCAATGAGAATCTAAGCAAAGGATCACCATCGAAGTCAATATTCTTATCGACTGAGTTTGCGTCGTGGATTCGACGTGGCATCGTGGATTCGGTGTGCTAAAGGCGTTTCGTGGATTCGAAACGTGTGCTCGTGGATTCGAGTGGCGTTCGTGGATTCGAACGTGCGCAGTGGACGTGCAAACGGTGGAGCGCGAGGTCCAAGAAATTGAAGGAGGGGTTAAATTCGTGGAGATGGTAATCACCTTGTTATTCTTCTTTTCTTAGGGATTGTTATTGCGTGGATATCCAACCGGTCAGCGCAAGGTCCGAAGAAGCTGAAGGAGGGGTTGAGTCCGTGGAGTCGGTAATCACCTTGTTATTCTTCTATTCTTAGTGGATTGTTATTGCGTGTTGGTCCCGTGGTTTTTCTCCTGGATTGGAGTTTCCACGTATATCTCGGTGTGCTATTTTTATTTTCCGCATTGGTTTTTATTTTGCACTGAGATTGAGTTTTTAAGTATTACACCTATTCACCCCCCCCTCTAGTTGTTTGATAGTACCTATTTAGATCCTTGTGGATCCTATAAAAACCTACAATTGGTATCAGAGCGGGTTTTAGGTTTATCTATCATGTCGGGTGAAAGTGGTAATATTTATAGACCTCCTCTTTTTGATGGGACTAATTATGCTTATTGGAAAGTGCGGATGAGAGCTTTTCTCATCGCAATTGATGAGCGGGTATGGCAATCCGTGGAATACGGTTGTGTGCATCCTGTTGAGGAAGTAGGAAATTCTACTACCCCAAAACCTCGCTCTAGATGGTCCAAAGAGGAATTTGAAAGATCTTCTTACAATGGGAAAGGTATGAACGCTTTATTTAATTCTCTTTCCTCGACTGAGTTCACACGAATTTCCGCGTGTGAAACCACGAAGGAAATTTGGGATATTCTCAAAATTACACATGAGGGTACTAATCTTGTAAAAATTCAAAAGCTCCAGATGCTTACAAGTCAATTTGACTCTATTCATATGGAAGAGCATGAATTGTTTACAGATTATTACACTAGACTTCAAGATGTAATAAATACATGTGCTAATTTAGGAGAAAAGATCCCGGAGTCGAGAATTGTAAGAAAGATACTTCGGACTCTTCCGGAACGGTTTAGGGCAAAAGTTACCGCCATTGAAACCGTTAGTCATCCGGATGAGATGAGTGTAGAGGAATTAGTAGGTGCTTTGCAAACTTATGAAATGACTTTTCCTACTAATCAAGTTTCTTCCAAGTCTTCTTCTAAGCTTACAGGTATTGCATTCAAATCAACAAAGGAAGAAGATAGCGAATCGAGTTCCGACGATGAAATCTCTTTTGCCGATTTTGAAGAACAATTGGCACGGATCACAAAGAAATTTCGTTGGAAGTTCTGGAAGAATCGAACCGATGGATCTTCATCCACGAAACCTTCTAAAGGATCATCGGGTTCTAAATCCTCTAATCTCAAAGGCGTTGCAAAACCTTCTAAAGAAAAAGAAAAAGATGATTTCGAAGGGGAAATCCAATGCTATCGATGCAAAGGCTACGGCCATTTTTCAACGGATTGTCCTTCTAAGAAATCATACAAAAAGAAGGCTTTGCAAGCGAAAACTTGGGACGATTCTACTTCTAATGAATCGACCTCAAGTAAAGAGGAAAAAGTTATTGCTTTTCATGCCTCTCAAATTCCCTCTTCTAATTTGTGTTTATCATCTTTAGTCACTGACTCTGCTCCTTTGATTTTGTATGAAACATCAACATCCGGCGGAGAGTCATCAAGTGAGGGGGAGTCGGACGAAGAAGAACTCGTTGAGGCATATCAACAACTTCTTACGGAATCAAAGAAGATGGCCAAGCATATCAAGAAGTTGAGGAAGCAACGACTCGAGAATCAAGACGAGAATCATGCTTTAAAGATAAAACTTCATGATCCCGAGGAGGAACAAGGACGTTTATTGAATAACAATAAAATCCTCCAAGAAAAGCTAAACCAATCGGAGACAAACGCTAAATCATATATGGACAAGATTGGTTTTCTAGAAAAGCAGTTTGAGGAAATTCATGTCACCAACCAAGCTTTGACCAAGCAAGTTCATCAACTCAAATCCGACATACAAAGGCTTTCAACCGGTTTCAAAAACTTTGACGGTATGTCCGGATTAGGTCAAACAAGCAAGGTTGGTTTGGGTTTTAAAAAGGATCAAACTGTGCATGCTTCAAGTTCCACATTCAAATTGAAAGGAAGAACGTGTCACTTATGTGGACTTGAAGGATATTTGGTGAAGAATTGCCCGAAAAAGAGAAAGAAGAGTCCTTCGGCAACTTCATCTACGGAGCGAACTCAACGGAATCAAAAGACACATCAAATCAAAGGAGTTCACTCAACCCACCAAAGGTCTGAGCCACAATATCAATCATACAAGTGGATCACTACGAGGCAAAGACCTAAGGTGGACCAACAGTCAAAGCGGACAACCCCCGGCCACAACGAATCAAGACAACCTAAAATCCAGCGATTTTGGATTCGGAAAGGTGATATCTTTCCTTGTCTTAAGTTCTAAATAGCTTATGACTGTATGTAATGCTTTGATTGGTTTTCCCTTCATATCTTTCTTAATCTTTGCATTACATGTTTTTCAATGCTCTTCGTTTTTATATTTTGTTTTTGAACAAAAGGGTTTTTACTGAACAAGTGCATTGAATAAAAAGGGCTTCACGTCTATTCACTCCAAATTAATTTTATTTGGATTATCAACTTTACTCCATAATCATAATCTTGAAGATACTTCATTATAGGAGTTTTTGATATTATAAGCATCAAATTTTAGAAATCATGTGTGATCTTTAGATGCTTAATCTATCTCGGTTGTGTGAATTCATTGTGATAAACGTGAGACAACCGATAGACTAAAATTTGGGATTTAATTCTTTCACGTAAGAGATTGCATTCTTACAAGGGTAATGAAATGATTTGCAAAAGATGTGGAAAGAGTTACATCCGAAAGGAGTGTGAAAACTACCACCACATGTTGGAAAGAGCTGCCACCCCGGTCGTCCGGTCTGTGTGTGAAGCTACCACATGTTATGGATGCTTGAAAAATATTTTATGAAATTTTGTTTAGTTGAAGCATTCGGAGATTCATATTCAAAGTTCTTATATTCTGAACAATCTCCTGGTTGGTATAAGGTGGGATAGTTGAAAGATGCTTAAAGAGCCACCCTTAGGTATTTTAGTGCTTATCTCAAATTTGAAAGGGTAAGAAATCAAATTGATGTCATTTGGAAATCTCTGTAAGTCATCTTTGTACATCCGTTACATCTTGATAGACTTTGGATCTCAAGATTATTTTTGATGACTTGTGTTTGATGAATATAACATGAAAAACGGTTTATAATGTTTTACCTTTATTTTTCATGATTTCGGAGTAAATCTTTTTAATTTTTATAAAATTAATTGGATTGAATGACATCTATGTGATCTCATATTATTTTCAAACACTTAAATTGTTTTCTTGATGGAATACAAATCGGTAATTCAATTATTTCAAAATCTGGATTTGTTTCAAGAAATTTTTTGATTTTTGCTTTCTGGTACAGGTACGCAATCTGCATTTTTGTTATATACCGGAACTGAGCCTTTATCTCTCTTTCTCTATGAACTAATACTGTTAGTGATTTCCTTTTGTCTAGTATGTTCACTGTTTGACAATTTGTGACAAAAAGAGGGAGAACAGAAAATAATGATCGTATCACAAAGGGGGAGAACATAAATGCTCAAGACAGGGGGAGAACATGGAGAACATGGAGAACATGTTAGAGATGCTCATGATAGGGGGAGATAAAGAAAAGATTGAAAGAGCAGAAAAACAAAAGAACCAAAAGGACGAATCAAATGTAGGATTCTAATTTCTAACGACTAACGTTTGATTTTGTTTGGAGTTTTGTTTTGCAGGAATTACATCACTTTAAGACTCCAAGTCCTAAGTCATAGAGTATGTTCTAGGACTGTTTGGTTCAAATGTAATTTTGTATTTATTGGATCTCTCACGCAAAGAAAATCAATGTTTTGGTGATAACATTGAATTTCAACTTTTTGGTTTAAGATGAGTGACTTGAGCGCTTTTATGTATTTTTGGGTTTTGTCACGAAATTGCCAAAGGGGGAGATTGTTACGGCATTTTGGTGTTGGCATATTTCGTGAGTCAAGTCAGTGAGTTGAGTCGGAGTCTTAAAGGGATCAAATTGTCAATCAGCTTTCAAAGACTTAGAGAAGATTCAACAAGAGCTCAAGTTGACACTCAGTGTCTTGAGTCTTGAAGATTGAAGTTGAAGAATTGTGGATCAGTTACATCAATCTCAAGAAGAAAGTATTCAAGAGGATAAGGTATGTTTAACTAAATAATGTTGGTGATCCGAATACTTTCTTATAGTGTAGAAACACTTGGATGAATTTTTAATTGCATAAAAATTAAAAACTGGACATGGGACATGTTCAGGATCCGGATCAGACCTTGCAATCCGGATCCCGAAGGGTACTTGTTCATTGGCAATTTCAATCCGGATCCTAGGCTATTCCGATCCGGATCCCGAACATGGGACTTTGCTGAATTGCATGAACGATCCGGATCGGACCTTGCAATCCGGATCCCGAACCCTTGGTTTTCTGGAATCGTCAATCTCGTTACGACGATCCGGATCGCAGTAAATCCGATCCGGATCGCCGTCCTGAAAATTTCCAGATAAGGTATGTTTTTTATTCTTATCTCTTTCCAAAGGTTTCTAACCTATAAATAGACATTTAGGGTTTCTCAAAAACGTGGGTGCTATACCGATCAATTTATAAAACTCTTGAGAGCAACCCTAGAGGCTAGGTTTTTATCGATCTTCTTTATAGCCTCTTTTAGGTCAATTCGACGGTTCTTTCAAGAACATATCTTTTGTCGAATTGATCTAATCTTTGCTTAGAGATTTCTTCTACGGTTCCTCAATGAGAATCTAAGCAAAGGATCACCATCGTAGTCAATATTCTTATCGACTGAGTTTGCGTCGTGGATTCGACGTGGCATCGTGGATTCGGTGTGCTAAAGGCGTTTCGTGGATTCGAAACGTGTGCTCGTGGATTCGAGTGGCGTTCGTGGATTCGAACGTGCGCAGTGGACGTGCAAACGGTGGAGCGCGAGGTCCAAGAAATTGAAGGAGGGGTTAAATCCGTGGAGACGGTAATCACCTTGTTATTCTTCTTTTCTTAGGGATTGTTATTGCGTGGATATCCAACCGGTCAGCGCAAGGTCCGAAGAAGCTGAAGGAGGGGTTGAGTCCGTGGAGTCGGTAATCACCTTGTTATTCTTCTATTCTTAGTGGATTGTTATTGCGTGTTGGTCCCTTGGTTTTTCTCCTGGATTGGAGTTTTCACGTATATCTCGGTGTGCTATTTTTATTTTCCGCATTGGTTTTTATTTTGCACTGAGATTGAGTTTTTAAGTATTACACCTATTCACCCCCCCTCTAGTTGTTTGATAGTACCTATTTAGATCCTTGTGGATCCTATAAAAACCTACACTGTTTGCCAGTTGATGGAGGGCAGATTAGTGGGCAGAGACCTTCTTGATTCATTCTTTAGGGTCGAGGACTTCCGAGGCGCCAGAGGTCGGGTGGACCCCGACGGCAGTGTCAACATCAGTATTAGAGTAGCGCAGCGGAAGCGTGATGGGCTGCGATCATTGCCGCAGTATGAGTGGAGGCAGAGATGGTACTTTCTTTGGGGATAGTCAGGATATTCTCAGACAGATTGAGCGACGACCACTAGTGCTGGCAGTTGAGTCTGTGCAACCTGGTTGGAGAGCGTCCCATCAGTGGGATGTGTTGTCGCAGGCATGATTTCCTTTACAGCTATCTGAGTTAGAATGAGGTGCATCCCTGCATGGGCTAAAGGTAGAGTTGCTACCCCGTGCGCTTGAGGTATAGATCCTTGATTAGGATGTGCACGTGGAGAAGGTTTGTGGAATATGTCCAGTGCAGTTAGGCTGTGAGTTATACCCGTTGACTAGCTGGTCTTGTGGCAGCCCTGGATTTTTGACTCGGTGTATTTGATTGGTCGGTGTAGCATCTTACAATTTTTGATTGTGGTGAGAGTACTGTGAACTCCTGCGAACTGGACAGGAGGGGTTCATTTACAGGTGTTGGTAGATTGCACTAATTGTAGCGACAGCGTGTCAACAATAGTCAGGCAGATGATGAGCCAAGGATGTATTGCCCAGTTAGTAACTGTGATAAAGGTGCCTACGGCGGCCCCGGGACTCAAGGGTGTCCTTAATGCCCGCGAGTTCTCGAATTTGAGTCCACCTGAGTTGAGGAGAATGCCGCCGGGCAAGGAGATTGAGATTGTTATTAACGTGGTTCTAGGAACCGCGTCGATATTGAAGGCACCTCATTGGATGGCACCAGCACAACTGAGAGCTGATGGTATAGTTATTGGTCATGATGGATAAAGGGGTTGTTAGACCCGGGTTCTTACCTGATGGAGGGGACAATGGATCTTTTGTCTTGTCGGCTGTGATTGAGTGGTAGTGATGCCCCCATGATAGTCCTAGATGTGTGTAGATGTTTTGGGCCGGAGTACAGTGCAGAGCTTGAGCAATGCTTGGGTAGTGAGCGCCTTTACTGGAACGGATTAGAAGATTATGGCTGAATACCATGCCCTAGAGTGGTCATTTCCAGATTTTGGTTTTAGCCGAGCAACCCACACTGATGGATGAGATCATGAGTGTTGAATTAAGGGTCCATAGTTGATGTGGAGTAAGGACAGAATGACAGCCACAACAGAGATACTTCAACTCTTCGCTATTTTTTCGGTGACTCTCCAACTCAGGGTTGTTGTAGTTGTTGGTGTTTCTATTATTGGACTCCCTTCTTATATGGATAATTATGAGGGTGTAATTCAGGTTTCTTGAATGAGTTGGTTTTGAGGAGGAGATCTTGGGGGTGTTGTGGATCAGTGGTTACCAGTTGTTTCTTCTTTTTCCCGTGACATGTTGGAATCCATGTTGTTTTCCGTGACTCAGCTTATAGGTGATATGTTTGGTTTTCCCGTCGATGTTTGACTCGCTTCACCTCAGACCAGTGAGTGTCTAGAGTACGTGAGGCGCCGTTGCGGATTCTGGCTCGAGATTTGAGGAATGGCGCAACTAGGCCATGTTGTACAGGCGGTTGATGTTCTTGAGGAATAATCACGGGAAGTGAGTGATGCTTTGAGAGCTGGTGACGAGGATGTTGGATATTTGCCCTTCTGATTTGAGACTTCTTTTGAGCTATGTTAGTTTCGAGGATGAAACTTTCTTTTAGTGGGGGAGGATGTGAAGACCCGGATCTTCGTGGTCATTACAGTGTGATCGACAGCTTGTGGAGGCTAAATTCTGGGGATAGTGTTGATTGCGCGCAAATCGGACCCAAGAAACGGACTCAGTGCGAGAAATGGATCAAGATTGCCTAATGTGGAGTTTCGCCAAAAATTAGAAATTGAATCTTGCAAAACAGACTTCATATTTGGATTCAGTGCGGAAAAACGATGAAAATCGGCTATTTACATGTATTTTTCTGAGTCCGGACGCGCGAAAACGGGCAACCCGAAGTTTCCTGTGGATTTGGGAGCATGGTGGACCGGTGGACCGGAGGGGCTGCCACGTGGCGACTCCCCATTGGATCCGTACGCCACGTGGCAGGCGCAGAGGCGCGGTGCAGCAGGCCCGGCCCACGCAGCAGGCGCGGGCAGGCCGGGCAGGCGCGGGCAGGCGCTGCTGCGTGTGGATAAGGGAGGCCACGTGTCGCCTCCCGATTGGCCGCGTGGATTGGCCTGTCGGGAAGCGACACGTGGCGGCGATCGGGCGCGGGTTCAGCTGCGCGGGAGCGCGTGGATGGGCGATGCGTGGCGGCCCGGCGGCACAGTGCTGGGCCGGCCCGTTACTGTAGCAGCAGGGGGAGGATTTCCAGCAGCTTCTTCTTCAGGTTTTTTTTAAATGGAGTTTCATCCTCCATTTTAGACCTTTTGGAGGGTCTTTCTCAGTGGGGATTTTTACCAGAGCTTCATCAACAAGTCTTCTACAAAATTAAATTTTTTGGGGATTTTTGGAGGCCATTTGGATCATCTTCTCCACCAACATTTGAGGACATCACCATTGCTGCCTTATAGCCCTCTCCGTCGCGTTTCAGTGCAAAAATTCCCTAGGACTCATTTCTTGGAATTTTGAGTTCATTTTTTGTTCCACGTTTTCACGAGAGGTAAGGCTACAATCTTTGTATTCAACTCTCCCCTCAGATCTCATGTGTTTACAGAGTTTTAAGGCCATCTTTGGAACCCTTCATTTCAGTCTGGAATCCTGAACAGTCCTCATTGTTTTGGCCTTTCTGGGCAGTAGGATGGTAATATTTGGATGATTTTTGTGGGGAAATTTCTAGGACTCGAAGATCTACAATATTGGTATGTATCATTTTCCCCAGATCTGAGTTTTTATTAGGTTTTATGCATGATCTTTGGAGCACCTTGCTGCATTCGTGTACAGATGGAACTTGTTGGATAGTTCAAAGTGTTTATGGGTTTTCTCCTTCATCCGAGCATGAAAATTGGAGTTCTTTAGCTCAATTTGTATCTATTCTCGACAAGGAATCCAATGGTACCTCTCTTGCAGAATTTGGAGCACGTTTGGTTAGGTAATTTTAATAATCTTTCTAAGTGTTGTTATAAGGTTTACTGCAGTCCCTGTTTTAGTTTTGATTTGAGCAATGCCTTGGAATGCAGATAACTTTGTGAATATAAGGTATTGTTTAGAAATTCAAGTTGGGACTTCTTCTTAACTTCAAGGTGAGCAAATTCTCTGTTGTGATCTGTGGATGAATCCCTTTGGAACACCCCCTAATTAAGCTTGGAAATGCTAGCAAGTTTATGTTAGTAATTTTGGACAGCATTGTGATTTTTGCTTCATTTGAATGTTAAGGGAAATTAATGGTGGATTTTTGAGGACTTGAAGATATTTGTATGAAAGAGGAGATCTTTGTTTTACTGTTGGAGACTTCATTTTGAGGTATTTGAGGTTGCACATACTTTTTATTTAACCTTGTTGCACTTGCTGAAATTCTGGAATTTGAGTGCGTAGTGTGTATTGTTTCAGTGATTGCGCCCAATCCGTGAGGCGGATTTGGATGATTTTTGAGGCATCGGACTCCTGGGAGGATAATGATTACTCAAACCAGAATTCAGCTAGATCGGGCATCAGATCGTCAAGTTTCAGGTGGGTGGTTGTGCTTTGCCGAAAACGACGATTTACCCACTCGGGCTATTTGTTTCCCTCATGGCATAGTTGATTGTTGTTCTCTTCTCCTTGGTATAATATGCTTGGATATCCGTGTTTAGATTAAGTTATTTGATCCTTAGCTTATGCATGAGTAAATGATTAGTTGGTTGAAATTATATTATCTCATATGAAGTTGATATTAAGTGATCATCCTTAAACCTATTCTATGTGAGGGTAATTAGGAAACTAATCTTCAACCTACACCTTATGATGAATGGTTAACATAATTATGTGAGAATGATGGTGATAGTTATATGTGAATGGTTGATTGATTTATGTGAGGACTTGATGGGGTTATGTGAGAAGTGCTTGGTTGCTTATGTGAGAAGTGCTTGGTTGCTTATGTGAGAAGGACTTGGTTGATTTATTTGAGAATGGCTTATATGAGAGTAGTTGGTTTTGTTGATCCTTAACCTACAATGTGTGATGTTGGGCATAGATGTTGATTCATAACCTACCTATGTGAGAATAATGAGTTGATTGATCTTTGATCTAGTTTATGTGAAAATGGGTGTTGATGTTGGTTATTGATCTAGTCGATGTGAGAATGACCTATGCTTTTGATTCCTAGTTCATTCATGAAAAGATGGTTATCATTGTGAGTTGAGGCCTATTCCTTATGAGACTAAGCTTTGTTCATGACTCATAATTCCTCCAAATGAGATTGGATGTTGTTGGTAGATCCTATGTTCATCCTATGTGAGATCAATGAAAGTTGTTGAACCTTAGTCTATTCATTGGTGATACTTGATTGAATGTCCATGTTTAAGTGATGTTAAATGATCTTTAGCATATCCATGTGAGAATGTGAGATTTGATAAGTGTTGTGCTCCTTTAGGTGATGTTAATGATTAATGATGTTCTTTAACCTATATTCTATGTGAGTTATTCCTTATGAGAGTATATACTATTCATGATCTAATCTGTGTAAGAACACTGTTAAATGCCTTTCTTTCATTCTACATGAGGACACTTGCATGCTTGTATGGACATCTAGATAGGCCACCTTTTTCTGCTACACTTTCATATTGGAATATGACTTAGGAGAAACCATGTTTAGCTGTTCTCCTTTTTATTCAGATGCATGTTGCTCGAGTTAGAGCAGGGGTTCAGGATAGTGTAGTTGAGGCCATTGAGTCTGGGACAGGTTAGACTCGATTATGGATTGTGGGGAGCGGACATTAGCCGGTTAGCCAGATATTGATTACTTTATCAGATTTTGGACTTGTGGGGTGTTGCGGCGATCGCGGACATTGGGCGGTTGACCGGATGTTTACTTATGCATCAGATTGGGTATCAGATTTCTCTAGTGGATGGAGTTTCCCACTTATTGAGTATTATTGCACCAGATTGGGGATCGGGGTGTCATTAGTGGATGGATTTTCCCACTTTGATCATAGTCATGATCAAAGTCCTGCTATACAGAGATACTTGTTACTGAGATACTTTATTCGTGTGGGTCGCTCCCCTCGAGTGCCACTCCGGAGGTAGGCTTTTCGGACCCAGCTTTGTGTGCCGGTCTGATACTTATTTTGGGCTGCGAGCCGTGCGGGCCGATCCCGCGGTTTCGAGCCATGTGTGCAGATTCCGCTGAGCAGGCAATACCAGTTTTACTGGTGGTACTAGATTGGGTTATTTGGACAGATACTATTTTCTGATGCATTCATACAGTCATTTCTTTCGATACTGCATTTAGAGGCATACTAGTGGTAGCTTCCTCTTATCATTATTTCTGTTTATAGCTTACCACCTCTCTTACTCCTTCTCTTGCCTCTGGTAGACTTAGTGGGTACGTCGGGGTTTGAGGCTTTGCCCACAGGGGGAGGCTACTGGTTTTACTAGTGGTTCTCACCCCCATTGTTGTTTTTCCCCTTTCCTCCCTTTGTTTTGCAGTGTCTGCTGCGTGTGTTGCGGATCTTCGGTTGACGGTTCGGGGCGAGGGAGTCGCGAGATAGATCCCTACCAGTGTTGATTTCTACAGTGGGATAGATGTACCAACCCGAATTGTGGGTTTCACTGTACACAGTTGTATTTTATTATTTTAGTTATCTCCCTTTTTGGATTTGTAGATGATGTATAGGTGGCTTTTACTTGTATTACAGTTTCGGTGGACCGGATTATTGTATCTTTATTTTTGGGAGATGGATATTGTACTTTTATTTTCGGTTGTACAGTGATTCAGGTTTTTATTACAGCAGTTTTTCTTCAGCTCTGATATCTGTTTAGTTGTTAGATGGTACTTTGCAGGTTGGACGCTTCGCCTATGCGGGGTTTTGCATAGGTGGCGGATCTGTTGGCGAGCCCGGGTCGCAGTTTCGACCCCCAGGGCGTGACAGATCACATGAAAAAATCTACTAAGATTAAACACGTACAAGGTGATATAACGCAACCCCACGACTCAACCTTTACCGTACGCTCGAAGTCGATCTTCTCCGCTCGTCCATGACATGCTCCGAATCCACGAACCGCATCCAACTTCGAATCCATGAAGTCTCCAACTTTGAATCCACGAAGTCTTCACCAAACGACACACTTCAAATCCACGAACCGTGCCCAACTTCAAATCCACGAAGTCTCTATCGAATCCTCGGCCTTCATGCGAATCCACATGCCGACGTTCCATTCGGAACTCGTTTAAGAATAATTTGGTGGTGATTCAAATGCTTAGATAATCATGTATGTAAGAGCATTCATCAATTTGATTCCTTAAAATAAAGAAAAAGAGTTAAAAACTCATGAATCAAATTGGCGAGTCTTCTTGATCGATTATTTTTCAATAAACCCTAAAGGTCTATTTATAGGTTAGAAGCAGTTAAAATCAATATAGGAATAAAAAATTGAATTTTGGAAATTTTTCTCCCGTCACGGTCCGACCTGTTCTTGGACGGTCCGGACTTTTCTTGCGCAACAAAAAAAAGATGGTTCGGGGTATGGACTATTTACAAAACGGTCCAGACTTTTCCATGCACGGTAAAAAATAACATTCGGGGTACGGACTGTATCCAACATGATCCGGATTGTTTATGTGCACGAAAACCAGACGTTTGGGGTCCGGACTATTTCCAGACGGTCCGGACTCTGAGCCCTCAAAATGTACAGTTTTAGATTTTTATCACATAGAACATATTCTAAGTACGTCTAAACAGATAGAATGAATTCAAATCACCAAAAACTTGTTTTAAACATACCTAGGTGTTACGAGTTCATTCTTCTTAAGATTGACATCTTGATTCTTTAAGTTATCTTCTTCAATCTTTAAGACTCTAAAACTTTCATGAAATAAGCCAATTTATCTGTAACAATCTCTCCCTTTGACGATTTCGTGACAAAACAAACAAACTGTAAGACTCGTGAAATTTAAATTCAAAAAGAGAAATGCAAAAGAAACCTAAGTGGTTGTGTACCGGTGTGCAAATTGCACCGTTTTCGAGACACGGTTCCCCGACTTACAGATCCGAGTCTGATCTCGATAATCTGAAATTACCAGTGCGACCGTCTCATCGAATTGATTTAAGATGGTGTAAACTGATTTTCGTTCTGATGATCGGATCGTCGAGAAATCAACGAAGAAGCTAATAGGGCCCACAACTTAAGTGAATAGTGAAATGAATAGTAACCCCTGATTTAATTCTCCCGTCGCCCAACGTCGGCTGATCGACTGTCTGGGGTCCGACTCTGATGGTCCGTAGTCAATTTAAATCGCTTTGTCGTTCTAAGCGCAGTGGCGTTAACGAAATTTGTGTGTGACGACCCTAAGTTCTCGAAATGCGTGCCACACAGTATAAATCCACTGTATTAGTTGGATTTCGAATTTGTAGAGGACCGAACTTGAGAAACCAAATATGCTACTCAATAGGTTTCGTCGAGCCGGACGTCGAGGTGGTGTCCGTTTTTCCGTTTGACGACTCGATCGTCTCAAAAAGCGTGAAATACTCGAAAAGTTGCAGTATTTTGTGAAAAGTCCTTATATTTTATGTGTCAAATGGCGAGAGAATTGTTGGAGAGGGTCTTCTATGCATAATGCTTGTACAGTGATGGACCCATGATTAAATACTAAGAGAAGAGGGACTAGTTAGCATTTTTGCGCAACTAAGTTAAAAAGAGAGCTAGGGTTCAAGAGCCCTAACCATGGATCTCTTTCCACCCAGCCGCCATCAGAGAAGTCTCCTCGACTCCTTTGCGCTCTCCACGACAGTTACGCCGCCGGCCGCCGCCTCCTCTCGCCGGAGAAGCAAGAGAAGGCAACATTGTGCCTACTCGTGGATTTGGTTGGGAGGTGTGCAATGTGAGGACTTTGGATCCCTCCAAGTCATCTCTAGAAGTGTCTCTGATCTCTTGATACGCGGCCTGTGAAGCGTGGGCGCCTGGATACGACGCACGCCGGCGGTGTGAGGACCCGGATCCCCGCGTGGGGTTTTCTGGTTGTTTGGCAGCTTCCGGAGGCCTGCGTGTTGTGTTGGTGGTGTTTGTGTGCAATCTGGATACACGTGTTGGACTCCGGGCTTAAAAAGGGATCACGTGGGTAGTTGGAGGACCCGTCAAGTGTTTAGAAGTGGTTTCGCGCGAAACGGAGATTTAAATTGGACTCAGTGGGAAGTTTAGACAAAAGATCACCTTTCCGGATGCCTTCGGGAAAATTGAGGTTTGGAATTTGGCAAAATGGACTTCGGATTTGGATTCAGCGCGCGAAAACGATGAGAATGGACTATTCACTTGTATTTCTCGGAGCCCGGATGACGCGCATGTTTTTCGAGGCAAGTGGTACTGTTCCGGCAGCCGGCGGGCAGCGGCGGCGGGCAGCGGCGGAGCACGGCAGGCAGCGGCGGAGCGCGGGCGCGGGCAAGCGCGCGGGCACACGGGCAGGCGCGCGGTCCACGGGGCCGGCGTGCACCGCGGGTTGGACACGTGGCGGGCTTGGAGTGGCCCGGTGCAGTGGATCGGGACCACGGTGCGGGCGGCGCTGCCTCGGGGCGCGTGCCTGGCAGGGATGCAGGCGGCAGCGCAGGCGCGTTGACCGCATTTTCCCGCGCGAGGTGCACGCCACGCGTCGGCGATCCGCAGGAGCCACGTGTCGTTCGCGTAGTGGGCCTTTTTGCTGTCGCCTGTTTGGCAGCTGACGTGGCGGAACCGGGTAATTCCAGGCGCTCCGCGAGGCACCAGACCGCGCCACTGTTGGCGCCCGAAAAGTTTCGGGTGCCCGAAAAGTTTCGGGCGCCCGATTTTAGGGACACAATCGTCATTTCTTCAATTGTTTTTGTGACCTATTTAAGCGATCCGAGCCGCCTTCCTCTTCCCTTTTCCCGCATTTCCGAGCTTCCCCTCACCCCGAGCCCTTAAGCAAAGTTGCTCCCCTTCGTGTTCTGCATCTTCTGAAGGATTTCTAGGATTTTTGGTGGTACGCACTTCAAGGTTTCCATTTTTACGGCGCGACGCGACGCTCGTTCATTTGTGATCTTCTCCGTCCCATTTTGGTGCGCGAGCTCCCCCGGCCTACTCCGACCACCTTTTCAGGCGATTCTTGCGCCGTTGGATCGGCGACGGACAGAGCTACGATCTTGGTATTTTCAGCTTCCCCACATTTCACGTTTTCCGAGGAGTGTTTCCAAGCTTTCTGCGACTCTTTTTCCTGTGTTGAGACTTGGACAGCGGCTCGCTTCTTCGGCGATATCTCCGCACTCGGTCATCGGCTCGGGACGTGCCTATACACTTTTTGCATCTACGCGTCACAAGGATTATTGTCGTATTTTTTGGGGTTTTTTCTGAGACTTGCCCGAAGGTATACTTTTTCCCCTTTATCTGTGCATGGGTTTACAGTTGTGTGGTTGTGAGATTTTGCGCACCTGTACTGTTGAATTTGTAACTCGGCCTACGGGACTTGGAATTGGACTTGCAGGTACCCGTTTCGAAGGTCTCGACGCGAGGATCGCTGTGGTAGGTATTTTTATCGGATTTTTCACAGTCCGTTCTGCAAGTGAAAATTGCACATCTTCAGGACTGATTTTCAGATTGCGTGTACTTGGATATTTTTTGGAATAAAGTGTAACTATGGACTGTATGTTTGTACCAGGAGGAGTTGTTCAGTGTTTTTGGACCGTAGGGACTGCATATTAGTGGGGATTGTTGCTCCTGGCATTTTCAGCTGTTGGACTTTGGACAGTGTAGCACCTACAGGTGGGTGGCCTCGTCTTCAATACCTATGGGTTGTACAGTAATTCTACTGATGTAGGATCTTGCATGTTTGTGAGCTTATTGTGTAGCATGCTAGAATGTAGGAATTGATATTCCTGGTATTTATCTGTCGATCTTGTGATCTTTTGCTTCCTACCATCTGTTAAATTAGTGTTATCTTGGAACTTGACCTAGCACCCCCGTCATATGTTGCATGTGTAACCAGACCAGTAGAAAACCCTCACTTGGGCTAGGGTTATTTATGTTTAGACATCCACACCTTATATTTCATTCCTAGACATAGTGTTATCCTCGCCCGGGTAGTGGGCCGAGGGGTCGGGACTTTCTTTTAGTGTGGGATGCATGTTACACTCGTGCTTGGGAGCAGAGTGGAGTCTGGTAGATGTTGTTGGTCGTTATCTGTGGCGGGAGCCGTTTGGGTAAACGGTGATCCCGGGATATCTTGTTTCCCTGTTTGTGTTGTCGCCACTGTGTTAGTGGCAGTTGTGTACCAGTGTTAGCAGGACCTAGAACCCATAACCTTTTTGACATACACATGATTTTAGTCTACCAATGTTTTTCTTCCAAGCATCGAAGGGCCGCTGGAGTCTGTTCTTGTTTGATTGGACAAAGGCATTAGCCCTTCGGGGTTTGGGTATAAAATACTTGTTTTCTAACTGTTTTTCCTAAAAGAACTAAAATCATTAAAAATGGGTTCCTCCTTACATCTAGATAGTTTTTCAAAAAGGGAACTACTTTTAGTCCTCGCCCTGCGTGGGTTGAGTGAAAATGGGTTTCAGTAACAAATGTCACCTTTTTCCTGTAATTCTCCCCACTCGAAAGGATTCGAGTGGTCTGGGTTCTAGGGGCCGTTCCTTTGTCGGGACGAAAGCCACGGGGGCCGAGCCTGGAACCTGTTCTTGTTGATAGGGTTGTAGGTGTTGGTCTCCCGGAACTTTCGGGCCTTGGTTGGTGTCTTCTGTGAGTTTGATGTTCTGTCGTGGGGAGCCGTTGTGTAGACGGTGGTCCCGGGCCGTCGAGTATCTTCCGGCCTGTGTTGTTGGGAACCGTTGGGGTTGACGGTGGTCCCGGGCCGTCGAGTATCTTCCGGCCTGTGTTGTTGGGAACCGTTGGGGTTGACGGTGGTCCCGGGTCGTTGAGTGTTGTCCGACCAGTTTTGTTAGCCCTGAGTGGTGGGTTGATCCTGGCTATGGAGTATCTCCAGCCAGTGTGTTTTGTGCTGTGAGTTACTGGAGAGGCTAGTGTCTCGTGTTCGTGAGAGCTGATCAGCTGAGTCGTCGAGAGTGCTCCGACCGTTGTGCGAGATGATTGAGGATTCTGAGTCTTTCCGTGTAGAGCGTGAGCGTGGATTTTGGACTATAGCCTGTAGTGCCACCTGAGCGACAGAGTGCGCGGATACCTTTTCCTCGGTGGGGTCGCGCCCCTCGAGAGCCATGCTCGGGGTGGATTTGTTACTCTTGTATCGCGACTTGTCGACGCAGTCCCTCTGGTTGGGCCAGTTTTGGCAGTCACGGACGCCCTATGTCAGTCCGGTCCTACGTGGATGTAACGGCAGTAGGTAGGCGCAGGTTTGACTGGACCCGAGGAGGCAGTCAGTGTAGATTGGGTGACTATACTTGAGAGTTAGTAGATGCATCATGTTTCCATTTGTTCCACTTTTTAAGCATCTAGATAGAGGCATAGTAGCTGTAGAGTCATTCTCTTTCAGCTCTTTTCTTTCAGTGTTACTTTGTTACTTTATACCTCTAGTAGACTTAGTGGGCAGACCGTTGGGCTTGTTGGCGGCACCCACTGAGAACTACTGTGGGATGTAGTTCTCACACCCGTCGTGGTGTTTTTTCCCCAGGGACTTCTACTCCTGTTCCTGTTGCTCCAGTTGCTAATCCTTATGACCGTGGCGAGGGAGTCGCGAGCTAGTTCCCTACCAGGCGTCTGCCAGAGAGAGAGTAGATGTACCCCTTCAGAGGAGATCTTCAGTAGATTAGTTATTTTTTTTCCTCTTTTGAGAGACTGATGTAGTGAGGACATTTTATGTATTGAGGGCCTGTACACTGATATATTTATTGGAGATATCTCCCTGTTGAGTTCTGAGTTTTGTATCAGAGGACTTTGTATATGATCGTATTTGGGAGATGGACATTGTATCTTTATTTCCAGTTGTACAGTGGTTGATTTTACTTTTACAGCAGATTATTTTATTTTTAGCTCTGATATCTATTAGCTGTAGTACTTTTCTTGCAGGTAGGATGCTTCGCCTATGCGGAGTTTGGCATAGGTGGCGGATCTGTTGGCGAGCCCGGGTCGCAGTTTCGACCTCGGGGCGTGACAGGCGGTGGGTCATCTCCTTCTTCCTCAGGTCCGACGAGATAAGCCCTCTCTTTCCATGGGTTTTTTGGCAACTTGGACATTGGAAGTTAGCTTCTGACATCACAAGGATGCTCCATGCCAAGCCCCGAGGTTCCTGGACCCTTGGTTGCCGGCGGGTGAAGATTGGGTCGCCGGAACCCTATAGTTGGCCGGATCTACTCGTGGGCTTCCTCCGGCCGTTCAAGGTTGTCTTTAAATTGGTGGTTCGCTCCTGTTGGACACTAGGAGGACCTCTACAAAGTTTGAAGCAATATGGTTCAGCGTGGAGTCGGGGAGAGCAAACCCTAGTTTCGGGTTCTTGGTGTTGGCCGAGCAATGCCGCCTCGTCGCCGCCGTCGTTCCTCCGGCGCCGGCCAACCCTGGTAATTCTTCTTACAGCTTGGGCGACCCACTAGTCCATTTGCATGCAACCCATGCGGCTTAGATCCCAAGTTGCCATTAATGGGTTCTTTAAGCTCCATCTTTGTCATGCCCCGGGGTCGAAACTGCGACCCGGGCTCGCCAACAGATCCACCGCCTACACAACCCTGCATAGGCGAAGCGTCCAACCTGCAAGAAAAGGTGCTACAGCTAATAGATATCAAAGCTATAAATAACAATGTGCTGTAAAACTAAAACCAACCACTGTACAACTGGAAATAATACAACTGTTAGTTGTATGCCCCAAAAGCCTATCAGGCTGACGCATTTTATTATATGGGACATATTTGTACTTGATCTTTATTATAATTTGGGCATTTTATGCCATTCATGTTTGATGTGTCCATGAATCGTCCTTTGAATTAATAAGATGATAATGTATATTCTTAAGAGTTAAGAATTTGAGATACATATTATTAGTGATTAAGTCATAAATGCTCTCAATCGGAGGATCATCATGGGGACGATGATTGATCCGGCAAGATTGATGTATGGGTCGCTCTCTTTTAGGATGACGAGTCTCAAGTCATTAGTGTGGGGACACTGGAGCGAACGTACAGGTGGTTGTTATAGAACAAGGGCACTGAGCGTGACCAATTACGAATAGTTACTTGGATGTCTACTCTTTCGTCAGTAACTGATTCGATGTTGCAGTGGTACAACTGATCCTTAGACCTGCGACACCACGGCCATTCAGTATGAGGCTACTGTAGTTTGACTATGCAAACTCTGATCCTAGTCACGGGTCTTAGTAGTATATGTTGGCTGCAGTCGGATCATATTAGGAATGGGTATTTATTTATAGGGGATCTATCGCTCTCGGTAGAGAGATAATTAGTCCTATGCTATTTGTAAGGCAAAGCTCAGAAATCCTCGGCCGGGGTAATATGGTTCATGGAAAGGTGTTTCCAAGAGTAACCATATGAGCTTCTGTCCTATCAAATTTGTCATATAACGGGTGATGGGGTTTGACGAGTATTCCATGACCTCCACTCAGTTGGGACTATGCGATAGAAGGATTGTATTGTACGGTAACTGCACCTTGAGGTTCAGTCCAATATTCACTTCTGACTGGATTGCCACCATATGCTGCTAGGCATCACTGGTGGATTGTGGGAACCAATAAGAATAATTATAGGCGAATAATTATTATACGATGGAAGAATCAAAAGTGTTTGATCCATCAAAAGAAGTTTCGATGATGATGTCGATGGGGATCGCATCATATCTCACTACCAGACAGAATTGAACCTATTAGGTCACACACATAAGGAATCGCGCATGATCGATATCAAGGAGATGATAAAGAAGTTTATAGAATGGATTAATTATAATCACAATACTAAAGTTTACTAATTTATTAGTAAAAGGACTAATTTACAATTATTATAAATTAGAGGTATTTAAGTGCAAAACTTGCATGGTGTATTTGCTAATTGTTAGTAAATATTTGGAGGAGTTATGTGTAAATGTTACACACGTAGGATAATGGATAATCCAATCGGATTAGGATTCGATTTAATTAGTTACTAGATTTTATCTTGAGATTTAATTTAAAAAGATCTTTCTTTGTAACTAATTATAAGATCTAATTAGTTACTAGATTTTATCTTGAGATTTAATTTAAAAAGATCTTTCTTTGTAACTAATTATAAGATTTAATTAGTTACTATATTTTAGGAGATCTTTCTTTGTAACTAATTATAAGATTTAATTAGTTACTAGATTTTATCTTGAGATTTAATTTAAAAAGATCTTTCTTTGTAACTAATTATAAGATCTAATTAGTTACTAGATTTTATCTTCAGATTTAATTTAAAAAGATCTTTCTTTGTAACTAATTATAAGATTTAATTAGTTACTATATTTTAGGAGATCTTTCTTTGTAACTAATTATTATAAGATTTAATTAGTTACCATATTTTAGGAGATCTTTCTTTGTAACTAATTATAAGATTTGATTAGTTAATATACTTTATTTTGTTATAGCCGACCAACTTCCTATTATAAGAATAGGTAGTACGTATGTGATACGTAACAACAATTTTTGAGAAAGATAAAGTGGAAATTAATTAAGTTGGTCGCGGAACGTGAGAAAACCGTAGCCGCCTATCCTCTCCCTCTTCCTAAAGTCCTCCATAATTAATCGTTCTCGATATTCGGTAGATTGCTAGCACAATTAGAAGATTGATTCATCCTCCTTACATCGACGCAAGAATTAATTCGTGATCGGATCGCGAATCAAGGCGATCGATTTTTCGATCAAGGGCGTGATTCCGTGTGGACACAAGTAGAGGCCGGGTGTGTGCGCGGCTATCAAGGACGAACAATTTTTACCAACGATCGTCGGCTTCGCGGTGATCTCGACCCGCGCAAGGTAAAAATTATATCCTAATTGATAAGATCAATTAGATTACCTTTTTACGATCTAAAACAAAACATGAGGTGATCTTGGTTTAAGAAAAATTTTAATTGCGTCTCTTTCTTCCGCTGCGCATATCCGTATTTTTCTTACAACAACAATGTCCATCTCCCAAAATGATAATCATACAATATCCTCAAATACAAAACCCAGAACTCAACAGGGAGGTATCTCAAATAAAACATCAGTGTACAGGCTCTCAATACATAACATATCCTCACTACATCAGTCTCTCAAAAGAGGAAATAAAATAACTAATCTACTGAAGATCTCCTCTGAAAGGGTACCGCTACTCTCCAACGACGGGTAGGGATCTAGCTCGCGACTCCCTCGCCTCGATCAACAACCACAGAATCAGCAACACCCGCTAAGACTCTGCAAAACAAAGGAGAGAAAAGAAAGGGAGGGGGAAAACCCCCAACGGGTGTGAGAACTACACCAAAAAGGGAGTTCTCAGTGGGGACCGCCACCAGGCCCGATGATCTGCCCACTAAGTCCTCTAGAGGCATAAGATAACCAATGCAGTCTAACCGATGTGATAGCAAAAACTCAATGCCTGTCTAACCCCCACGCTCTAGAGGGGAATGCCCCAACGCTCTAGAGGGGACTCGAGGGGAGTTACCCACATGAGTAAATCATCACCGGGCATAAAAAGCCCGCCGGTGTGATAGCAAAAACTAAATGCCTGTCTGACTCCCACTCTCTAGAGGGGAATGCCCCAACGCTCTAGGGGGGACTCGAAGAAAGCATCACCGGGCATATAAAGCCGCGCCGGTGTGATAACTATCATAAAAGCAGGACTGGATCACTACAATGCCTAAGTGGAACAAATCCCCCCACTAAAGAAAACCCCGATCCCAAATCTGATGCATAAGTAAATATCCGGTCAACCGCCCAAAGTCCGCGGTCGCCGCAAAACCCTGCCAACCACAATCTAGCACAACCCGTCCCTGACACCAATGTCCCGGCTACACTACCCGAAACCCCCGCTCGCACCCAAGCAACACGGGCCACTTGACTAACAAAGAAGGAGAAAGGAAATACATGGTTTCTCCTAAGTCAAGTTCCAATATGTAGTGTAGCAGTAAAAGATGGCCTAACTATATGTCCATACAAGCATGTGTTTGTCCTCAAGGAAGAATAAAGATGAGATAACGAATAGTAGCATCAACTAGAAATAACCACATGCCCGAAAATCAAGGATGAACTACCCCTGTCCATAATCCATAAAAACTCCTTAGAGTAATTCCCACACATAGATAAATCATCCTACTCCATCGAGTAAATCCAATCCCATGAAAGTCTATGTGTTAACCTGCCATGCTAGTAACTTGCTATTATCATGAATCGATCTCGCATAAAGGTGTCAATAATAATTAAGCATGATCTCCATCTCATCAAGTATATATAATAAATACAATCATCTACCATATGCTAGATCTCAAATCCTTTAAGCATGTACAATAATCAAGTAAGCACCAATCAAATGATTAAGGTCATTTTCCATGCTTACATCTCAAATCTATTAATTGTACATTCAATCATGCATGCTTTCTAACATATAGAATTAGAGAACCGTCCACCGGTTCTGGGGACAAGGCAACCCACTTGAAACGCTTTCCGTAGGCAAAGCTGAAGTCGGTGAAGAGCGTGGCCACTTGCTAACAAAATCTGCTGAACCCGCATCCTCGGTACATGTCGCGCAAGCCTCGGCTCCAAACAACATCACCTCAACAATGCAACACCACAACAATAATCAACATCACAACACTCTAATCAAAACCCCACACAAGCACTTGCTGTTTTTCCAAAACAGCACAAAGAAGGGCATTTCTCACCTCCAAGCAGTGCTCCAAAAATCCCCAAAAAATCACGGTTGCGATCCTCGCGACGAGTAGCCCCAAAACGAGTATTTATACGCCCCATTCCGGCACCTGTAGGCCAAGATACAAATTAAACAAGGTAGTGCGTCGGCAATCCACAATACTGCGAAAACTGCGGGATACAACCCCAAAGAAGCTTAAATCTCACCTTCGAAGAGTCCTCAGAAAAATCCAATAAAAATACGAGCGCGTTCCTCTCGAAGAGTAGATGTGAATCGAGACATTAAACACCTCATTCCGATGTTCGTAGGTTGAGATAGAAAATCGACAAGCCTCCGCTGTCCAAAATCTCACAACAGAAAAAGGGGTCACCAAAACACCTCGGGAACTGTACCAAAAACTCAAAATACGGAGAAGTCATCAACACGGAAAACGAAACCTTACCTCTCGTGAACTCGTTGCCACAAAAATCGGCTCAAAATTCCATCGGGATGATCCGGTGTGTCTTGTGGACTGAAGAGCGACGGTAAAAGCCAAAAATCCAAGGTGCGTCGATGTGCGCCGCGTCGCAGTAAACGCCGATGCCGCGGCCTCCAAAAATCCCGAAATTCCATCAAGTGGTGGAGGGCACAGTGTAGATGGCTCTATAAAAGAGGGAGCTCCCGAAAATGCCAAAAACCCGCACATAAGGCCTCCTGCTGCCGATTTATAGGCTGAAATCCAAGCCAAAAATGCACATTCGGGTGCTGTTTGCCGTTCCAGTGCCCCACGGTGCGCCCGAATTAACGTGGTTCTGCCACGTCACCCGCCAAACAGCGGACAGCCAAACCGGCCACCCACCTAACGCCGCATGGCCCGCCGCGGTGCTGACGCGTGGCGTGCACCCGGTCAACGCGCGCCTGCCGCGCCCACGTGCGCAATGCCAGCGCCGCCTGCGACCCCTGCCAGGCAAGCATTCCGAGGCCTACCACCCCTGCTCCGTGGACCGGGAGCACGTGAACCGGCCAACCAGCGGCCACCGCGTGGCCCCACCCCGGTCCACGGCTCCTAGTGCACCCCGTAGACCGCGCCTGCTGCGCCAACGAATCCCCCGCCGCCACCTGTCCATCCCCCGGTGCACGCCCAGCCCCGTGGACCGAGCGGCCGCACCCCTGTCCGCAATGCTGCCCGCCGCCGCCGTCGCCGTTGCCCGCCGGCCGCCGGAACAGTACACTAATCTCGAAATCCGTGCACGGGCATCCGGGCTCCGAAAAATACAAGTGAATAGTCAATTTTCATCGTTTTCGCGCGCTGAATCCAAATCCGCTGTCCGTTTTGCCAAATTCCAGTCCTCAAATTTTTCGAAGGCATCCAGATAAGTCATCTTAACCCAAATTTTGCGCCGAGTCCAATTCTGATGTCTGTTCCGCGCGAGACCACTTCTAAATACTCGACGGGTTCATCATTTAACACACTGAATCCATCACTTGTGTCCAATTTGCGCATAAACACCGCCGACGCACCACAAAGGCCTACAGAAGCTGCAAATGTAACAGTAATCCTTACGTGGGATTTTCGGGTCCTCACAATCTTCTTCTTCCTCGGTTGGGGAAGCACAGGGAAGCCCCAAGCTTGCGCGGCTGAGGTCCTTTCCACCTCTGTAGGTCCAAGGAAGGCTGTGCTCACCTTAGGTTGAAGCTTGACCGAGTGGAGTGAGGGTTCGGCCACCCCGAGCTCCAACAAGACAAGTGTATGATCACCTTGCTCCAGCGACTAAGCCAGCAGCAGTGCAATCCTTGTAAGGTGAGCCCTCGAGCTTTTGTGATGTTCCTTGAGTGATGCTCAACTTAGTTGCTGTCCAGAACCCTTGTGTTGGCAAATGCTCAAAGTCGAGCTCTATTTAGGCCATAGTTTGATCATACTGATCCTACACCCAATTTGGTGGTTTTGCAGAGGTCCAATAGTGAGCCTCTGCGCATTTGGAGGTCACTGAGCATGATGCTCACTTTAGAATTGGAAGTGCTCAAGTGTATGTGCAAGTGTGGCCAACTAGTGCTCTTAATGCACCTTGATCATGGGCCAAACACTGTTTTTAGGGCTCAGGTCACTCTTGGACAGTGAGCATGGGTTTTAGCATATTAAGATATAGTTGCTGGTGGATTATTTTGGGTTAAAGATTTATGGATTTAAAGTTATAGCATGATTATTGGGTTTTTACATGTATTTATGCAACTTTGGATTAGTCCAGGGTCTATACATAAATGTTACATGAGGGAAAGTTGTAAACAGTATTTTTATGATTTATGGACCCTTTGTTTGGGTTCCGAGAGCTTTCGTTGAGCAGGATTTGTTTAACGAGCCGTAAATCGACGAAATTATCGATTTAACGGCGGGTTTGCGCTAAGCGCGCATTTTGAGGATATTGGGTGATCATTTCTGGTTGCCAACTACTCCTGGCTGTCCCCGACACTGTTTTAGAGAGTCATGTGATTTTGATTTAGCGTCTGTGGGTTCCGAAGCCGAAAATGGACCCCCGGGATGATTTTAGTGGTTATGACATTGTCGGTGCACGGGATTACCCAGAGTCTGGTGTTAAGGCCCGAACGTCTTAAATTAGGCATTTTTGGGCAGCATGTGAAGTTTCGTGAGATTTGGAGATCATTTGACACTGATTGGGCCATAAATGGGTCAACCGGCGGATTACCGAAATTCCCGGCAAATCTTGAGGATTCAGGGGAGTTCCTTGTTTTAAACTATCTGTATAGTGTGAGTCTGTGGTTTGGGGTATGTGTGAGTCTATGGTTTGGGGTATGTGTGAGTCTGTCCCTGACCTGTGTTCGTGATTCAGGTCTCTGCAGTCTGACTCCGGCTCGCGAGCCTTCTGGTGGAGTCGTCGATCCGCCTACACACAGGTGGGTTTTCTTCGGTCCAAGCTTTATCTCTTCGGCCCTCTGGGGTACCTTAGTTGGTTGGAACCCTGTCTTTCTTGCTAGCCCAAATTATATCCCTGAGCCCATGCTAGTTGATTGTTTATTTCAGTTTATGTTCATACTTTTAGTATACTTATTGCTTATGGACATTTGCAATGTCTGATTGGACATTAGGTAGCTATCAGTTTATACCTGATCATTTATCATGCTTTGCTTATATCTGGACATATGCCATGTGTATGAGTAGCCATTCACATATTCAGTTAGCTAGTGCCTTCTGCATCCATTATTGTACAGGTTTGAGATACACGCATCCATTTTCGGCTTAAGTCCGGCTTGTGGATCGTGAGTATGGAGCATCAGCATCATCATCGTCAGTCAGGCACTTGCTGTCACTCGCGTACACTGATGGTCTGGCCACCATCATGGTGTTCTTTACCCGTAGAGGGTCCAGTTGACCCGTGAGCATCCCCTTTGTCGTACTACTGGGTACGGGAGCCCTTTCGGCTGTGCTGCGGGATATGGGGTAACTCTCGGCTGCACCTTTGGGTACGAGGAACTCCTCAGCTATATCAATGGCACAGGGTTGCTGTCAGTTTTGCTAGGTGATTCCAGTGTGGTTGGGTTCTGCTATGAGATCATCGCCTGAGGTCCAGCGACCAAAATGGCAGCATCGGTTGGGTACATTGGCATTTATTATATATCTGTTTGCATGATGATAGCTCTTTATGTTTCAGCATGCTTAGCCCTATGTTGCTATACCCATATACATGTTTAGCCCTATGTTGCTATACCCGTATACATGCTTAGCCCTATGTTGCTATACCCATATACATGCTTAGCCCTATGTTGCTATACCCATATACATGTTTAGCCCTATGTTGCTATACCCATATACATGCTTAGCCCTATGTTGCTATACCCACATACATGTTTAGCCTTGTATTGCGATACCCATATACATGCTTAACCATGTTTATAGTTATCTGATTCTATACATGCTTTACCTACTGATCTTTTACTATCCGCTAGTTATTGTATGCCAGTAGGTACGATTAGCTATTTCTCGGCCCATCGTACCCACTGGGATACACTGTCGATGTATCTCACACTCCCTGGGTGACCACCATTTCAGGTCGGCCGGGTGCTGGGATGTCGGGACGCGTTGGTGAGGTTGTTGCGATAGTGCTGATCCTTATGTCACCAGTTTACTTTATCTTTCACATTTATGTTTTGAAATATTGTAAAATGATTGATGTTGTATGTGTAGTTTAGACTACTCTGGTATTGGCTGTAAGTGCTTAGTCGTGCATGTATAGAAAAGGCTCTGTCCATGTGGACAGAAAATTTTCTATACATGTGGCGATCTGTTCATGCCTGAGATGTTTTAAACTATGAATCAAAAAAAAAAAAAAATTGGCCTGCTTTCCGAAACTCGGGGCGTGACACAAACTCAACAAGTAAAGAAATAGAATTTTGTTGCAATCACCAAACAACAAAATTACTCATGAACGATCCAAGAAAGTAAAATACAAAAGTATATACTCCTAGAACAAACTCTAGACTTAGACACAACTAGGAGTCTTAAAGTCTTGTACTCTCTGCAAAAAAAAAATCTTGACAGAAAAAGAATTGTTAGAAACTCAAGAATATTAATTAAGCATAAGCACAAACAAAGAGTAATTGAAATGTTGACATTCACATTCAAGTTCTAGAGTTGAGTTACGATAGTTATGGCAGTTAGGGAGTTAGAAAAAATATTACAACACCAACATCAAAATGTAGTAAAGTTCTAAAAGTTTGACCTCACATCTCACCACCATTAGTTACTAATCTCCCCCCTTTTGTCACAAAATGCCAAAAAGGATCCTAAAGGAGGAGACACCTATATGCAAAAACATAGAAAAAGTAAAGAAAAATATGCATGCATCAAGAAGTAAAAGTATGTCACCCAAAGTAGTCAATCAGTCAAAATCGACATTAGGAGAAGGAATATCAGCACTGCAACATCCAAGCTTGTCGAAAATGGCCTTCACCAATCACGATAGCTTGCCATATTTCCTGGTGAGCTTGCGTTGCTCGGTGCCCATTCGTTGCTGTTCACTGGTGATCCGTTGCAAATCCAATGAGACCCTTTCCTGCTCTGACGATAGTCGCTGCTGCTCACGATATATCGAAGTAATCGAGGCAGCGTCATCCTTAGATGTGTCGATCGGAGCAGAAGTGTAGCGTCCACGGTTTTCGTTCGGTATCACTTTCGGTATTCACAGTATTTTTTTGCATATTTTCGTTATGTCTTTTTGGTCAGATTTGTATTCCATTGTGTATGGCTCGAAAAATGGAAAACGGTGGTGCGATCGGTTCTAAATTTCGGTAAGCGGAGCTCCCGATGTGATTTTTCTAAGTTTAATATAAAAGAGGTGTTTAGAACACTCATTTCGGCTTTGGGTGCTTGGAAATCCGTGTCAACATACGATGAGATTTTTGAGGGATTTGGAACATGAATCGAGGGAGAAACGGTTAAATTAAAAGATTTGGTTGTTACAAAAAGGTTTGATTTGTTATAAAAAGATTTGTTTGTTGCAAAAAGATTTAGTTTGTTAGGAAGCGGTTATTATTGTTTTAAAATCTCTTATAAATAGTGGAGTCGGGGAACGGTTTTTATTTTACACACCTAAGAGAGAGAGAGAGACAGAAGAAAGAACCCAAATTTTTGAAAATTGTAACGAAAGAGAACATCGTCTTCTTCCACGAAGGCTTCGTCGGAGATCGGGATCGGGAATTGGCATCGTTGTGGGGCTACGGAGGAGGGAGCATCAACTTTACGGGAGACCGGAGAGCGGAGGACGGAGCCGAGCATCGTACCGTCACCTCCACCGACTAAAAGGTGGGTTTTGGGTTTTTGGTTATCTCTTGTAGAGATTCGGTGGTGTTTATCGATCTTCTTGTCGAGTTCTTTGAGGTGTCGATTGAAACGGGGATCAAGTGCGAAGTGGGTGTCAACACCGTCGAGGTGGACGGGAGGCCGCCGCCACCGTCGATGTAGACGGGAGGCCGCCGCCGCCGACCAAGAGGAACACCACCGCGCGGCGCACGATCGTGCCAGACATAACCGCACAAGGCACCGCCGCACGGGGCGCCGCCCACGTGCGGGGCGCACCCACGAGGGGCGTGGCCATGCGGGCGCCGCCCGCATGGGGCTCGGCCCATGCGGCGCGCCGTCGAATGGAGCCGACCCCTTGCGGGGCGCCACCCGCAAGGGGTGAGGTCCAAGCCGAGCGGGGCTCGCGCCGCCGCCGACCCGCGGGTTACCGCAACTCTGTTTTTCGCCGTTTCATCAAACCTCGAGTTGTTGGTTCCGTTAAGCAAAGTTCTTACCGGTTTCGTCGTCGGAACTCCGGTTTGGTCCCCGACTCGTGTAATTTCATTACGATGATGTTTTTAACAATATATTTTGGTGTAGTTTTGGTCCGGACAAAGTTTGAGGTGTTTTGGGAGTTTTCACACATCATTTTCTTCACCGTTAGAGGTAGGTAATCTAACCAAGATAGCGGACGTTGTTGGACCATGGTGTTCGGCCCTCCTCTCCTTTTTTATTGTAATTTTTGGCATAATTATTTTAAAAGTAAGGAAGGAGAGGGTGTTGCATGTTTTGGCAAAATTGATACATACAAAAGAGGACAAGGCAAGACGCTTGACTTTATCGGGTACAACTATCACGATCTAGTCTACAGTTACAGGTTTTGAGGCTCATGGCGCTATCACGTGCACCAGCGGTTTGGCCACCGCAAGGGTATACTTTTCCGGGGAAGTGGTCTAAGGACCCATGAACTCTACGTGGGGATTACGTAGGGGCCCTCCGAGGTGTTAAGGGGAGGGTGAGAAGGGCACCAAAGGATTGAGCAAGGTTGGTAATTCCTTAGGTCTACGGACTAAGGGATGGTATGAACGGAATGGATGTTCCGGTTTACGGTTTGTTGTCCTATTTACTTTGGTACTTATTACAGCATGTTATCATTATGTTGTTGGTTATTTCCTTCCTATATTTTGGTCACTAACTCCCACTATGTGACAGGTTCCGGCGGGGACGGAGGAGAGGCGTCGACTCACGAGTGACATTGCATTTTTCGTCATTTCAGTGACTCATTTTACTCCTCGTTTTGGTCATTACACTATGTGGATATTGGATGCATGATATATGAACAACTTGTGGTGTGGATGATGATGTGATATGAACATTGGAACATGGACGCCGTGATGGCTGTGGGATAATAAACTTTGAATCTTTCTTTCTTATCTCGTGATGATTGGTTGTGTATGAGAAGGTTTTTGAAAAGCTAAAACGATTGCGAAAATGGATTTTCAAAACAAGAGTGTCAGGTAGCCATTATTTTAAAACCTTGTGGCTTTATCCTTTCAACTTGGAGTATGCGAGTGGGTGAAACCTTTGAATGATATACAAATTTACTTTATCCCCTATTTGAGCATGTGTATGTTAAACTAGTGAGGATTGGTGATTGTGTGTTGTGAGACGTCGTGCATATGCAAGGGAGACTCTGTTTGTTTGTTTGTTGAGAGTGACCTTGTGTATGTGGCGGGTCTGGCCACGTGCCGGGGAGTAAAGGCTTTTAGAAAGAAAAAAAAATTGGGCCATTTTCAGCTTTCAGATAATCCCCGGGGTGTGACAGATAAAGATGATATCAGAGCGTAAGGGCACCAATCACGTAGTTTGCATATTTTTGAGTTCCATCAATGACTAAACATCCACAGCTTCTTACTTCGTGCAAATATCTAGTGTACTTAACAAGGTCCCCCGGTTACATGAGTAGGTGGTTTAAGCTTCATTTTTTTAATTGTTATGCCTTTACTTTAATGTTTGTTTTGTTGTTTGAACGGTTATTAGTTACTGTTGGTTGCTAATCCCTTGCGACGTGTGTACAGAGTATGGCTCGTACCCGATCTTCGGGTGAAGGCAGAGGAGAGGAGGGAGTGAGGTCGACCGCCGCCGAGGCTGCGATAGCCAAGGAGAATTAGTTGCTCCGGCAACAGGTTCAAGAGATGTCAGGGCAACTAGCGGTGCTCACTGATGTCGTACAGTAGATAGCCCGTGAGACGGCAACATTGGTTACTGCTACATTGACTCCTACTCCAGGGCCGGTTCCGTCAGAGGCACCAGCGCCGGCAATAGGTGGTGAGGACACTCTTCCGGCAGACACTACTACAGCAAGGGCATTAGCAATACTGGTGGCGGCACCCCCGGATGTCCCTTCTCCGGTGGCTCAGTGATCGAGGTCGGGAGCTACATTGGGGATCCGGTGGGAGGTGCGGGCATCACACCTTCCCCCACTCAGTCCGCGGCCGTGGCCGGTAGGGATCTGGCGGTGCAGCCGGAGCGGGCCAGGGTGAGGGCGAGCTTGGCGGAATTCCGAAAGTACAAGCCTCCCATTTTTTAGGGTGAGACGACCGACCCATGGGTAGTGGAGAAGTGGGTGGACACTATGGAGAAACTATTTGAGGATCTCATTATGGAGGAGGACGAGCGGGTTCCTCTAGTAGTTCACTTTTTAGAGGGCACAGCCCGAATCTGGTGGAAGACTGTGCGACCTACTCCTTCTAGCGGCATTTCCTTTCTTTCGTGGCCTACTTTTAGGGAGATGTTATTTGGAGCCTTCTTTTCTGATAGTGTCAAACAGAAGCTTGAGGACGATTTGAAGACCATCAAGCAGGGTAGCCGGTCGGTGATGGAGTATCAAAGGGAGTTTGTGAGACTGGCTAACTGCACTCCCTTTGTGATTCGGGACGAGTCTCATAAGGCTCGTCTCTTTGTTGATGGATTGAGAGGTGACATTTTCAGACTTGTTCAGTCGGCGGATTTGCATACCTTCCAGCAGGTGGTCGACAGGGCCACGTTGGTTGAGCGTGGAGCGGTCTTGGCTCGCGCTCAAGTCGAGGGATCGGACTGCAGTAAGGATAAGAAGCGGTTCCAAGCACAATCTGGTAGTTGCCGACCACCCAAGTTCCCAAGGATTCAGCAGGGGGTCAAGGGCCCAACGACTTCAGGACAGAGGACGGGGAATAAGCCCTGTATTATTTGTGGAGGAGCACATCCAGTGACGGCTTGTTCCCAGCGGCAAGATCAGTGTTTCAAGTGCGAGAAACAGGGGCATTTCATATCAGGGTGCCCATTGGGCCAGGAGTCGTCTTCATCGGCAGCATCAACGCCATCACCGTAGCGACAGGGCCGAGGGAGGCCTTCCACAGGGCAGGCAGGGCGCCCTCAGACCCCTCGACTGGAGGAGAGGGTACCACAGCCGCAGGTACAACAGCCACAGGCAGGAGGGAGGATCTACTCCATGGCATCTTCAGGTACAGAACCGCCGGCGGATGTGGTTGCAGGTATGGTCACTATTTTTGGCATTCGTGCTAGGACACTTTTCGATACCGGTGCATCCCATTCGTATATTTCTCGTACCTCTGTCCATTCTCATGCTTTGGAGGAGAGGGCCCTTCCTTGTGTGCTATCTGTGTTGACTTCAGGACCTCCTTTGGAGGCCAATACTTTCGTACCTTCGGGCCCGGTGATTTTGGGTGACCGGGTGTATCTGATTAATCTTGTAGTTATCCCGATCCGAGAGTTTGATTTGGTTTTGGGCATGGATTGGTTGACTCATCACTTTGCGGTCATTGATTGTGAGAAAAGGGAGGTGCGGTTGCAGGAACCTAGACACCCTGGATTAGTTTTCTATGCGTGCAAGAGCACGTATTTTGTAACTATCATCTCCGCGTCACGGGCAAGGAATTTGATTCAAGGTGGTTGTTCGGCATATTTGGCTTCAATGGATTTGATCACACGACCTATACCGTCAGTTTTGGACATACCAGTGGTTAGCGAGTTTCAAGATGTCTTTTCAGAGGAGTTGCCCGGGATGCCACCTGAGAGGGAGATTGAGTTTACTATCGGATTGATTCCCGGCACTCAACCAATTTCGAAGACACCGTACTGTATGGCATTTGCATAATTAAAAGAGCTCAAGACACAGTTGGAAGATTTGTTGGCCAAGGGTTTTGTGAGGCCAAGTGTTTCGCCTTGGGGAGCTCCGGTTTTATTTGTAAGGAAAAAGGATGGCAGTTTGAGGTTGTGCATAGATTACCGGGAATTGAATAATGTCACCATTAAGAACAAGTATCCCTTACCCCGAATTGATGATTTATTTGATCAATTGCAAGGTGCTACTGTTTTATCAAAAATTGATTTGCAATCTGGTTATCATCAACTTAGGGTAAAGGGAACGGATGTTCCTAAAACTGCATTCAGGACTCGGTATTAGACTTACAAATGCACCGGCAGCATTCATGGATATGATGAACAGAGTGTTCAGACCCTACTTGGATCAGTTTGTGGTGGTTTTTATTGATGATATCTTTATTTACCCGCGTACTGATGAGGAGCATATGGTTCATTTGAGGATTGTATTGCAGACTTTGAGAGAGCAGGGACTTTATGCAAAACTTAAGAAGTGTGAGTTTTGGCTAAGGGAGGTTGCCTTTTTGGGACATGTCATTACAGCTTCGGGGGTTGCTGTCGACCCAAAGAAGATAGCAGCGATTTTGGATTGGCCGACACCTACCACGGTTACAGAGATTTGCAGCTTCCTGGGTTTGGCCGGGTACTATCGGCGATTTGTAGAAGGTTTCTCTAAAATCGCCTTACCTCTGAATTGGCTAACTCGGAAGGGCGAGAAGTTCGTTTGGACGCCTCAGTGTCAGGAGAGTTTCGAGGAATTGAAGGGTAGATTGACACAGGCACCGGTCTTAGCCTTACCTAGACCAGGAGAGGATTTTGTGGTATATTGTGATGCGTCACGGGTGGGATTAGGTTGTGCATTGATGCAACAGGATCGAGTGATAGCTTATGCATCAAGGCAACTCAAGGGTTATGAGAAGAACTATCCCACCCATGACCTTGAATTAGCATTGGTAATTTTTGCTTTGAAATTATGGAGGCATTACTTGTGTGGAGCACATTGGGAGTTATACACGGATCATCAAAGCCTAAAATATTTGTTCACTCAAAAGGAATTAAACCTCCGACAGAGACGTTGGTTAGAGCTCTTGAAGGACTACGATTTGTCTATTCACTACCACCCGGGAAAGGCAAATGTAGTAGCGGATGTCTTAAGCAGAAAGACTCTAATCAAGGATTTGGCATTGGAAACGGTTACGAAGCAAAAGGGTTTACTTGCAGAGTTTCAAAGGTTGGAAGTGGAAATTGTATCACAGGGCACAGTTGCAAGGCTCTTTACAATGGAGGTTAAACCAGCCTTAATGGATCGCATCCGTGAGGGACAAAAGGCGGATGTGGAGTTTCAGCGGATACGTGATTGGATTACATCGGATTTGGATGGTGATTTCACCATTAGAGAGGATGACTCGATTCGGTTTCGAGGACGGTTGTGTGTTCCGGATCAGTCGGAATTAAAGGATGAGATATTGACCGAAGCACATCGAACGCCTTATACCGTTCACCCCGGTGGGACAAAGATGTATAAGGATTTGAAACACACCTTTTGGTGGCCAAAGATGAAGGAGGACATGACTTGTTTTGTTGCACGTTGTTTGGTTTGTCAGCAGGTTAAGGCTGAGCACCAACGGCCTGCTGAAAAGTTGCATTCGCTTCCAATTTCGCAATGGAAATGGGAATGGATTACCATGGACTTCGTCACGGGGCTTCCACGATCGCAACTTGGTCATGATGCGATTTGGGTCGTGGTCGATCGATTGACGAAGTCATCACATTTCCTGCCTATACATACTACTTGGTCACGGGAGCGTTTAGCTTAGTTGTACATCGATGAGATTGTGAGACTACATGGGGTACCGGTTATGATTACATCGGACAGAGACACACGCTTCATGTCAAACTTTTGGAAAAGTCTTCAACAAGCAATGGGAACCAAGCTCAGTTTTAGTACGGTATTTCACCCCCAAAGTGATGGACAGTCGGAGCGAGTAATTCAGACTTTAGAGGATATGCTCCGAGCTTGTGTTATGGATTTTGGAGGGGGATGGCACCGTTACTTACCGTTGGTGGAATTTGCATATAATAACAACTTCCAACCAAGCATTCAGATGGCATCGTATGAGACATTGTATGGGCGCAGGTGTGGATCACCATTGTGTTGGGACGACTTAATGGAAAGAAAGCACCTTGGGCCGGACTTGGTGGAAGAAACAGAGGCAAAGGTCCATCTAATTAGGCAGCGGTTGCTAACCGCACAAAGCCGGTAAAAGAGTTATATGGATTGGAGACAACGGGATTTGGAGTTCCAAGTCGAGGAGCACATATTGCTCAAGGTATCACCATCCCGGGGAATCCGGCGGTTCGGTTTGCGTGGCAAGCTGAGCCCGCGATTCGTGGGACCGTTTGAAATCCTTGAGCGGATTGGTCCGGTAGTTACCGTTTGGCCTTGCCACCTAGTCTCGAGAGGGTACATGATGTATTTCATGTATCGATGCTTCGAAAGTATTTGCCCAACCCTTCACATGTGATCGATGTTTCTTCGATGAAACTACAAGAGGATTTGAGTTTTGAAGAAACGCCGGTGCGGATCTTGGCAAGAGAAGAGAAGAAGTTGCGTAAGAGGTCAATACCTTATGTAAAAGTTCAATGGAGTAACCATGAAGAAAGAGAAACCACGTGGGAACTTGAATCAATGATGAGAGAACGTTATCCGGATTTGTTTGCTATGGATTCGAGTTAAGTTTCGGGGACGAAACTTCTTTAAAGGAGGGAGCGATGTAGTGTCCACGGTTTTCGTTCGGTATCACATTCGGTATTCACGATATTTTTCTGCATATTTTCGTTATGTCTTTTTGGTTGGATTTGTATTCCATTGTGTAGGGCTCAAAAAATGAAAAATGGTAGTGCGATCGGCTCTAAATTCCGGTAAGTGGAGTTCCCGATGTGATTTTTCTAAGTTTAATGTGAAAGAGGTGTTTAGAACACTCATTTCAGCATTTGGGTGCTTGGAAATCCGTGCCAACATACAATGAGATTTTTGAGAGATTTGGAACACGAATCGAGGGAGAAACGGCTAAATTAAAAGATTTGGTTGTTACAAAAGGTTCGATTTGTTACAAAAAGATTTGTTTGTTGTAAAATGATTTAGTTTGTTAGGAAGCGGTTATTATTGTTTTAAAATCTCTTATAAATAGTGGAACCGGTGATCGGTTTCTACTTTACACACCTAAGAGAGAGAGAGAGACAAGGAAGAACCCTAGTTTTCGAAAATTATAATGAAAGAGAACATCGTCTTCTTCCTCGAAGGCTTCGTCGGAGATCGGGATCGGGAATTGGCATCGGGATTGGAACGCCGCCCGCGTGCGGGCGCCCACGCGGGGCGCGCCCATGCGGGGCTCCGCCCGCATGGGGCGCGGCCTATGCGGGGCGCGCCCATGCGGGGCGCTGCCGCATGGAGCCGACCCCTTGCGGGGCGCCACCCGCAAAGGGTGAGGTCCAAGCCGAGCGGGGCTCACGCAGCCGCCGACCCGCGGGTTGCCGCTACTCCGTTTTCCGCCGTTTCATCATACCTTGAGTTATTGGTTTCGTTAAGCAAAGTTCTTACCGGTTTCGCCATCGGAACTCCGGTTTGGTCCCCGACTCGTGTAATTTCATTACGATGATGTTTGTAACAACGATTTTTGGTGTAGTTTTGGTTCGGGCAAAGTTTGAGGTGTTTTGGGAGTTTTCACACATCGTTTTCTTCGCCGTTAGAGGTGGGTAATCTAACCAAGGTAGGGGATGTTGTTGGACCATGGTGTCCGACCCTCCTCTCCCTTTTTATTGTAATTTTTGGCATAACTATTTTAAAAGTAAGGAAGGAGAGGGTGTTGCATGTTTTGGTAAAATTGATACATACAAAAAGAGGACAAGGCAAGACGCCTGACTTTATCGGGTACAGCTACCACGATCTAGTCTACAGTTACAGGTTTTGAGGCTCATGGCGCTATCACGTGCACCAGCGGTTTAGCCACCGCAAGGGTGTACTTTTCCGGGGAAGTGGTCTAAGGACCCATGAACTGTCACGCCCCGGCGTCGAAACTGCGACCCGGGCTCGCCAACAGATCCGCCGCCCATACGGGAAGCCCCGTATAGACGAAGCGACTAACCTGCAAAAGAGCATCTATACTATGCAGATATCAGAGCTGAAAGTAAAACTGCTAGAAATAAAAACTATATACAACACAAGTCCTCACCAAAAGTACAAAAGTCTCTCGAGCAGTAGAAAATAAATACAACTCTATACCTCACTACAAAGTTCTCTCAACAGGAACTCTCAAAAGTAATAAGGGTACATCTACTCTCTGGATGACGACTGGTGGGGAACTATCTCGCGACTCCCTTACCTCGATCAGAAGAAGCAGCAACAGGAGCAGCAGGAACCGGAGTAGAAGTCCCTGTGGGAAAATACACCACGACGGGTGTGAGAACTATGTCCCAAGTAGTTCTCAGTGGGTGCCGCCAACAAGCCCGACGGTCTGCCCACTAAGTCTACTAGAGGCATAAAGTAACGATATAATACAGAAATGAAAGGGCTGGAAAAGTAACTCTACAGCTACTATGCCTCTATCTAGATGCTCAAGAAAATGGAACAGATGGAACATGATGCATCTACTAATACCCACAGTACTCACCAAATCTATACTGACTGCCGCAAGGGGTCCAGTCAAACCTGCGCCCACCTACTGCCGCATATCCTCAACAGGACGGGTCTACCGTAGGGTGTCCGTGACTGCCACTAACTGAGCCAGTCAGAGGGACGGCGTCGACAAGTCGCGATAGCAAGTAACAGGCACAACTCCGGAGTGGCTCTCGAGGGGAGCGACCCCACCGAGGAAAGTATCCGCGTATCTCTGTCGAGCTCAAATATGGCTCATGCAGGCTATAGTCCAAACCACGATCAACAAGATCGACCAACAACACCAACTCTCAACCACAAGCTGGAAGTCACACAGCTGGGGCCACCGTCCACCAGACGGCTCCCACAACAGAACACTAAACTCTCCAGAAAGACCGACACCATAAGGGTTCGGAAACCCGATAGACCGGTGCTAAGAACCCTATCAAACAAGAACAGACTCTAGGCTCCGACTATCGAAGTTCCCGATCCCCTATAGTTCGGGAAAGCAATAATCATAGTACAACTCGCAGAAGACACCAACAGGGCCCGAAAGTCCCGGGAGACCTACACCTACAACCCTATCAAACAAGAACAGGTTCCAGGCTCGGCCCCCGTGGCTTTCGTCCCGACAGAGGAACGACCCCTAGAACCCAGACCACTCGAATCCTTTCGAGTGGGGAGATTTACAGGAAAAAGGTGACATTTGTTATTGAAAACTAATTTAATCTAGAAGAAATCCATATTTAATGATTTTAGTTCTTTTTAGAAAAACAGTTAGAAAACAAGTGTTTTACCCAAACCCCGAAGGGCTGATGCCTTTGTCCAATCAAACAAGAACAGACTCCAGCGGCCCTTCGATGTTTGGAAGAAAACATTGGTAGACTAAAATCATGTGTATGTCGAAAAGGGTTCTGGGTTCTAGGTCCGGCTATCACTAGAAAACTACCGCCACTAACACAGTGGCGACAACCCAACAGGGGAAAACCAGATCTCCCGGGTCCACCGTTTACCCCAAACGGTTCCCGGTACAGACAAGCGAACCACTGCATCTACCAGACTCCACTCTGCTCCCAAGCACGAGTGCAAATGCATCCCACACTAAAAAGAAGTTCCGACCGCTCGGCCCACTACCCGGGCGAGGATAACACTAAGTCCAGGAATGAAGCATAAAGTGTGGATGTCTAAACATAAATAACCCTAGCCCAAGTGAGGGTTTTCTACTGGTCTGGTTACACATGCAACATATGACGGGGGTGCTAGGTCAGGTTCCAACATAACAAATATTTAACATGTGGTAGGAAGCAGAAGAGATCATACGATCATCAGATAATTACAAGAATGTTGGGTCGTATATAATACGGATCTAAATAGGGGAAGAAACACCTAGAGGGGGGTGAATAGGTGTAAACGTATAAACACTCAAAAATCGTTGCGATAAAAAACCCAATGCGGAAATGAAAATAACTCGCAAGATTTTTACGTGGAAAACTCCATCACCGGAGTAAAAAACCACGGGACCGATAACACGGCAGAAATCCACTAGAATTAAAACACGTACAAGGTGATTTACCGTACACACTTACGACTCAACCTTTTCCATACGCTCCTAGAGGATCTTCTCCGCTCGCTCCAGACGCTTCTCGAATCCACGATCTGCGCCCAACGCCGAATCCACGGCGTCCAACGTCGAATCCACGACGTCCGACCGAATCCACGGTCTTCACCCAATAGCACCCTTCGAATCCACGAACGTGCCTCGCTCCGAATCCACGAGAGCGAATGAACCTTGAATCCACAAGGACACGCGAATCCACGCGCCGATTTTGGGGTAATCGTTGTTTTTTGGGTGGTGATGATCCGCCGAATACTTAGATCAAAGATAGATCGGAAATACCATCTAAGTATTCATTAGTTTGATTCAACTCAAGATGTGAGTATGAAAACCTAGAATCAAACTAATCAATATAGATGAAGAAACATAGAGTATTCTCTAATGATTTCCTTTCTTCTCTATATGTGGATCTATAGCCGTATAAGATGATATATGAAAATGACGGCTATGTGGATTGACCCTAGAAAGAAAGACATAGGGTCTATTTATAGGTTAGAAACCCTAGGAAGGAGATAAGAATCAAAAACCTGCCATTTCTGGAATTTTACGGACGGCGATCCGGATCGTGATAACTGAGATCCGGATCGTCATAACGAAACAGCCAATTCCAGAAAAACGAAGGTTCGGGATCCGGATCATGTAACTACGATCCGGATCGTTCATACAGTTCACCAAACATCAACGTTCGGGATCCGGATTGCGAAGCAAGATCCGGATCGTTCAAGGTAGATGGTAAACTCAACGTTCGGGATCCGGATCAAGAGACTACGGTCCGGATTGCGACGATGTATGAACGAACCACCTTCGGGATCCGGATCGAACAGCCTGATCCGGATCCTGAACATGTCCCAAGTCCAGTTTTTGATTTTTATGCAATGAAAGATTCTTCCAAGTGTTTCTACACTACAAGAAGTATTCGGATCACACAAATTCTTTAGTTAAACATACCTGATCCTTTTGAATTCTTCTTTCTTGAGATTGAGTTAAATGATCCAACTTTCTTCACCTTCAATCTTCAGGACTTGAAACTTTCACGAAACTACGCCAACTCAAATTCCGTAACAATCTCCCCCTTTGGCGGTTTCGTGACAAAACACAGATCCACTAAAGAAAATTCAAAAAGATATTTTTGTTGCTATCACCATACAACAAAAATTTACAATGGAGATCCAAAATACAATACATGAGTTAAACTCCTAAAACAGACTCTAGACTTAGACATCTGTACTCTCTGCAAAAAGAAATCATTCTTGACAAAAGAAATCGTTAGATACCTCAAGAATTTTGTATTATTCAAAAACCACAAACAGAGATGAAGTTTAAACTCATTTATACTTACCATGACATTTATATTCAGATATGTAAACTGATCATAGTTAAAAAAACACCAACATATCTTCTTTGCACGTAAAAACCAAATGTCATGAACATGTTTGTGACAAACTAATATATATATAGATATGTAATTGATCAGAGTTAAGAACCAACATATCTTCTATGCAATCAAAAACCAAGTGTCACAAACTTGTTAGTGAACATCAACTTGTTAGTTATATTACATGCCCAAATAGTTAGCAAATAGTTAGTCGAGACATGCAACAAATCACAAGATAAAAACCAAAAGTTGAAGTTGAGATCATACTTACCTTGATGTATACAAAATCTTCATCATCAAGATTTTCACAATCATTGTTCATTGTTCAAATCATTGTCCTAAACTCTCTCATTGTTCTAAACTCTCTCCCCCTTTTTGTCACAAATAAAGCCAAAAATTACAGAAGTGGAGAGAATGGTTAACAGTTTAAGTTCGAGAACTAAAAACTCAAATTAAAACTTAAAAACCTGCACAACAGTAGGATTTAAACATGTGCATAATAAACAGAAATTAGAAGGATACGGATCATTCAGACTCGTCTGAACTGATACAGCCGAGGATTTGGAAAATCTTCTTTATTCGCTTGTTCATTGCTGATTGATTTTTATTTACTTTCTTTATTTCTTCCTTTACCTCAATCAGTTCATTTGATATACGTTCTTGCTCATTGGAGAGCCTTTGCTGTTCTTTATAGATTGAGGTAACAGAAGCATCATCATCAGAAGTTGATTGTGGTGCTTCTTGTGCCGGAGGTGCTGGTTGAGTTGGAGGAGCTGCTGCCGGTGCAGAGGTTGTTGCTTGTTGTCGTTGTTCTCGTTGCCGGTGAAGAGGTATGAAAGGTTCATCTGGCTTCGTCGAAAGAGACTTTACAATTGTCGTGTCATTGATCGTTCCTAGACTGTGCAGATAGGAACTCGCATTTGTGTCAGCTTTAAATTTGCGAAGAATGCGCATGATGATCATTGGAAAAGGTAGTCTCTCTGACGGATGAGCTTGCTCCACATATCGTGCCATCCTTGACCAGATGATGTAGGGAATGTTTAAGTTAGCTCCCATTGCTGCTGCGGGGTTTCCAAGTAGATAAAGGAATATCATTCTTTCCCACCGAAGAACCTTTGTGTTCATGTTTGGAATAATATTGTAACAAACAATAAGATTTAAGATGCGGTACTCAGGTCGTAGTTCTTTCGAGAAAACGGAGTTTCCTGTCGACCGAGTATCTGGAACACAGATTCCATCAACTACCACTCTCCAGGAGAAGGTGTTGAAGTTTTGATTCTTCAGGTAATGAGTGCCATCGGCTCGGGCGTCCATCCCTAGTACTTCACCAATTAGCTGAGGCGTTACTTTGATTCTGACATTCTTGACTAATGTTTGAAAATCCCGACGCCCGCTTTCCTGATCAACTAGATAGCAGGCATTCTAATAGAACATCCTCACTGAGTGAAGACAATACCCAGTGGTCTCCGGGAAATCGCAAATGGGAGCAAGACCTCTCTGGTCAAACAAAGTCCCGAACGTCTGAGAACGTTGCGTTAAGGCTTTTACATCAACATGCCTTTCTCCAATGCATTCTCTGTTTTCAAAATCCTTTATTCTAGCCGAGCTGACAAAGTCTTGTGCAGGTGCTTGGTCAGCAGCTGGTTGCTCAATGGTGATTCCTCGAGCACTTCCTCTCTTGCGAGCAACACTTTTTCTTCTTGTCTTCCCAGAAGTTTCTTCCATTGGAGCTTTCCCTTTTTCAGCAGCAGTAGGCGGAGCCTTCGATGTTTCTGCAGGTGCTTTTCCCTTTGAAGCAGTCGGAACAGTCGTTGCTTCAACTTGCAGTTCATCCCAATCAATTGATTCCGTTTCAGATTCTGTATCGGAATCATCTTTAGCCTTCTTCGCTTTCTTAGCCTTCTTAGCCCTCTTGGGCTTGACGGTGTCTCTCGTATGAACCATAGCCGCAAGTAGAAAAACAATCCAAGTGATCACCATTGCTAATGGTTTCTTGAGAAAAGGAATCCTGAGTAGACCAACTCAAGAACACAAAAATTCTTAGTTTTCAAAAATTGAAAATATTGTACCCAAACAATCATAATCATGTAGAGAGACTAAGAATCAAATTAGTTTTGCAAAAGGACTTTTAAAAATAGATCAATTGCATGAATTTCGAAAATCCTTATTATATGCCCTAAAACCGAAATTTTAGAAATCGAAGCCTAAAAATCCGTTAATCAGGAGAAAACCTAGCATATAATCAAAACTAAACAACCCAGAGTTCTTATTTCAAAAGAAATTTGATCAAAAACCATCCACAAACAAAATCGATCCAAGAATTTCGTACGTTTGAGGAGGAAAAGAGAAAAACGGTGAAAAACCGAGATTTTGATCAATAAAACTTACTTGGAACTGAAGAACTTGAGTTAGAAAGCTTCCAAGGAGGATGAAATCTAGAGAGAAGCGCTCTGGAAACTTTTGAACAAAAGATTGGAGTAAAAGAAATCAAAACCCTTTTGTTCTTTATAAAAACCTAGCCGCGATCCGGATCCTCCCGAGCTTGCGATCCGGATCGGCTACCCGCAGTGAAAAAACTGCGTTCGGGATCCGGATCGGCAGGTCCAATCCGGATCGTCAGCCCGCAGGAGAAAACCTGCGTTCGGGATCCGGATCACCTTGCCCGATCCGGATCGGCCCCAACTTTTTCTTTAGAAAAATTTCAGAGAAATTCAAGAAAAACCAGAAAAAGATTGTAAGCACAAAGGTGTATCAACTTTAAACAAAAAGCATCGTTTCACACAACAAGAATTAGATTATGCCAAATCTATCAGTAATATCCAAAAATGAAACGAAAATTTACAAGAATTAAATCCCTTAAAGTTGAACACCTTCAATTACATCTAACTTGATCTTATGAGTAATGCCTTTATCAAATAATCAATTCGGTAAAGAAAATGAAATACAAAGATCAATAGATGTTTGAAATCCCAAATATGGTAGATAATATTTCTAGACAATCTGTTGAAGAGAGTGGCTCTTTGAGCATCTTTCTTTAAAATCCCACCTTATACCAACCTTGAAATTTGACAGAGTCAAGTATTTCAACATGCATTTTACTTAATCAAAAATTTGAACAACCATGCTTGGTATACATGTGGTAGCTGCACACAATACTCGGACGACCGAGGTGGTAGCTCTTTCCTCCATGTGGTGGTAGTTTTCACACTCCTCATTGGGATGTAACTCTTTCCACATCTTTTGAGCATTTTACATTATCTTTGACTCCCCCTCAATTGGCTATCAATTATTTAAGATATAAAGTATTCAACCAAAATTGATCTCGATTTCATACTCGACTAAACAGTCAAATAAGATAATGACTATACCAAGAGATCATTGAGAGAGAAATTGACTTTGATCACTTTAGAAGATGATTTAATTAACATAAACGATCATTGCAACAAAGAAATATTATGATGGCAAAAGCATAATAAATTTCTAATGTGTGAACAGATGCAATTAAAGTCAATTAAGATCTATGCTCAATTACTATCCTATGTATAAACATAGATATTGAATAGAACAAAACAAATACAAAACCTATTTTAAGCAAAGGTTTCAAAAAGAAGTTTATTTCAAAGAAAGCATACCAATTGCTTTTCGCAAATGAATAAAACGTTTTTGATCCAAAGGTTTTGTTAAAAAGTCAGCTAATTGATCTTCAGTTGAAACATATGGAAGTTGAAGAGTATTTGATTCAACTAGCTCTCTAAGAAAATGATATCTAAGTTCAATATGTTTTGTTCTAGAGTGCAACACAGGGTTTTTAGAAATGTTAATTGCACTTGTGTTGTCACAAAGAATTGTTACCGAAGATGCTGAAATGCGGAAGTCACTCAATACGCTTTTCATCCAAATGAGTTGAGTTGAGCAACTTCCAGCTGAAATGTATTCCGCTTCGGCAGTCGAGAGTGCTATGCAATTCTGCTTTTTACTGTGCCATGCAACAAGGCAATGGCCAAGATAGAAGCATGCACCACTCGTGCTTTTCCGATCATCCACTGATCCTGCCCAATCGGCATCTGAGTATCCAACAATGTCCAGACTTGTTCCCATAGGATACCAAATTCCGAAATTAATTGATCCTTTGATGTACCGGATGATCCGTTTCACCGCTTTCAGGTGAACCTCCTTTGGTGCTGATTGATATCTCGCGCAAATCCCAACACTAAAGGATATATCCGGGCGACTAGCCGTGAGGTAAAGTAGACTTCCAATCATACTTCTATACAGTTTCTCGTCTACATTCTCACTATGTGATTCACTTCCAAGTCCCTTGTGGCTAGTTCCCATTGGAGTTGGAAAATCTTTACAATTTTCTAGATCAAACTTTTTGACCAACTCCAGTGCATACTTGGATTGACTCAAGTGAATACCTTCATCATTTGTTTAATTTGCAATCCAAGAAAATAAGACAGTTCGCCCATCATGGACATCTCAAATTCGCTTTCCATGGTCTCCGCGAATTTAGAAGCATCATTATCTTTTGTTGCACCAAATACAATGTCATCGACATAGATTTGTGCTACAATGAAATTATTTTGATAATGCTTCACAAAGAGAGTCCTGTCAGCTCCCCCTCGAGTATAGCCCTTCTCCAAAAGGTGCTTTGTTAACCTTTCGTACCATGCTCGCGGTGCTTGTTTCAGACCGTAAAGAGCCTTTTTCAAACGAAAAACATGGTTAGGTTGTTTATGATCTACAAAACCTTTCGGTTGAGCTACATAAACTTCCTCATTTAAAACCCATTTAGAAATGCGCTCTTGACGTCCATTTGAAATAATTTGATTTTAAAATGACAAGCAATAGCAAACAATATACGAATGGACTCGAGTCTAGCTACAGGGGCGAAAGTTTCGTCAAAGTCTATACCTTCTACTTGAGAGTAGCCTTGAGCAACTAGTCGTGCCTTGTTCCTGATGATAGTACCATCTTCATCTTTCTTGTTCTTGAAGATCCATTTGGTACCTATCACATTATGTTGCTTTGGAGGCTTCGTAATTCCCAGACTTTGTTTCGCTCAAATTGATGGAGCTCTTCCTGCATTGCTTTAATCCAGTAGTCATCCTGAAGAGCTTCATCTATTGTCTTTGGTTCGATTAAAGATACGTAGCAAGCAAATCCGCAAACCAACTGCCTTCGAGTTCTAACTCCTTCTTGTGGATCTCCAATGATGTTCGATTCCGGATGATCCTTGGAGATTCGTAGCGTTTGTTGAAACGGAGTACTCGGAGGTACACGAGATGATTCCTGCACATCAGATAAACTAGAAGAACCATTAGATGCATCATTAATATTGGAAGTATTATTATGAGAAGATGCACTAGCAGGAGAATCATCATCTAGAGAGATATCGAGGGTAGATTTTTCAGATTCAAAATGAGAAGCTTCATCTACTTTAACATTTATAGATTCTACGATCGTCTTAGATTCAATGTTAAATACTCGATATGCTCTGCTATTCGTAGAATAACCCAAAAAGATCCCTTCTTCACTTCGAGAGTCGAACTTTCCAAGATTTTCACGGTCACGTAAGATGTAACATCGACTCCCGAAAGATACGAAAGTACTTGATATCCGGTTTTCTACTAAACCACAGCTCATATGGTGTATTCAAGGTTCCTGGGCGCAAATACACTCTGTTAATGACATAGACAACGGTGTTCACAGCTTCAGCCCAAAAATGTAGCGGTAATTTCCGGCTATGAAGCATCACACGCGCCATCTCTTGAACAACCCTGTTTTTGCGCTCAACAACACCATTCTGCTGAGGTGTATAGGGTGCCGAGAATTCATGTTTAATGCTATTTGAAGTACAAAAGTCAATGAATTTTGAATTTATGAATTCTCCACCCCTATCATTCTAACACGAATGATCTTTTCATTCTTTTCAATCATAATACGATGGCAAATCTCATGAAAAGAGTCAAACGTATCAGCTTTCTCTCTCAAAAATGCTACCCAAGAAAACCGAGAGAAATCATCAACCAATAAAAAGATGTACCATTTACCTCCCAAAGGATGGTTGACGGGTCGGCCCCATTAAGTCCATGTGCAAAAGTTCAAGGGCCGTTTTGTTACCAACGTGGTTCAAGTTCTTGTGTGCAGTCTAGACTGTTTTCCCTTTTGGCAACCACCACACACAACGTTTTGTTAAATAAAAGCTTTGGAATCCCCTTTGACCACGTCCTTGTTTGAAATTCTAGTAAGTTCCTTAAATTTAAGTGACATAGCTTGTCATGCCAAAGAGTTTCATCTTCAAAGCGGGCTTAAGTTACTTTTCAGAAAATTTATTAGGAACAACTAAACAATTGTTTCAGATCTTAACCCCTTAGAAAAGAAAGCATAGGGGCCTTTACGTTACACGCATTCAACCGATGAA
>CM055064.1:38468058-38576848 GCA_029204045.2 Tillandsia leiboldiana | reverse complement strand
TGTTGGTCGTATATATACGGATCTAAATAGGGGAGAAACACCTAGAGGGGGGTGAATAGGTGTAACGTATAAACACTCAAAAATCGTTGCGATAAAAAACCCAATGCGGAAATAAAATAACTCGCAAGATTTTTACGTGGAAAACTCCATCACCGGAGTAAAAAACCACGGGACCGATAACACGGCAGAAATCCACTAGAATTAAAACACGTACAAGGTGATTTACCGTACACACTTACGACTCAACCTTTTCCATACGCTCCTAGAGGATCTTCTCCGCTCGCTCCAGACGCTTCTCGAATCCACGATCTGCGCCCAACGCCGAATCCACGGCGTCCAACGTCGAATCCACGACGTCCGACCGAATCCACGTCTTCACCCAATAGCACCCTTCGAATCCACGAACGTGCCTCGCTCCGAATCCACGAGAGCGAATGAACCTTGAATCCACAAGGACACGCGAATCCACGCGCGATTTTTTGGGGTAATCGTTGTTTTTGGGTGGTGATGATCCGCCGAATACTTAGATCAAGATAGATCGGAAATACCATCTAAGTATTCATTAGTTTGATTCAACTCAAGATGTGAGTATGAAAACCTAGAATCAAACTAATCAATATAGATGAAGAAACATAGAGTATTCTCTAATGATTTCCTTTCTTCTCTATATGTGGATCTATAGCCGTATAAGATGATATATGAAAATGACGGCTATGTGGATTGACCCTAGAAAAAGACATAGGGTCTATTTATAGGTTAGAAACCCTAGGAAGGAGATAAGAATCAAAAACCTGCCATTTCTGGATTTTACGGACGGCGATCCGGATCGTGATAACTGAGATCCGGATCGTCATAACGAAACAGCCAATTCCAGAAAAACGAAGGTTCGGGATCCGGATCATGTGACTAGATCCGGATCGTTCATACAGTTCACCAACATCAACGTTCGGGATCCGGATTGCGAAGCAAGATCCGGATCGTTCAAGGTAGATGGTAAACTCAACGTTCGGGATCCGGATCAAGAGACTACGATCCGGATTGCGACGATGTATGAACGAACCACCTTCGGGATCCGGATCGAACAACCTGATCCGGATCCTGAACAGGTCCCAGTCCAGTTTTTGATTTTTATGCAATGAAAGATTCTTCCAAGTGTTTCTACACTACAAGAAGTATTCGGATCACACAAATTCTTTAGTTAAACATACCTGATCCTTTTGAATTCTTCTTTCTTGAGATTGAGTTAATGATCCAACTTTCTCACCTTCAATCTTCAGGACTTGAAACTTTCACGAAACTACGCCAACTCAAATTCCGTAAACAATCTCCCCCTTTGGCGGTTTTCGTGACAAAACACAGATCCACTAAAGAAAATTCAAAAAGATTTTTGTTGCTATCACCATACAACAAAAATTTACAATGGAGATCCAAAATACAAGTACATGGATTTAAACTCCTAAAACAGACTCTAGACTTAGACATCTGTAACTCTCTGCAAAAGAAATCATTCTTGACAAAAGAAATCGTTAGATACCTCAAGAATTTTGTATTATTCAAAAACCACAAAACAGAGATGAAAGTTTAAACTCATTTATACTTACCATGACATTTATATTCAGATATGTAAACTGATCATAGTTAAAAAAACACCAACATATCTTCTTTGCACGTAAAAAACCAAATGTCATGAACATGTTTGTGACAAACTAATATATATATAGATATGTAATTGATCAGAGTTAAGAACCAACATATCTTCTATGCAATCAAAAACCAAGTGTCACAAACTTGTTAGTGAACATCAACTTGTTAGTTATATTACATGCCCAAATAGTTAGCAAATAGTTAGTCGAGACATGCAACAAATCACAAGATAAAAACCAAAAGTTGAAGTTGAGATCATACTTACCTTGATGTATACAAAATCTTCATCATCAAGATTTTCACAATCATTGTTCATTGTTCAAATCATTGTCCTAAACTCTCTCATTGTTCTAAACTCTCTCCCCCTTTTGTCACAAATAAAGCCAAAAATTACAGAAGTGGAGAGAATGGTTAACAGTTTAAGTTCGAGAACTAAAAACTCAAATTAAAACTTAAAAACCTGCACAACAGTAGGATTTAAACATGTGCATAATAAACAGAAATTAGAAGGATACGGATCATTCAGACTCGTCTGAACTGATACAGCCGAGGATTTGGAAAATCTTCTTTATTCGCTTGTTCATTGCTGATTGATTTTTATTTACTTTCTTTATTTCTTCCTTTACCTCAATCAGTTCATTTGATATACGTTCTTGCTCATTGGAGAGCCTTTGCTGTTCTTTATAGATTGAGGTAACAGAAGCATCATCATCAGAAGTTGATTGTGGTGCTTCTTGTGCCGGAGGTGCTGGTTGAGTTGGAGGAGCTGCTGCCGGTGCAGAGGTTGTTGCTTGTTGTCGTTGTTCTCGTTGCCGGTGAAGAGGTATGAAAGGTTCATCTGGCTTCGTCGAAAGAGACTTTACAATTGTCGTGTCATTGATCGTTCCTAGGACTGTGCAGATAGGAACTCGCATTTGTGTCAGCTTTAAATTTGCGAAGAATGCGCATGATGATCATTGGAAAAGGTAGTCCTCTCTGACGGATGAGCTTGCTCCACATATCGTGCATCCTTGACCAGATGATGTAGGGAATGTTTAAGTTAGCTCCCATTGCTGCTGCGGTGGTTTCCAAGTAGATAAAGGAATATCATTCTTTCCCACCGAAGAACCTTTGTGTTCATGTTGGAATAATATTGTAACAAACATAAGATTTAAGATGCGGTACTCAGGTCGTAGTTCTTTCGAGAAAACGGAGTTTCCTGTCGACCGAGTATCTGGAACACAGATTCCATCAACTACCACTCTCCAGGAGAAGGTGTTGAAGTTTTGATTCTTCAGGTAATGAGTGCCATCGGCTCGGGCGTCCATCCCTAGTACTTCACCAATTAGCTGAGGCGTTACTTTGATTCTGACATTCTTGACTAATGTTTGAAAATCCCGACGCCCGCTTTCCTGATCAACTAGATAGCAGGCATTCTAATAGAACATCCTCACTGAGTGAAGACAATACCCAGTGGTCTCCGGGAAATCGCAAATGGGAGCAAGACCTCTCTGGTCAAACAAGTCCCGAACGTCTGAGAACGTTGCGTTAGGCTTTTACATCAACATGCCTTTCTCCAATGCATTCGCTGTTTTCAAAATCCTTTATTCTAGCCGAGCTGACAAAGTCTTGTGCAGGTGCTTGGTCAGCAGCTGGTTGCTCAATGGTGATTCCTCGAGCACTTCCTCTCTTGCGAGCAACACTTTTTCTTCTTGTCTTCCCAGAAGTTTCTTCCATTGGAGCTTTCCCTTTTTCAGCAGCAGTAGGCGGAGCCTTCGATGTTTTCTGCAGGTGCTTTTCCCTTTGAAGCGTCGGAACAGGTCAGTTGCTTCAACTTGCAGTTCATCCCAATCAATTGATTCCGTTTCAGATTCTGTATCGGAATCATCTTTAGCCTTCTTCGCTTTCTTAGCCTTCTTAGCCCTCTTGGGCTTGACGGTGTCTCTCGTATGAACCATAGCCGCAAGTAGAAAAAACAATCCAAGTGATCACCATTGCTAATGGTTTCTTGAGAAAAGGAATCCTGAGTAGACCAACTCAAGAACACAAAAATTCTTAGTTTTCAAAAATTGAAAATATTGTACCCAAACAATCATAATCATGTAGAGAGACTAAGAATCAAATTAGTTTTGCAAAAGGACTTTTAAAAATAGATCAATTGCATGAATTTCGAAAATCCTTATTATATGCCCTAAAAACCGAAATTTTAGAAATCGAAGCCTAAAAATCCGTTAATCAGGAGAAAACCTAGCATATAATCAAAACTAAACAACCCAGAGTTCTTATTTCAAAAGAAATTTGATCAAAAAACCATCCACAAACAAAATCGATCCAAGAATTTCGTACGTTTGAGGAGGAAAAGAGAAAAACGGTGAAAAACCGAGATTTTGATCAATAAAACTTACTTGGAACTGAAGAACTTGAGTTAGAAAGCTTCCAAGGAGGATGAAATCTAGAGAGAAGCGCTCTGGAAACTTTTGAACAAAAGATTGGAGTAAAAGAAATCAAAACCCTTTTGTTCTTTATAAAAACCTAGCCGCGATCCGGATCCTCCCGAGCTTGCGATCCGGATCGGCTACCCGCAGTGAAAAAACTGCGTTCGGGATCCGGATCGGCAGGTCCAATCCGGATCGTCAGCCCGCAGGAGAAAACCTGCGTTCGGGATCCGGATCACCTTGCCCGATCCGGATCGGCCCCAACTTTTTCTTTAGAAAAATTTCAGAGAAATTCAAGAAAAACCAGAAAAAGATTGTAAGCACAAAGGTGTATCAACTTTAAACAAAAGCATCGTTTCACACAACAAGAATTAGATTATGCCAAATCTATCAGTAATATCCAAAAATGAAACGAAAATTTACAAGAATTAAATCCCTTAAAGTTGAACACCTTCAATTACATCTAACTTGATCTTATGAGTAATGCCTTTATCAATAATCAATTCGGTAAAGAAAATGAAATACAAAGATCATAGATGTTTGAAATCCCAAATATGGTAGATAATATTTCTAGACAATCTGTTGAAGAGAGTGGCTCTTTGAGCATCTTTCTTTAAAATCCCACCTTATACCAACCTTGAAATTTGACAGAGTCAAGTATTTCAACATGCATTTTACTTAATCAAAAATTTGAACAACCATGCTTGGTATACATGTGGTAGCTGCACACAATACTCGGACGACCGAGGTGGTAGCTCTTTCCTCCATGTGGTGGTAGTTTTCACACTCCTCATTGGGATGTAACTCTTTCCACATCTTTTGAGCATTTTACATTATCTTTGACTCCCCCTCAATTGGCTATCAATTATTTAAGATATAAAGTATTCAACCAAAAATTGATCTCGATTTCATACTCGACTAAACAGTCAAATAAGATAATGACTATACCAAGAGATCATTGAGAGAGAAATTGACTTTGATCACTTTAGAAGATGATTTAATTAACATAAACGATCATTGCAACAAAGAAATATTATGATGGCAAAAGCATAATAAATTTCTAAATGTGTGAACAGATGCAATTAAAGTCAATTAAGATCTATGCTCAATTACTATCCTATGTATAAACATAGATATTGAATAGAACAAAACAAATACAAAACCTATTTTAAGCAAAGGTTTCAAAAAGAAGTTTATTTCAAAGAAAGCATACCAATTGCTTTTCGCAAATGAATAAAACGTTTTTGATCCAAAGGTTTTGTTAAAAAGTCAGCTAATTGATCTTCAGTTGAAACATATGGAAGTTGAAGAGTATTTGATTCAACTAGCTCTCTAAGAAAATGATATCTAAGTTCAATATGTTTTGTTCTAGAGTGCAACACAGGGTTTTTAGAAATGTTAATTGCACTTGTGTTGTCACAAAGAATTGTTACCGAAGATGCTGAAATGCGGAAGTCACTCAATACGCTTTTCATCCAAATGAGTTGAGTTGAGCAACTTCCAGCTGAAATGTATTCCGCTTCGGCAGTCGAGAGTGCTATGCAATTCTGCTTTTTACTGTGCCATGCAACAAGGCAATGGCCAAGATAGAAGCATGCACCACTCGTGCTTTTCCGATCATCCACTGATCCTGCCCAATCGGCATCTGAGTATCCAACAATGTCCAGACTTGTTCCCATAGGATACCAAATTCCGAAATTAATTGATCCTTTGATGTACCGGATGATCCGTTTCACCGCTTTCAGGTGAACCTCCTTTGGTGCTGATTGATATCTCGCGCAAATCCCAACACTAAAGGATATATCCGGGCGACTAGCCGTGAGGTAAAGTAGACTTCCAATCATACTTCTATACAGTTTCTCGTCTACATTCTCACTATGTGATTCACTTCCAAGTCCCTTGTGGCTAGTTCCCATTGGAGTTGGAAAATCTTTACAATTTTCTAGATCAAACTTTTTGACCAACTCCAGTGCATACTTGGATTGACTCAAGTGAATACCTTCATCATTTTGTTTAATTTGCAATCCAAGAAAATAAGACAGTTCGCCCATCATGGACATCTCAAATTCGCTTTCCATGGTCTCCGCGAATTTAGAAGCATCATTATCTTTTGTTGCACCAAATACAATGTCATCGACATAGATTTGTGCTACAATGAAATTATTTTGATAATGCTTCACAAAGAGAGTCCTGTCAGCTCCCCCTCGAGTATAGCCCTTCTCCAAAAGGTGCTTTGTTAACCTTTCGTACCATGCTCGCGGTGCTTGTTTCAGACCGTAAAGAGCCTTTTTCAAACGAAAAACATGGTTAGGTTGTTTATGATCTACAAAACCTTTCGGTTGAGCTACATAAACTTCCTCATTTAAAAACCCATTTAGAAATGCGCTCTTGACGTCCATTTGAAATAATTTGATTTTAAAATGACAAGCAATAGCAAACAATATACGAATGGACTCGAGTCTAGCTACAGGGGCGAAAGTTTCGTCAAAGTCTATACCTTCTACTTGAGAGTAGCCTTGAGCAACTAGTCGTGCCTTGTTCCTGATGATAGTACCATCTTCATCTTTCTTGTTCTTGAAGATCCATTTGGTACCTATCACATTATGTTGCTTTGGAGGCTTCGTTAATTCCCAGACTTTGTTTCGCTCAAATTGATGGAGCTCTTCCTGCATTGCTTTAATCCAGTAGTCATCCTGAAGAGCTTCATCTATTGTCTTTGGTTCGATTAAAGATACGTAGCAAGCAAATCCGCAAACCAACTGCCTTCGAGTTCTAACTCCTTCTTGTGGATCTCCAATGATGTTCGATTCCGGATGATCCTTGGAGATTCGTAGCGTTTGTTGAAACGGAGTACTCGGAGGTACACGAGATGATTCCTGCACATCAGATAAACTAGAAGAACCATTAGATGCATCATTAATATTGGAAGTATTATTATGAGAAGATGCACTAGCAGGAGAATCATCATCTAGAGAGATATCGAGGGTAGATTTTTCAGATTCAAAATGAGAAGCTTCATCTACTTTAACATTTATAGATTCTACGATCGTCTTAGATTCAATGTTAAATACTCGATATGCTCTGCTATTCGTAGAATAACCCAAAAAGATCCCTTCTTCACTTCGAGAGTCGAACTTTCCAAGATTTTCACGGTCACGTAAGATGTAACATCGACTCCCGAAGATACGAAAGTACTTGATATCCGGTTTTCTACTAAACCACAGCTCATATGGTGTATTCAAGGTTCCTGGGCGCAAATACACTCTGTTAATGACATAGACAACGGTGTTCACAGCTTCAGCCCAAAAATGTAGCGGTAATTTCCGGCTATGAAGCATCACACGCGCCATCTCTTGAACAACCCTGTTTTTGCGCTCAACAACACCATTCTGCTGAGGTGTATAGGGTGCCGAGAATTCATGTTTAATGCTATTTGAAGTACAAAAGTCAATGAATTTTGAATTTATGAATTCTCCACCCCTATCACTTCTAACACGAATGATCTTTTCATTCTTTTCAATCATAATACGATGGCAAATCTCATGAAAAGAGTCAAACGTATCAGCTTTCTCTCTCAAAAATGCTACCCAAGAAAACCGAGAGAAATCATCAACCAATAAAAAGATGTACCATTTACCTCCCAAAGATGGTTGACGGGTCGGCCCCATTAAGTCCATGTGCAAAAGTTCCAAGGGCCGTTTTGTACCAACGTGGTTCAAGTTCTTGTGTGCAGTCCTAGACTGTTTTCCCTTTTGGCAACCACCACACACAACGTTTTGTTTAAATAAAAGCTTTGGAATCCCCTTGACCACGTCCTTGTTTGAAATTCTAGTAAGTTCCTTAAAATTTAAGTGACCTAGCCTTTCATGCCAAAGAGTTTCATTATTCAAAGCGGCTAAGTTACAATTTTCAGAAAATTTATTAGGAACAACATAACAATTGTTTTCAGATCTAACCCCTTTTAGAAAGAAAGCATGGTCCTTATCAGTTACAACGCATTCAACCGATGAAAGGTTAACTGAAAAACCATTGTCGCAAAGTTGACTTATGCTTATGAGGTTAGTCTTAAGGCCATCAACAAATAAGACGTTTTTCAAAATCGGGCCATCTGGAATAGCTACCGTCCCTTTTCCAACAATTTTGGAAGATCGACCGTCTCCGAAAACAACGTGTCCTCCGGAGATTTTCTCAAGATTTTGAAAACTATTTTTGTCACCGGTCATGTGACGGGAACACCCGCTATCCAGATACCAAGACGAGCTATCATATGCATGCAAGGAAATATTGGAAACAAGACAAGGGAAAATTTCACCTTTGCGCACCCAAACCTTTTTGGAATGCGTCTGTAATGGTCGTGAAGTTTTGTGCCTAGGTGAAAGCGTCTTGTTAAAACGATTGTTGCTCCTTGATGAAGTCGTCTTGCGCGGTGAACTACCAAGTCTCTTTTCATTTGAAAAGTTTTGCTTTGATTTCCGGAAAGGAGCCTTTTTGGTAGTTGATGCAAGAGGTGCTTGAGATGAGCGTTCGACTCCCGTCTTGCAATATCTTCTTATGTGCCCTGAAACACCACAACGAAAACATACCTTAGATCTTGACGATCCCAAAGAGGATGAAGTAGGTTTGTTGTCGTTGTTTGTCTTGAATTCCGGTGTCGGAGGAGGAGATACCGACTGAGGCACAAAAACTGTCTCACTCGAACTTGGACTGTTTCCAGTTTGAGTGTATCCGAGGCCGAACCTATTTGATTGACCAAGACCAAGAAGTCTATCCAACTTACTCCTTCCTGAAGAGAATCGCTGTAAGTCATTCTTGAGTTGGAAAATGGTCTTTGTCATTTCCAGGTTATCCTGTCGAGCCTCGTTGTAGAGCTTTGAAAAGTGATTCGCGTTATCCACCAGATTTGTATGTTCCTTTTCAAGTTGCTCATTGGACTCTTGAAGGGAAGCATTTTCTTTTATCAGGTTTTCCCTTTCCACTTCAAGAGCGTTTGAGAGAGAAGTCGCTCTTTTTGCTTCTTCTTCGAGATCATGCAATCTCCCTCTCAAACTCTTATTTTGCTTAGCCACTTTCTTTGAGTCCCTCAAAAGTCTGTGGTAGGCTAGAGCAAAATCTTCACCTTCCGAATCATCCGATTCATTGTCCATTGCATTCTTTTCAACAGTGGAGTTGGACAATGATTCAGACGTACTTGCCATAAAGCACATGAATGGTGAAGATGTGGACGCATGGAATGCCGTGGAGCTCTTTTCTTCATCACTCGAAGACGACTCATTTGACGTTGAGTTGTCATCCCAAGTGACGACTTGCATCGCCTTCTTCTTTGCCGGATACTTGTTAGGACACTCCGTTGCAATGTGGCCGTAGCCTCGACATTTGAAGCATTGCAGTTGTCCTTCTGAACTTTTCTTATCCTTTGAGAAGTTCTCCTGCTTTCTTGACTTGTGACTTGGAGTACCCTTGCCTTTGTTCCACTTTCTGAAGGATGGAGATTTGCTTGAATTACCCCTTCGAAAGTTGCGGCGAAAATTCCTTGTCAAGAGAGCGAGCTGCTTCTCAAATTCCTCCATAGAAAGGTTCTCGTCATCGTCCGAGGAGGATGTATCCGCGTCTTCTTCCTTAGTTGTTTTCAACGCATAACCTGAAGACTTAGAAGTGGATGCTTTTCCAGAAGAATTGTTAGTATTAAAAGTCATTTCATAAGTTTGTAATGAACCAACTAATTCTTCTACACGTATTTCGTCCGGGTGTTTAATAGTTTCAATGGCAGTAACCTTTGGGCGAAATCGTTCAGGAAGAGTTCTTAAGATTTTTCTTACAATCTTAAATTCTGGAATCTTCTCTCCCAGATTAGCACATGAGTTTATGATGTCTTGCAATCGTGTATAGTAGTCCGTGAAAGATTCATTTTCTGCCATCAAAATAGAGTCAAACTTGCTCGTAAGCATCTGCAGTTTCTGAATCTTCACGAGGTTAGTTCCCTCATGTGTAACCTGGAGAACATCCCAGATTTCTTTCGCAGTCTCACATGCCGAGACGCGAGAGAATTCAGTTTGAGATAAGGCATTAAAAATAGCATTAATTCCCTTGACATTGTAAGAAGATAACTCAAACTCTTCCTTGGTCCATTTCGACCTAGGTTTTAAGGTGTGAACATCAGAGATAAGTTCAGTTGGATTAGTCCATCCTGATTCAATTGAATGCCACACCCTTTCGTCGATGGAAGATAAAAAGGCTTTCATCCGTACTTTCCAGTACGCATAATTTGTTCCATCAAAGAAAGGGGGTCGATTGATGTTTCCACCTTCAACCATTGTTCACAACCCTATTCCCGCTCTGATACCACTTGTTGGGTCGTATATAATACGGATCTAAATAGGGGAAGAAACACCTAGAGGGGGGTGAATAGGTGTAAACGTATAAACACTCAAAAATCGTTGCGATAAAAAACCCAATGCGGAAATGAAAATAACTCGCAAGATTTTTACGTGGAAAACTCCATCACCGGAGTAAAAAACCACGGGACCGATAACACGGCAGAAATCCACTAGAATTAAAACACGTACAAGGTGATTTACCGTACACACTTACGACTCAACCTTTTCCATACGCTCCTAGAGGATCTTCTCTGCTCGCTCCAGACGCTTCTCGAATCCACGATCTGCGCCCAACGCCGAATCCACGGCGTCCAACGTCGAATCCACGACGTCCGACCGAATCCACGGTCTTCACCCAATAGCACCCTTCAAATCCACGAACGTGCCTCGCTCCGAATCCACGAGAGCGAATGAACCTTGATTCCACAAGGACACGCGAATCCACGCGCCGATTTTGGGGTAATCGTTGTTTTTTGGGTGGTGATGATCCGCCGAATACTTAGATCAAAGATAGATCGGAAATACCATCTAAGTATTCATTAGTTTGATTCAACTCAAGATGTGAGTATGAAAACCTAGAATCAAACTAATCAATATAGATGAAGAAACATAGAGTATTCTCTAATGATTTCCTTTCTTCTCTATATGTGGATCTATAGCCGTATAAGATGATATATGAAAATGACGGCTATGTGGATTGACCCTAGAAAGAAAGACATAGGGTCTATTTATAGGTTAGAAACCCTAGGAAGGAGATAAGAATCAAAAACCTGCCATTTCTGGAATTTTACGGACGGCGATCCGGATCGTGATAACTGAGATCCGGATCGTCATAACGAAACAGCCAATTCCAGAAAAACGAAGGTTCGGGATCCGGATCATGTAACTACGATCCGGATCGTTCATACAGTTCACCAAACATCAACGTTCGGGATCCGGATTGCGAAGCAAGATCCGGATCGTTCAAGGTAGATGGTAAACTCAACGTTCGGGATCCGGATCAAGAGACTACGGTCCGGATTGCGACGATGTATGAACGAACCACCTTCGGGATCCGGATCGAACAGCCTGATCCGGATCCTGAACATGTCCCAAGTCCAGTTTTTGATTTTTATGCAATGAAAGATTCTTCCAAGTGTTTCTACACTACAAGAAGTATTCGGATCACACAAATTCTTTAGTTAAACATACCTGATCCTTTTGAATTCTTCTTTCTTGAGATTGAGTTAAATGATCCAACTTTCTTCACCTTCAATCTTCAGGACTTGAAACTTTCACGAAACTACGCCAACTCAAATTCCGTAACAAAGAATAATAACATTCGAATTCTAGCATGCTACCCAAGTCCAATCACTATCATGCATGATTCTATATTAATAGAATTAGAGCACAGTCCATAGATCTTGAAAACAAGCCACCCACCTGAAGACGCTAACTGTCCGGAGTTGTACAGCTGAGAAAACCAGAAAAATGACAACTCTAGGTCCAACAGGTCCAGCACAGTCCACAATCCCCCCCCTGGGTACAAAATAAGGCCACAGTTATACTTTAAATCCAATAAAATCCAGGTTTTACAAATCTGCTGGGAACAGTCCACTTAAAGAGAAATTTTCACCTATAAAACGAACTCCAAAAATTCTGATAAAAATACCACAGCGATCCTCGCGTCGATAGCTTCGAAATGGGTACCTGTACGTCCAATTCCGAGCACCGTAGGCCAAGTTACAAATTCCACAGTATCGGTGCGCACAATCCCAAAACCATTCAACTGTAAACTCTTGTACAGATAAAAGGAAAAGTATATACCTTCGGGAAGGTCTCCAAAAATTCCAAGAAAAATCCACGATGATCCTCGCGTCGAGTAGATGAAAAAAGTCTATAAGCACGTCTTGATCCGAGACGCGTGCGCGAAGATCTCCTCAAAAGAAGGTGCTGCCCTCACCAAAATCTCACAGCAAAAAGGGTCCCAATGAGCACGAGAAAACACCTCGAAAAACGTGAAATCTGAAAATGTGCGAGAAACCCAAAATCGTAGCCTCACCTGTTACGAATCCAGCAGCGAAGAAATCGCTCGAAACGATGGTCGGAGTAGGTCGGGGGAGCTCGTACACCGAAGAGCGACGGAAGAAACACCGAAGAAAGAGCGTCGCGCCGCGCCAAGAAAAATCTGAAACCTCGGGATGCGTGCCCAAAAAAATCCCAAAACTTTGCAGGTTGATCCAGAGCTTGAAGATGAAGAAATCTTCTTAAGGGTGCTCGGGCAGAGGAGGCTCGAAAAGAGGAGAAAAGGGGAGAAGAAAGAGGCTCGGGCTGCTATTTAAAGGCCCCAAAAAAACAATTGAAGAAATACCGAATGGGTCCCCAGAATCGGGCGCCGGAAAAATTCGGGCTGCTACAGTAATGGGCCCGGCCCATTACTGTGCAGGCCCGAATTCACCACGGCCCGCCACGTGGCCCGCCACGCGGCCCACCCGTGCCCCGTGCGCCCGGTGCACGAGCGCCCGCCAATGGCGGCGCGCCACGTGGCCCCGGCAATCCGTGCACCGCGCACGTCGCCGCCTGCACCGCGCACGTACGGCCACCTGCCCGCCGTACGGCCACCTGCCCCCGGTCAACCACTCCACAGCTTGCGTGGACCGGGAGCACAACACCGAACCAGTAATACCTTGCCACGTGTCACCCCTCGGTCCACCGTGCACCCGACGAAATTCCGTGGACCGCGCCTCCAGAACCAACCAACCACAATCCGCCACGTGGCACCGCCCTGGTGCACGCCCGCCGCCGTGGACCGCGCGCCTGCCCGTGCACCTGGGCGCCTGCCCGCGCCCTGCCCGCGCCGCGTGCCGCCTGCCCGAGGCTGCGCCGCCGCTCGCCGGCGCTGCCCGCCGCCGCCGGCCGCCGCCGGTGATCGCCGGAGACACTGTTCCGGCGTGAACAGTAACCGCAAGCTCAAAACTAACAAGTAAATAGCCCATCTTGACCGGTTTCGCGCGCTGATTCCAAAAACGGTGTCCATTTTGCCAAATTCCACTCCTATAATTTGCCGGAGGCTCCCGGAAAGGTATTTTTGATCCGAATTTCGCGCCGAGTCCAAATTTGATATCCAAATTGCGCGGAAACACCACAAAACATCCGACGGGGTCTCCCGGTTACCCACATGATCCATTTGAAGCCCCGAGTTCATTACTTGTGTCCAAATTGGCGCACGAACACCGCCGGGATGCCCCATAGGCCTCCAGAAGCTGCTGGTGACACTGTAGAAGCCCTGCAAAGATCCGGGTCACCACATGAACTCTACGTGGGGATTACGTAGGGGCCCTCCGAGGTGTTAAGGGGAGGGTGAGAAGGGCACCAAAGGATTGAGCAAGGTTGGTAATTCCTTAGGTCTACGGACTAAGGGATGGTATGAATGGAATGGATGTTCTAGTTTACGGTTTGTTGTCCTATTTACTTTGGTACTTATTACAGCATGTTATCATTATGTTGTTGGTTATTTTTCTTCCTATATTTTGGTCACTGACGCCCACTATGTGACAGGTTCCGGCGGGGACGTAGGAGAGGCGTCGACTCACGAGTGACATTGTATTTTTCGTCATTCCGGTGACCCTTTTTACTCATCTTTTTGGTCATTACACTGTGTGGATATTGGATGCATGATATATGAACAACTTGTGGTGTGGATGATGATGTGATATGAACATTGTAACATGGACGCCGTGATGGCTGTGGGATAATAAACTTTGAATTTTTCTTTCTTATCTCGTGATGATTGAATGTGTATGAGAAGGTTTTTGAAAAGCTAAAACGATTGCGAAAATGGATTTTCAAAACAAGAGTGTCGGGTAGCCACTATTTTAAAACCTTGTGGCTTTATCCTTTCAACTTGGAGTATGCCGAGTGGGCGAAGTTCCTTTGAATGATGTACAAGTTTACTTTATCCCCTATTTGAGCATGTGTTTGTTAAACTAGTGAGGATTGGTGATTGTGTGTTGTGCGACGCCGTGCATATGCAAGGGAGACTCTGTTTGTTTGTTTGTTGAGAGTGACCTTGTGTATGTGGCGGGTCTAGGCATGTGCCGGGGAGTAAAGGCTTTTAGAAAGAAAAAAAAATTGCGTTGTTTTCCGCTTTCAGATAACCCCCGGGGCATGACAAGAAGGTGTCGTAGGAGCAGCAGTAGTAGTAGGAGGTGATGATGTGGAAGGAGCATGTGATGCTCAAGAAGCACGCGGAGCTCATGGAGGAGTAGGTGCATCCTCAACTGGTCGTGGTAGAGACTTGACGATAGCCGACTCATTGATCGTTCCCAAATTGTGTTGATAACTCATTGAGCGAGTATCAATGTCAAAATGTCGTATGATCCTCATAACGATAAGTGGAAACGAGAGTCACTTCGTCGGATGTGGAATTGTCAAGTCCCGTATCATCTGAGTCCAAATAATATAAGGAATGTTCAGTTCTCGCACTTCATTAGGATGTTTAAGTAGATACATGAACAATAGACGCTCCCAACGAACTACTTTTGTTTGCATGTTCGGAATTATATTGTAGCAAACAATGAACTTCAAAAATCTGTATTCGGGTCGAAGCTCCTTCGAGAATACAGAATTACCAGTCGACCAAGTGTTAGGCATACAAATCCCATCTACAACTCGTCGCCAATCCAGAATTGTCACGGTGTGGCCTTTGGTGTAAGGTAACCCACTCATTTGTCCCTTCATACCCAAAACATCGGCAATCGTTTGAGGAGTGATCGTCAATGGTGTGTTCCGAACATTGGTCTTAAATTCCATTGGACCATCCTCAACATCCTTGAGGTGACCAGCGCACAAATAAAAAGTCTGAATCAAGTGAATGCAATAACCCATTGTCTCCAGAAAATTACAAATTGGTGCTAGTCCAGCTTGATCAAACAAGATTGCAAAAGCTGCAGACCGATCTCTCAAATTATTAACATTGACATGACACCCGCCAATGCATTCCTTTTTCTCAAAAGCCTTCATTCTGTGAGAATCAATATGGACAATGTTGTCGTCTTTTAGAGGCGGAGCACTCGTAAGTGGTTCCTTGATATGAATTCCCCCGAGCTGCGCTTTTTTCCTCTTGGCGGGTGTTTGGACCAAATTTTTTTGCCGCACGAGAAAGCAGCATGTGGCATACACCGTCGGTTGAAATCATCAGCTGATGAGAGAGGAGGGCAACCAGAGAGGGGCCCGTATCCAGATGCAAATTAGTTTCAGTCAAAACACAGCACGTTCGCAGTTGGCTGAAGGTATCAGCCGACAAAAGGATGGCCGACAATTGGAGTAACGTCTTGTTTTCGGCGTTGTCAGACCGCCCCAGTTGAGCAACGAGGAAGAGTCCAGAAAAGCTTTTCGGTTGCTAGAACCAAGAAACGAAAGATCTTGGAAGAAAAAAATGCGAGATTTAAGCGAGAATCTCGTAACCAACCCAGAACGGCAAACGGTGTCCAGGATTAGAAGGCGCCGAGAATCCCGATCCGACGCGACAACTAGGGGATGAACCTAGATGGGAAACAGTAGCTATCCTGATAAGGATAGACGACTCGAAAGGAAGTCGTTAAGGATATCGCAATGATTCTCCCTCATTTACGCCGATAATTTAAAATCCAAATCGGCGCCTAAATAAACATGGTTCGGGGTGTGTATAAATACCGAACTATCGAAGAGATCGGGGTCCGACAACCTTGTAAGCCCGGTACCACCCCAGCTCTTCATTTATCTAGGAGTAGGAGTAACTTAAATTTTTTTCTTCTTTTTTACTGCTTTCCTGGGAGTAGGCTTAATTAATCCTTCTATTCCTTTTTTCCACTTGTATTCCCTTCTTCTTTATCAATATAAAGTGTACACCGACCTTTCGGTCGTGCCTTTATTCATCTTAGCATTTAGAGTGTAAACCGGCCCAGCCGAGTCTTTATTTGCTTTTTTGCATTTAGAGTGTAAACCGACCACTTGGTCATTTCTTTATTTGCCCTTTTGCGCTTCAAAGTTATAATCGGCTCATCAGCCGTACATTTATCAAACCGGTTTGACTCATCAAAGTCGAAACCAGCGATCCCTCTCTACCTCTGCGGACCCGCTATCGACAGTCACCGGCCGTTTGCTGTTGCGAGGAGTTACCAGAGGAGAACCCGGCCGAGCGAATCCCTCGTCGGCCCAATCGCTTGATTATTGGCACGCGGTGCACTTCGATACCTTCTGGAGGGTCACCCAGCATGGGCCGTTCACGCGCAAGCCACATTTTGGCCCCAACAACCTTCTTGGAACGCCCGGTGGGACCCTTAGGTAAATTTTACCTAGTTCTACCGACAGCATGTCATGGTTCTCGGAGCCATACGGGGAGTCGGCATAACCAGAGCCGTCCTTGTGAGAGATGTATGGGCAATCGGCCCAAATGATAAGGGCTCTGGAAAACAAGATCCGAGCCTGGGACGCCAACGCCCCAGCTACGGATGAGAGTTTCTCTCGATTCGGGCAATTTTTGGTCTAAGAAGAACTATGGGAAGCTGTATCAATCCCATCACAGCCGCCACCGATACGATCAGCCCTGTCAGCACCAACGGCGATAGGAGCGCTGCGGGTTACATCCCCCATGACGGTGTTTATGCTGGGGGCAACACATGTGGGTTATGTGAAATATGGATCTGAATAGAGGAAAAACCACCTAGAGGGGGGGGTGAATAGGTGTAAATAATAAACTCACCAAATCGTTGCGTAAAAATAACCCAATACGGAAAATAAATAAAGTACGCAAGATTTTACGTGGAAAACTCCATCACAGGAGTAAAAAACCACGGGACCGATAACATGGCGAAATCCACTAAGATTAAACACGTACAATTGATATACCGTAACACTACGACTCAACCTTTTCCATACGCTCCAAGTAGATCTTCTCCGCTCGCTTCGCAACGCTCCTCGAATCCACGATTTGCGTCCAACGCTGAATCCACGACGTCCAACCGAATCTACGATCTTCACCAATTTAGCACGTATCGATCACACGAATTTACCTCGCTTCGAATCCACGAAAACGGTAGCACCTTGAATCCACAAGGCCACGCGAATCCACGCGCCGATTTTTGGGAAAATCATTATTTTGTTGGTGATGATAATCCGCCGAATACTTAGATCAAAGATAGATCAGAAAACACCATCTAAGTATTCATCAATTTGATTCTACAAGAAATCAAGAGTTTGGAAACCCTAGAATCGAATTGATCAATATAGACGAAGAAACATGAAATCAATCGTGTTTTTCTTTCTTCTCTATATGTGGAGTTTTCTTTATTTTTTGGTTAAAGAGCTTAACCCTAAAAGATGAAAATTAGGGTTTATTTATAGGCTATAAACCTTTGGAAAGAGATAAGAATAAAAAACTAACTTATTTGGAATTTTCCCGCATGGCGGTCCGGACTGGATTAGTCTGATCCGGACTGTCGTCAAAAGATAGAACTTTTCCAGAAAAACAAGTTCGGGGTCCGGACTGAAATTTCCTGATCCGGACTGTTCATGCGATTTCTGCAAACACATAGTTCGGGGTCCGGACTCGATGGAGGCTGATCCGGACTGAAATGCCGCATGAACTAAACTATGTTCGGGGTCCTTACTGGAATGGTCTGATCCGGATCCTGAACACTTAACTTGTCCAGTTTTTGATTTTTATGCAATTAAAAATATTCCAAGTGTTTCTAAACTACAAGAATGTATTCGGATCACCAAAATTATTTAGTTAAACGTACCTGATCCTTTTGAATTCATTCATCTTGAGATTGATGTATATGATCCACAATTCTTAATCTTCAGGACTTATACACTTCACGAAATACGCCAGAACAAAATCCTTAACAATCTCCCTCTTTGGCGGTTTCGTGACAAAACAAAAATCCACTTAAAAAATCAAAAAGATTTTTTTTTGTTATCACCATACAACAAAAATTTACATGAATGATAAAAAAAAAATGAATACAAGAGATAAACTCCTAAAACAAACTTTAGACTTAGACGCTTGTACTCTCTGCAAAAGAAACAATTCTTGACAAAAGAACTCGTTAAATGCCTCAAGAATTTAAACATTCAATAATCAATCAGAGAGATAGAGTTTATACTCACTATGACATTCCTGATGTTTAATGTCATATCAAAACAATTAACAAGTTCAAAAATATGTCAGTTATCACAAACAATTTGTTAGTAATATTACATGCCCAAATAGTTAGTCAAATAGTTAGTAGTGGCATGATCAAATTCAACTTACCTTCAACTTACCTGCAAAGTTCAATGTTCAAGGTTTCAAGTTTTCAAGTTCAATGTTCTAGTTCTCCAAAATTCAAGTTCAAGTGTCTCTCCCCCTTTTTGTCATAGAAAGTGAGCCAAAATTAAAAAGAAAGGAGTGCAAAGTTCACAAAAATTAAGAATTGAAAGTAAAAACCTGCAAAAGAAATCATGAGAACAAAGAGTCTCTGAAAAAAAACTTGTTCATTCTAGATCTGATCTTTCCGAATTGCTGCAATCAAATTTGTTTAAGATTCCCTTGAGCAGTCTTGAGATTTTCGAACATTTCCTTTTAATTTGTCGTTGTCCAGTAGTGATACGATGTAAGTCAATGGACATTCTTTCTTGATATGCAGACAATCGCCTTTGCTCTTGACGAATGGAGGACATAGATGTATCATCATCTGCTGTGTCTTTCCTAGAAGTCGAATGAGGTAGTGAGGATGCAAATGGTGCATATCTACCTTCAATCCATGGAGATTCTCTAGGAAGAGATTGTTCACCGGCAAGAGGTTCATTAATGTGAATTCCACTGCCCCTTGAACTCTTTCGTCTAGCATGCTGCTTGACCGTTGAGCACGACTTCATAGGCTTTTTGTTCTTTAAAGCGAACCTATCTTCTTCATCAACAACATGTTATATTTCTCTGCAAATTTCTTCCCAATCTTCTGAGTCAGATTCGAAATCATCTTGAAGGACATTCTTCGTTTCTTCCTGACTAGCTCTGTCTTGCTCCTTTTTGGTCGTCACTCGTGTACTGACCATCGCGACACTGAGCACAATCACCCAACCAAACACCATCTTGGTCGAAAGTTTGAAAAAGTGATCCTGCTAGCAAGAACTCAAGAACACGAAAAAAAAAATGTTTAATTTCAAAAATTTGAAAAATCATACCCAAACAATCTTTATCATGTATAGAGACTAGGAATCAAGATAGATTTGCAAAAAGAATTTTAAAAATAGATCAATCCCATGATTTTAGAAAATTCCCAAAATTTGCCTAAAAACTGAATTTTTAGAAATCAAAGCCCAAAAATCCGTTAATCAAATGAATACAAGGCATAGAAACAAATCTAAGATGTCCAAAGTTCTTATTTCAAAAGAAATTTGATCAAAAACCATGTAAAATTGAAATCATAGCATGAAATTCCCTCACGTTTTGAAGAATATAAGCAAAACAGTGAAAAACAAAGATTTTGATCAAATAAACTTACTTGGATCGAGAGAAATCAAGTTGCAAAAGATCCAAAACTCCTTGATTCTAGAGAGAGAAACTCAAGGAAGCTAGAAATAAAAGTTTGAAGTGAATAGAATTCAAAAGACCTTTCATTTCTTATAAAACCTAGCCGTGATCCGGATCGGGTCGGGAGTTCAGTCCGGATCGGCTACCCGCAGAAAAATCCCATAGTTCGGGATCCGGACTGAGTCCATCCAGTCCAGACTGCCTGCAACTTTTTCTCCAGAAAAAATTGTAAAAATTCTAGAAAATCCAGAAAAAGTTTGTAAGCATTTTTGCATATTAACTTTAAACAAAAATCATCGTTTCACATCAAAAGAAAAAGATTATGTTAAATCTATCAATAATACTCAAATAATGAAACAAAAATTTATAAAAGCTAAATCCTCCAAAGTTGAGCAAGGTCTAAACATCAATCACGATCTAATGAGTAATGTGTTTATCAAATCATCAATTGAATTGTCACGCCCCGAGACCGCCGATTTGTACAGTTCGGGCACGCCAACAGACCCGCCAATCGGGTATGACCTCTTGTTAAGGATTTTGTTTTGGCGTATTTCGTGAAAGTGTTTAAGTCTTGAAGATTGAAGATGAAGATGTTTGGACCATATACCTCAATCTCAAGAAAGAAGAATTCAAAAGGATCAGGTATGTTTAATTAAATAACTTTGGTGATCCGAATACTTCTTGTAGTGTAGAAACACTTGGATGGATTTTTAATCGCATAAAAATCAAGAAACTGGACTGTTATATGTTCAGGATCCGGATCAGAGTAATCCAGTCCGGACCCCGAACGTAGGTAGGTTCATGCGCAAATCCAGTCCGGAACACCCTTGGTTCAGTCCGGACCCCGAACGTGGATTTTGCAGGAATCGCATGAACAGTCCGGACCGTGGTATTTCAGTCCGGACCCCGAACACTGTTTTTTCAGGAATTCTCTGAAAAACAACGACAGTCCAGATCAAGCCTAATCCAGTCCGGACCGCCGTGCGGGTAAAAATCTGATGCAGTCAGTTTTTGATTCTTTTCCTCTTCCAATGGTTTCTAACCTATAAGTAAACCCTAATTCTATCTTTTAGGGTTATCCAAAAAACCAAAAATAAGTTTTGTACTCCGGGTAATGACAGAAAAATATTAACGGAGAAAAACTTATAAATCCATATATAGAGAAGAAAAGAAATAACTAGATTTAATTCTATGTTTCTTCATCTATATTAATTAATTTGATTCTAGGTTTTCAAACTCAGATTTTGAGTAGAATCAAATTAATGAATACTTAGATGGTATTTCCGATCTATCTTTGATCTAAGTATTCGGCGGATTATCACCACCAACAAAACAACGATTTTCCCCAAAATCGGCGCGTGGATTCGCGTGGCCTTGTGGATTCAAGGTGCTACCGCTCTCGTGGATTCGGAGCGAGGTATGTTCGTGTGATCGAGACGTACTACTTGGTGGAGACCGTGGATTCGGTCAGACGTCGTGGATTCGACGTTGGACGTCGTGGATTCGACGTTGGACGCCGTGGATTCGGCGTTGGACGCAAATCGTGGATTCGAAGCGCGTTGCGGAGCGAGCGAAGAAGATCAACTCGGAACGTATGGAAAAAGGATGAGTCGTGTGTGAGTACGGTATATCACATTTGTATGTGTTTAATCTTAGTTGATTTCACCGTGTTATCGGTCCCGTGGTTTTTTACTCCTGGTTTTGGAGTTTTTCCACGTAAAATCTTGCGTGTTATTTTCATTTCCGCATTGGGTTTTATTACGCAAAGATTTTTGAGTGTTTATTGTTTACACCTATTCACTCCCCCTCTAGGTATTTTTTCTCCTATTTAGATCCATATTATCATAACCCAACAAGTGGTATCAGAGCGGGAATAGGGTTGTAAACAATGGTTGAAGGTGGAAACATCAACATACCCCCACTCTTCGATGGAACAAACTATGCCTACTGGAAAGTACGGATGAGAGCATTTTTAATTTCCATCGATGAACGGGTGTGGCAATCAATAGAATTTGGATGGACAAATCCTACTGAAATTATTGCTGATGTTCGCACCATCAAACCTAGGTCGAAATGGACCAAGGAAGAAAGTGATGCATCTTCTTACAATGGCAAGGGAATTAACACCTTATTTAATGCTTTGTCGCAAACTGAATTCTCTCGCGTCTCGGCATGTGAGACTGCGAAAGAAATCTGGAATGTTCTACAAGTTACACATGAGGGAACAAGCCTTGTGAAGATTCAGAAACTGCAAATGCTTACGAGCAAATTTGAATCAATTTTTATGGCAGAAAAAGAATCCTTCATAGATTATTATACACGATTGCAAGATATTGTAAATACATGTGCTAACTTGGGAGAGAAAATTCCAGAATCTAAAGTTGTAAGAATGATTTTAAGGACTCTTCCTGAAAGATTTCGTGCCAAGGTTGCGGCCATTGAAACAGTTAAACACCCGGACGAAATCAAAGTAGAAGAATTAGTTGGTGCACTTCAAACTAATGAAATGACATTTCCTACTAACTATTCTTCTGGAAAGGCATCCTCTTCTAAGTCTTCAGCTTTTGCGTTGAAAACAACAAAGGAAGAAGACGCAGATTCATCCTCCTCAGACGATGACGAGAACCTATCAATGGAGGATTTCGAGAAGCAACTTGCGCTCTTGATGAGGAAATTTCGCCGAAACTTTCGAAGGGGTAATCCTAGCAAAACCTCATCCTTCGTAAAGTCGAAGAAAGGCAAAGGAAACTCAAGCTTTAAGTCAAGAAAGCAAGAGAGTTTTTCAAAGGACAAGAAAAACTCGGAGGGACAAGTCCAATGCTTCAAGTGCCGAGGCTACAGTCACATCTCAACGGAGTGTCCCAATAAGAATCCGTCAAAGAAGAAGGCGATGCAAGCCGTCACTTGGGATGACACCTCAACGTCCAATGAGTCATCTTCCAGTGATGAAGAAAATAACGCAACGGCATTCCACGCATCCACATCTTCACCTTACATGTGCTTTATGGCAAGTACATCCGATTCTTGGTCCAACTCCTCCCAAATTGAAAAGAATGCAACGGACGACGAATCGAGTAATTCCGAAGGTGAAGACTTTGCTTTTGCCTATCATAAACTTTTAAATGATTCAAAGAAATTGGCAAAGCAAAACAAGGGTTTGAGAGGGAGATTGCAGGATCTCGAAGAAGAAGCAAAAAGGGCAACTTCTCTCTCAAACGCTCTTGAAGTGGAAAGGGATAACTTGATTAAAGTAAATGGTTTCCTTCAAGAGAAAAATGAGCATTTCGAGAAGGAACACGTAAAATTGGTGGATAAAGCAAGTTACTTCTTGAAGCTCTACTCCAAGGCTCGACAAGAAAAAATGGAAATGACGAAGACCATTTTCCAACTTAAGGATGATTTAAAGCGATTTTCTTCCGGTAGGAGCAAGTTGGATAAATTGCTTGGTCTTGGTCAAACAAACCGTATGGGCCTTGGATACAATCGAACTGGAGATAGTCCTAGTTCGAGTGGAACAATTTTTGTGCCCCGGTCGGTATCTACTCCTCCGACGACGGAATTTACTGCATACAACGACAACAAGCCTACCTCACCTACTTCGGGTTCATCAAGTACAAAGGTATGTTTTCGTTGTGGTTTTGCAGGGCACATAAGAAAAGATTGCAAGATTGGAGCGAAACGATCAAATCAAGCGCCTCTTGCAACAACTACCAACAAGGTCATTCCCCGAAAATCAAAGGAGAATTTTTCAAAGGAAAAGAACCATGGTAGTTCACCTCACAAGACGATGTCAAAGAAAAGCGATCAATCAAACAAGACGCTTTCACCAAGGAGAATAATTTCACAATCAATGCCGACGCATCCCAAAAAGGTTTGGATGCGCAAAGGTGAATTCTCTCCTTGTCTTTGATTTTTCTGCGACTGAATGTCTTGTAACTTATGTAACTAATAAGGATCGTTTATTGTTTTAAAAAAAAGGAGTGTTAGATCTGAAAATAATTGCTATGTTGTTTCAAATAAAATTTCTGAACATTGTAACCTAGTTTCTTTAGATAACGAAACTCTTTGGCATAAAAGACTAGGTCACATGAATTTTAAGGAACTAGCAAGGATTCCAAATAAAGACGTGGTTAAGGGGGTTCCTAAACTATCTTTTAAAGAAAACATTGTGTGTGGAGGTTGTCAAAAGGGAAAACAACCAAGGGCTGCACACAAGAACTTTAACCACGTGGGTACCAATCGTCCTTTAGAATTACTGCACATGGACTTAATGGGGCCGACTCGTCAACCAAGCTTGGAAGGTAAATGGTACATTTTTCTTTTGGTTGATGATTTCTCTAGATATACATGGGTAACATTTTTAAAAGAGAAAGCGGATACTTTCGATTCTTTTCATGAGATTTGTCATCGTGTTATGATTGAGAGAAATGAAAAGATCGTTCGTGTTCGAAGTGATAGAGGTGGAGAATTCATCAATTCTAAATTTATTGATTTTTGCACTTCCAATGGCATAAAACATGAATTCTCTGCACCCTATACACCTCAGCAGAATGGTGTAATCGAGCGCAAAAACAGGGTAGTACAAGAGATGGCGCGTGTTATGCTTCACAGCCGGAAACTTTCGTTACATTTTTGGGCTGAAGCAGTGAACACAGCTGTCTACGTAATCAATCGAGTGTATTTGCGCCCGGAAACTTTAAATACACCATATGAGCTATGGTTTTGTAGAAAACCGAATATCAAATATTTTCGAATCTTTGGGAGTCGCTGTTATATTTTGCGTGATCACGGAAATCTTGGAAAATTCGACTCTCGAAGTGACGAAGAAATTTTCATGGGTTATTCTACAAATAGTAGAGCATATCGGGTATTTAACCTCGAATCTAAAATGATGGTAGAATCTATTAATGTTAAAGTAGATGAAACTTTTCATTTTGTATCTGATAAATCTACCCCTGATATGTCTCTTGATGATGATACTCCTGTAAATGCATCTTCTTATAATAATTCTTCCGATAATGTTGATGCATCTAATGGTTCTTCTAGTTTATCTGATATGCAGGAATCATCATACATACCTCCGAGTACTCCATTACCTCAAATGTTACGTATCTCCAAGGATCATCCAGAATCGAATATTATTGGAGACCCACAAGAAGGAGTTAGGACTTGGAGACAATTGGTTTGTGGAGTCGCATGTTACGTCTCCACGATAGAACCAAAGAACATCGATGAAGCTCTTCGGGATGATTACTGGTTTGAAGCAATGCAGGAAGAGCTCCATCAGTTCGAAAGAAACAAAGTCTGGGAACTAACAAAGCCACCGAAGCAACACAACGTAATTGGTACTAAATGAATTTTCAAGAACAAGAAAAATGAGGATGGTACCATCATCAGGAACAAAGCACGTCTAGTTGCTCAGGGCTATTCACAAATAGAAGGTATAGACTTTGATGAGACTTTCGCCCCGGTAGCTCGTCTCGAGTCAATTCGCATCCTCTTTGCGATTGCTTGTCATTTTAAAATTAAGCTTTTTCAAATGGACGTTAAGAGCGCCTTTTTAAATGGTTTTTTAAATGAGGAAGTTTATGTGGCTCAACCGAAAGGTTTCATTGACCATAAACTACCTAACCATGTTTTTCGATTGAAAAAGGCTCTTTACGGTCTAAAACAAGCACCGTGAGCATGGTATGAAAGGTTGACAAAGCACCTCTTGGAAAAGGGCTACAGTAGAGGGGGAGCGGATCGGACACTCTTTGTGAAGCATTTTCATGATAACTTTATTGTGGCACAAATCTATGTCGATGACATTGTATTTGGAGCAACAAGAAACAACGATGCTTCAAAATTCGCGAAAACTCTAAAGACTTTCCGACTCCAATGGGAACTAGCAATAAGGGATTAGGAAGTGAATCTCTTAGTGAAAGTGTAGACGAGAAGCTTTATCGCAGCATGATAGGAAGTCTACTCTATCTCACGGCTAGTCGCCCGAATATATCCTTTAGTGTTGGGATTTGCGCGAGATATCAATCAGCACCAAAGGAGGTTCACCTGAAAGCGGTGAAAAGGATCATCCGGTACGTCAGAGGAACACTGAATTTCAAAATTTGGTATCCTTTGGGAACAACTCTTGACATAATAGGATACTCAGATGCCGATTGGGCAGGATCTGTGGATGATCGGAAAAGTACGAGTGGTGCATGTTTTTATCTTGGCCATTGTCTTGTTGCCTGGCATAGTAAAAAGCAAAATTGCATTGCACTCTCGACTGCCGAAGTGGAATATATTTCAGCAGGTAGTTGTTCAACCCAACTCATTTGGATGAAAAGCGTGTTGAGCGACTTTCGAATTCCTGCGTCTTCGGTAACTATTCTTTGTGACAACACTAGTGCTATAAATATTTCTAAAAACCCTGTGTTGCACTTAAGAACAAAACTCATTGAACTTAGATATCATTTTCTAAGAGAGCTAGTTGAATCAAGTATTCTTCAAATTTTTTATGTTTCAACTGAAGATCAATTGGCCGATATTTTAACGAAACCTTTGGATAAAAAACGGTTTATTCATTTGCGTAAAGCAATTGGAATGCTTTCTTTGAAATAACACTTTTTGAAACCATTGCTTAGGTTAGGTTTTGTTTTGTGTTTGTGTTCTTTATCTATGGTTGAACATAGAATTTTAATTGAGCATTAGTATAATTGACTTTACTTGCATCATTTCATATATTTTTTTGAAATTTATTATGGTTTGGATATCATGATAATTCATTTGATGCAATGATCGTTTATATCAATTAGTTCATTTTTAATTGATCAAAGTCAATTTCTCTCTCAATGATCTCTTGGTATAGTTTTTATCTTATTTGACAATTGTGTCAAGTATGAACTCGAGATCAATTTTTGGTTGAATACCTCATATCTTAAATAATTGATAGCCAATTGAGGGGGAGTTTATTAAATTGTTTATACTCAAAAGATGTGGAAAGAGTTACATCCCAATGAGGAGTGTGAAAACTACCACCACATGGAGGAAAGAGCTACCACCTCGGTCGTCCGAGTACTGTGTGCAGCTACCACATGTATACAAAGCATGGTTTTTCTTAATGATTAGATAAAATGCTTTTTGGAATACTTGACTCTGTCAAATTCCAAGGTTGGTATAAGGTGGGACTTTATTGAAAGATGCTCAAAGAGCCACTCCTTACAATAAATTGACTAGATATATTATCTAACTTATTTGGGATTTCAAACATCTATCGATCTTGGTACTTCATCTTCTTTACTAAATTGATGATTTGATAAACGCATTACTCATTAGATCGTGATAGATGTTCTTGAATTTGATCAACTTTAAAGGATTTAATTTTTATAAATTTTTGTTTCATTACTTGGATATTATTGATAGATTTAGCATAATCTATTTCTTTTGATATGAAACGATGTTTTTGTTTAAAGTTGACATACAAAAGTGCTTACAATCTTTTTCTGGAATTTCTGGAATTTTTCTAAATTTTTCTGGATGGTGTTTGCTTGGATTATTGTGCTCATTGTAGCAATGGTAGGAACTCGAGCGTCTTTTAAAAAGGAACAAGATGGAATAAATCAAGAAGAGACAAAGAATGTTCTTCAGGATGAGTCAGAATTAGAGGAAGAGGATTGGGACAAAATTTGTCAAGAAATACAATAGGTTGTTGATGAAGAAGACAGGTTTTACTTAAAGAACAAAAAGCTTATGAAGTCTTGCTCAACAACCAAGCAGTACACTAGGCGAAAGAATTCAAGGGGCAGTGGAATTCAGATTAATGAACCCCTCGCCAGAGCACACTCTCTGCCTACATAATCTCTATGGAATTAAGGTCAGAATGCACCTTCCGCATCCACACAACCTCCTTCGACTTCCAGGAGAGACGCCACAGAAGCTAATATATTGTCCTCTATCCAACGAGAACAACGGAGATTGTCTGTTGAACAAGAAATAATAGCCATTGACATAGAACGCATCAATTCTGAACAACAATAGATAAAAAGAAAATGTTCAAAAATATCAAGGTTACTTAAAGGAATTTTGAACAAATTAGATTGTAGTAGCTCAGACAGGTCTGATCTAGAATGACCATTTGCTCTAATGATCTAATCTTGGGTTTTCTTTGTTGTTCTAATTGTTTTTGTTTTGCAGGTTTTAGTTCTAGTTCTTACATTTCTTTTTCTGAACTTTTAACTCCCTTAATTTTGTAATTTTGGCTACTTTTAGTGACAAAAAGGGGGAGAGAGAATATGAACATATGAACAAGGTTTGACAATGGTTTGTGTGTGAGAACTGTGGTTGGAACATTAAAACTTGAAAGGTCAGTATGACAACAACTTTGGTTTTGTATTGTGAATAATTGCATGTCTCGACTAACTATTTGACTAACTATTTGGGCATGTATTATTACTAACAAGTTGTTTGTTGACTAACATACTTATGACATTTAGAATTTAATGCTTAGAAGTGTAGTAACCATGATTTTGGAAGCAGGATTTTTAAGTTTAAATAATTTTCAGAATTAATTAAATGGCAAAAATGGGTAATTTATAGTGCAAATTGGACCCAGAAATATCGATTTTTGATCGGAGCCTGATCTCGAAAATCTGAGATCACCAGTGCGACCGTCTCGTCGAAACAAGTAAGAATGATATACAAATATTGTCGATCTGACGGTCGGATCGTTCAGAAATCAGCGAAGAAGATAGCGGGACCCACAACTTAAGTTGTGAATAGTAAACTTTGGATTCGGTCCCCTCTCGATCGGTCATCGGCCGATTCACTATCTGAAACTTGAACATAGCAGTATGAGTAGTCAATTCTAGCTAATTTCGACATTCTGAGCGCAATGGCATTGACGGAATTCACGTTTGGCGACCCTGGTGCATCGGAATGCGTGCCAAACAGTGAAAATGCACTGTATTTTATGGGTCGAGAATTTATATGAGCACCGAATCAAGAAAGCAAATATGCTACTTGAAAGGTCTCGGCGAGCCGGACGTTGTGGCGAAGTCCGTTTTTCATTTCGACGACCCGCTCGTCTAGAAATGCGTGAAAAGCGTAAAAAAACTAAGTATTTTTGTAAAAACTTAAATGTTTTATGGACCAAATTATTTGGGGCTTATTGGTGAAGGTCCTTACAGCATTTTGAACCTACAGTGGGGACCTAAGGGCTTAGGGTTTTGTTGTGTAGGGACCAAAGGGCATTTTGTTGCATTTAGATATTTTTTGGCTTGGGTCTTTTGGGCTCCCCGTGGGGGGGGGTTACAGGCGTTTGTGGGGCTTTTTAAAGCCCTGTGGTGCATTGAAGCGTAGCAAACCGCTTTCCCCACTAGCTCTGAGTCGCTGAAGAGCCGCACCATTGTTGGAAGATCCGAGCTTGAGGAGAGAAAGAGAGAGGTTGCTCCAAAGTTCTCCAACTTGGTCCCTAAGCCTTCTGGAGTGTTCTCCTGCGTCTGGAGATCGAGGCCGAACCTGCTGGGTGGCTGTGCGATGCGGGGGAGGAGAACCGGCTTCTACCTTTCTTCTCCAACTCCGGCAAGGTAGGTTCCTCCTTTCCTCTAGGTTTTAGCACCCGAGACCATTGGAAGTCGACTCTTAAGAGTCATTAGATGCTCCCTGTCAAGCCCAAGCCCTCGGGATGGTCCCGGTTGCCGACGGGAGAAAACTTCTCGCCGGAAACCTAGTTTGCTCTGCCGCGGTCGATTGTTGCTACCAGTGGCACAAACGCAGAACTAAAATCATGGGCTTGGACTGTAGGGCCCAAGGATTGTCTCCACTGGTAGAGTTTGGTCAAGTGTGCACGTCAAAAACCAAAGCCCTAGTTTTTCGGGTTTTGCGGTTTGGCCGAGCTTGTTGCTCTGGCCCCGGCGTCGCTCCCCGCCGCCGGGCACATAGTAGGGAAGCTTCTTGGGAGTGAGAGGAGTGCAACTATGCCTTTGCATAGCATTCATGCAGCCCTAATCAAAAGATGCCATTAATGACCCGAGCTTAAGCTCAATCGCCGTGGCCGGCCAACCGGCCGTCGCCGTCGGGGATGACACTCCTGGAAATGTTCCTTGGACCATTTAGATCCCAACCATGCATGTGCAAGGGTTCCATGCTGCCTCGGTGGAAATCCACCATTGTTGGTTAAGCTCGGGTTGAGCTTGCTCCACCGCCGCCGCCGCCGTGTCCTGTCGCTGGGCACAGGTCCAGATAAGCTTGCGGTGATGAGAGGCACCTGTAGCTGCTCTTGTGAGAGGCCCAGAAGCCAATGATGGAAAAACACCATTGTTGGTCCATGGAGCTTCATCTTCTTCATCATCTTCTTCTTGTTTCTCGGCCACCCGAGAGTGCAAGATGATCTAGAGTTGAATGGAAAACTCCTGAAGCCCTAGGGAACATTTCTATCCAAGTTGGGAGCCCCAGGTGTCCCCTCTGCAGAATGCTAGCTTGGGCCAAGATTGGATAATTGTTAATGAAACATGCACACCACATGTTTGATGAAATGCCTCAAAACGTTTAATTGCAGAATTAGGCTTCCAGCAGAATATGAAAGTTGTTCCATACTTTCCCCTGAGCTCAATGCTCACTTCAGATCGAAAGTTTTCTATGTGGAAATGTGTGTGGGGCATTATTGTAGAGTTAGAGAGCAAAGGGTTTGGATCTACTTGATCCAGCAGGTTTTGGGTTGCAAAAGAGCAAGCCCTTGTGTCCTGGTACTGTCCAAAGGTGAATGCTCCAAATTATTTTGAATTTGCACAAGTAGGTTTAAAGTTTTTGCATTATTAAGCTCTATGTTGGTTGAATGGCCATGGGTCTGTTTGGGGCAGTTTGCCAAGTCGCGACAGTGAGCTCCTAGCTATTTTGGGGTCACTGGACGCGATGCTCACCTTAGTTTTTAGTTCGATTGTGCCGAAGAAATAAAATTTGCTATAAGCCTATGTTAGTATAGTAAGTCATGGCCCGAAGTTTTTATCGCGTTCCGTGCTGCTGAAAATTGGTGAGCACGGTGTCCAGCAAGTCGAGGGCCACCTACTGGAGGTGACGGTTCGTTAAAATGACGCTCCGATAGTTAGAACGAGCGAAAACGGCTCTCAAATTGCTATAAAAGTGTGATTTCTGGAAACCCTAGGGGTCTAAATACAATTGTAACCACACGTGCTGTCTTGGACTGTATGTCCATGATCTCTAAGCTTTTCGTTAGGGATTCAATGGCTCTCGTTGAGCGGAAAATGGTTATCGGTCCGTAAATCGGCAAAATCGTCGGTTTAACGGCGCCCCGGTGGCAATCGCGCAATTCGGGAAATTGCGGCGGTTCCGCCTAGCCGTCTGTTGAGTACCAGTAGAATCTGGTTGAGCCAGCGGCAAAGGGTCAAAGCCCGTGTCTCCTGGAAATTCAAATAGAATTTTTGGGAGGGGTATTTTGGTAATTTTGGTGTCAATTTGGAAAAGATTTAGGTTTAAGTGAGTCTGTGGTTTGGGTATGTGTGAGTTGTTCCCTGATCAAAACGTATGATTCAGGTTGGCACAGTCTTCGAGCTTTCTGTTGGAGTCGATAGTTCGCCTGCAGACAGGTGGGTTTATCTTCGGTCCGGGCTTTATCATTTCGGCCCTCTGGGGTATCGTAATTGGTCGGACCCCTGTTCTTGTGATAGCCTAGATTTCCTTTTTGAGCCTGCTTTTTATTGATCAGCTTCATATTGCATTATATGCTTGAGTTATGGATCATTATCAGTTATCATTTTATGTTATGCCTGCATGATTGATTCCTTAGCCTGCTTCCAGATATTATGATTTTATTCCTGGACATTTGCCATGCTTTCTTGGTCATTAGCTAGTTTGCACACCTTATTGATTAGCAGTATATACTGATTCATGTCATAGTAGTTGTTGATTATATTCTGCACATGAATTGAGATTCAGTTGGCTATTCTGCATTGCATCCCTGTTGGGATTTCCCGGCTTGTTGCCGATTACCCGGTCAGTGGATCGTGAGCTTGAGCATTAGCATTATGATCTCCACAGAGCCAGCTGTTCTTTCACGTACACTAGCGGAATTGCTACCCGCAGCGGTGTACTTTACCGGTAAAGTGGTCAGCAGTGGCGACCCGTGAGCCCAGTGGGTTATGACAGCAGATTAGTGTATAGGTGGAATTTTGCCTGAGGTCTGGTTGACCAATATGGTGGCTTTGATTGGGTACTTGTTGTTTCTATCAGTTGATGCATGATTATCTGTTCGTTATAATTGCTCAGTTCCGGTTTAGTATATATCAGCATGCTCTTATTATGATAGTTTAGTATTTCTGTTATGCTCAGCACAATACTCATGATTTTATTACAGCACCATGATATATAACTGCCTTGCCTAATGATCATTACTATCCACTAGTTATTGTATGCCAGTAGGTACGATTTGATATTTCTCGGCTCGTCGTGCCCACTGGGATACACTGTCGATGTATCTCACACCCCCTGGGTGACCATTTTTCAAGTCGGTCGGGTGTTGGGATGTTGGGACGTGTTGGTGAGATGCCGCGTTAGATTTGACCATGGACAGCTGTTGTTATTTCTGTTTCAAGCTTGTAATTCAATTTGTAATAAGTTGTTGTAATATTTGTAATTTTTATTTATTAGTTCTTTAGAGTTTGCAGTTTAGACTACTCTGATGTTGGATTGCCATTGTAGAGCCGAGCATGTATAGAAAAGGCTCAATCCAATGGGGATTGGGGATTTTCTATATATGTGGCGGTCTGTTGCGCCCTGGCTGGATTTTATAAACTCTGATTTAAAAAAAAATAAATTTAGACTCTATTTTTCGAACTCGGGGCGTGACAAGAAGATATGTCTATCTCTGATTGGTATTTTAATACATATCTGATTTTGCAAATGTCATGGTGAGTATAAACTTCATCTCTCTGGTTGATTTTTGAATGTTAAATTCTTGAGGTATCTAACAATTTCTTTTCTCAAGAATTATTTCTTTTGCAAAGAGTACAAACGTCTAAGTCTAGAGTTTGTTTTAGGAGTTTATCTCATGTATTCATTCTTATTTGGATCTCAATTGTAATTTTTTGTTGTATGGTGATAGCAACAAAAATATCTTTTTAAATTTTCTTAAGTGGATTTTTGTTTTGTCACGAAACCGCCAAAGGGGGAGATTGTTAAGGATTTTGTTTTGGCGTATTTCGTCAAAGTGTTTAAGTCTTGAAGATTGAAGATGAAGATGTTTGGACCATATACCACAATCTTAAGAAAGAAGAATTCAAAAGGATCAGGTATGTTTAATTAAATAACTTTGGTGATCCGAATACTTCTTGTAGTGTAGAAACACTTGGATGGGTTTTTAATCGCATAAAAATCAAGAAACTGTACTGTTATATGTTCAGGATCGGGATCTGAGTAATCCAGTCCGGACCGCGAACGTAGGTAGGTTCATGCGCAAATCCAGTCCGGAACACCCTTGGTTCAGTCCGGACCCCGAACGTGGATTTTGCAGGAATCACATGAACAGTCCGGACCGTGGTATTTCAGTCCGGACCCCGAACACTGTTTTTTCAGGAATTCTCTGAAAAGCAACGACAGTCCGGATGAAGCCTAATCCAGTCCGGACCGTCGTGCGGGTAAAAATCTGTTACAGTCAGTTTTTGATTCTTATCCTCTTCCATTGGTTTTTAACCTATAAGTAAACCCTAATTCTATCTTTTAGGGTAATCCAAAAAGCCGAAAATAAGTTTTGTACTCCGGGTAGTGACAGAAAAATATTAACGGAGAAAAACTTATAAATCCACATATAGAGAAGAAAGGAAATAACTAGATTTAATTCTATGTTTCTTCATCTATATTAATTAATTTGATTTAGGTTTTCAAACTCATATTTTGAGTAGAATCAAATTAATGAATACTTAGATGGTATTTCCGATCTATCTTTGATCTAAGTATTCGGCGGATTATCACCACCAACAAAACAACGATTTTCCCCAAAATCGGCGCGTGGATTCGCGTGGCCTTGTGGATTCAAGGTGCTACCGCTCTCGTGGATTCGGAGCGAGGTACGTTCGTGTGATCGAGACGTACTACTTGGTGGAGACCGTGGATTCGGTCAGACGTTGTGGATTTGACGTTGGACGCCGTGGATTCGGCGTTGGACGCAAATCGTGGATTCGAAGCGCGTTGCGGAGCGAGCGGAGAAGATCAACTCGGAGCGTATGGAAAAAGGATGAGTCGTGTGTGAGTACGGTATATCATCTTTGTACGTGTTTAATCTTAGTTGATTTCACCGTGTTATCGGTCCCGTGGTTTTTTACTCCTGGTTTTGGAGTTTTTCCACGTAAAATCTTGCGTGTTATTTTCATTTCCGCATTGGGTTTTATTACGCAAAAGTTTTTGAGTGTTTATTGTTTACACCTATTCACCCACCCTCTAGGTGTTTTTTCCCCTATTTAGATCCATATTATCATAACCCAACACCTCTCACTACCCGAAAGGAACGGTAACATCCAAAATAATACATCAAGTGTATGCGGAAGATCAATATCAGAGTACTAAAATCACTACTAATTTAAAACTTACATTCAATAAACGAATAGTTTAAGCAGATATGAAAGCATGATAAGAATGAACCATAATAAACTTTATTACATTTCCCTCTCTCAACTTGCACTTTAAATAATATTACAAATCTTTTCCTCACAATACATGGTTCACTCAAAATATAAAAAGGTACATCTTCTAGACCCTCTAGGTCTCTATGCTGCTGGGCTCTTGCCCTCGTCGTCTGTCTCGACCGCTGTATCCGTACCTGGAAAAATGGTCACCCGCGGGTGTGAGAACTACTTAAAGTTCCCAGTGGGTTCAACCACCGAGAAAGAGTGTCCTACACCGCTTGGTCCAATGGAAGCAATTGTCACGCCCCGGCGTCGAAACTGCGACCCGGGCTCGCCAACAGATCCGCCGCCCATACGGGAAGCCCCGTATAGATGAAGCGACTAACCTGCAAAAGATCAACTATACTATACAGATATCAGAGCTGAAAGTAAAACTGCTAGAAATAAAACTATATACAAACCAAGACCTCACCAAAATACAAAAATCTCTCGAGCAGTAAAATAAATACAACTCTATACCTTACTACAAAGTTCTCTCAACATGAACTCTCAAAAGTAATAAGGGTACATCTACTCTCAGGACGACGACTGGTAGGGATCTAGCTCGCGACTCACTTACCTCGATCAGAAGAAGCAGCAACAGAAGCAACTGGAACAGGAGTAGAAGTCCCTGTTGGAAAAGACACCACGACGGGTGTGAGAACTACGTCCCAAGTAGTTCTCAGTGGGTGCCGCCAACAAGCCCGACGGTCTGCCCACTAAGTCTACTAGAGGCATAAAGTAACAATAATGATACTGAAATGAAAGGGCTGGAAAAGTAACTCTACAGCTACTATGCCTCTATCTAGATGCTCAAGAAAATGAAACAGATGGAAACATGATGCATCTACTAACTCACACAGTACAGTCACCCAATCTACACTGACTGCCGCGTAGGGTCCAGTCAAACCTGCGCCTACCTACTGCCGTTACCTCCACAGAGGACCGGACTTACGTAGGGCGTCCGTGGCTGCCACTAACTGGCCCAGCCAGAGGGACTGCGTACATAACTGCCACTAACTGGCCCAGTCAGATGGACGGCGTCCGTAACTGCCACTAACTGGCCCAGTCAGAGGGACAGCGTCGACAAGTCGTGATACCAAAGTTCAGACCCACCCCGGACGTGGCACTCGAGGGGAGCGACCCCAACGAGGACAAAGGTATCCGCGCACTCTGTCGAGCTCAAGTGGCACTGCAGGCTCTAGTCCAAAATCCACGCTCACGCTCTGAACTGAGAGACTCAGAATCCTCAAACATCTCGCACAACGGTCGGAGCACTCTCGACGACTCAGCTGATCAGCTCACACGAACACGAAACACACGCCTCCCCAACAGCTCGCAGCACAAACATACCGGCTGAAGATACTCCACAGCCAGGACCACCGTCCACCAGACGGCTCCCACAACAGAACACTAAACTCACAGGAAAGACCGACACCATAAGGGTGCGGAAACCCGATAGACCGGTGCTAAGAACCCTATCAAACAAGAACAGACACTAGGCTCCGCCTATCGAAGTTCCCGACCCCCTAATAGTTCGGGAACACAATAACCTCGGTACGACACACAGATAACACCAACAGGGCCCGAAAGTCCCGGGAGACCTACACCTACAACCCTATCAAACAAGAACAGGTTCCAGGCTCGGCCCCCATGGCTTTCGTCCCGACAAAGGAACGGCCCCTAGAACCCGGATCACTCGAATCCTTTCGAGTGGGGAGATTTACAAGAAAAAGGTGACATTTGTTATTGAAAATCATTTGATCTAGAAGAAATCCATATTTAATAATTTTAGTTCTCTTTAGAAAAACAGTTAGAAAAATAAGTGTTTTACCCAAGCCCCGAAGGGCTGATGCCTTTGTCCAATCAAACAAGAACAGACTCCAGCGGCCCTTCGATGCTTGGAAGAAAACATTGGTAGACTAAAATCATGTGTATGTCGAAAAGGGTTCTGGGTTCTAGGTCCGACTATCACTAGTAAACTACCGCCACTAACACAGTGGCGACAACCCAAACAGGGGAAAACAAGATCTCCCGGGTCCACCGTTTACCCCAAACGGTTCCCGGTACAGACAAGCGAACCACTGCATCTACCAGACTCCACTCTGCTCCCAAGCACGAGTGCAAATGCATCCCACACTAAAGGAAGTCCCGACCGCTCAGCCCACTACCCGGGCGAGGATAACACTAAGTCCAGGAATGAAACATAAAGTGTGGATGTCTAAACATAAATAACCCTAGCCCACGTGAGGGTTTTCTACTGGTCTGGTTACACATGCAACATATGATGGGGGTGCTAGGTCAGGTTCCAAGATAACAAATATTTAACATGATAGAGGGAAGTAAGAGATCACAAGGTCGACAGATAATACAAGGAACAACAATTCCTACACTCTAGCATGCTACCCAAGTCCAATCACTATCATGCATGATTCTATATCAATAGAATTAGAGCACAGTCCATAGATCTTAAAAGCAAGCCACCCACCTGAAAACGCTAACTGTCCGGAGTCGTACAGCTGAGAAAACCAGGAAAATAACAACTCTATGTCCAACAGGTCCAGCACAGTCCACAATCCCTCCTGGGTACAACATAAGGCTACAGTTGTACTTTAATTCCAAAATCTGCCAAGAAAAACAACACTGAAATTTCAGCCGCAAAGATGTGATTATTCCACCTACTGAATTTGCTCAAAAAATTCCAAATAAAATTTCCCTGCGATCTTCGTGTTGATAGCTTCGAAACAAGTACCTGCACGACCAATTCCGAGCAACGTAGGCCAAGTTACAAATTCCACAGTATCGGTGCGCAAAATCCCAAAACCAATCAACTGTAAACTCTTGTACAGATAAAAGGAAAAGTGTATACCTTCGGGAAGGTCTCAAAAAATTCTAATAAAAATACCACGATGATCCTTGCGTCGAGTAGATGAAAAAAGTCTATAAGCACGTCCTGAACCGAGACTCGTGCGCGGAGATCTCCTCGGATGAAGCTGCTGTCCTCCCAAATCCTCACAGCAACCCAGTGTCCCAGTGAGCGAAGAAAAACTCTTCGAAAAGCGTGAAACCAGGAAATGTGGAAGAAACCAAAATCGTAGCCTTACCTGTTGCGAATCGAACGGCGAAGAAATCGCTCAAAAAGGTGGTCGGAGTAGGCCGGGAGAGCTCGTGCACCGAAGAGCGACGGAAGAAGCACCGAAGAAAGAGCGTCGCACCGAGCCAAGAAAATAAGAATCTCGATAAGCGTGCCCCGAAAAATCCCCAAACTCTTCAGATGGAAGCTACACTGCGTGAGGATCAACTTTGGTGAAGAACTCCTGCCGGTTTGAAGCTCGGAAGTGCCAAAAAAATGAAGAGGAAGGGAGCTCGGGCCTTTAAATAGGCTGCAGAAAAACAAATGGGAAAATTCCCAACATGTCCCAAGATTCGGGCGCACCCAAACTTTCGGGCGCTCGAATCCGGGCCCAGAGGAGATTTACTGTAGCCGCCCGAAAAAATTCTGGTGCGGCCACGTCACCCGCACAGCAAACAGCTATGCGGGGCGCATCGGAAATGGCCACGTGGCCCACCCGGTGGTCGACACGTGTCCCTCACAGCAAACAGCCGTGCGGGGCGCGTGTCGTGCCGCCACGTGGCGCCTACCCGGTCAAACCGGGTAGGTGGCGCCCGCCAGTGGCAGGGCGACACGCGTCCCCTGCCACTGTCTCGGTCACACGTGCGGGCAGGGCGCTGCACTGGCCGCCTGCCACGCACGCGCCCCGAGGCGCCCTCCCGCGACCCAGTGCGCCGCGCCTCGTGAGCCCGCGAATGGCGTGACGACACGTGTCCCGTGCACCCGTTCCACGCACCCAATTCAGGTTCCGTTGTCCGTGCCGCGTGCACCGACCAACCGGGGGATGCCACGTGTCCCCCGCCCCGGTCCATGCACCGCCGCGCAAATTCTGTAGACCGCGCCTCACGAGCCCGCCAATCAGGCGGCGCCACGTGTCCATGCGCCGGGTCCGTGCACCCAGCCGCTCCCCTCTGTGGACCGAGCGCTGCGGACCGGCCCAATCACAAGCCGCCACGTGGCTGTCGGCGGTCCACGGCCCCTCCCATGCACCGAAATTCAGCGAAAACTTCCGGGGGTCCGTTTTTGGGCATCCGGACTCCAAATTTAACAAGCAAACATCCATTTTCAAGCGTTTTTCCGCACTGAATCCAAATCCAACCTCTGATTGGCCCAAAACAAATCCGAAACTTTGGCAAATGCAGCCGAAGGCCAATCCGGCTGTGGATATCACACAGGGTCCATCTGTGGCATCCCTTTGATGCACTATGGACCAGATACACCAACACTAGGTGTTCTACACCACGGTTCATGGGAGAAGCCACACGGGGATCAGGGTCACCACATTCTCCCCCACTAAAAGGAAGTTTCGTCCCCGAAACAAAAACACACCACAACAACAAAACCAAAACAATCCAAACCAACCAAAGAACGCAAACACTAAACTAACAAGAAAGGTACGGCTCCACCAGCAGGAAAGTCATCAACCCCAACCCTCGATTTAGAAAACAGCTGAAATTAGCGAAAAGTCCGAAAATTTTGAAAGATCAGTGCCTTCGCCCCAATCAAACAAGAACAGGTTCGGGCACTGTCTCTATTTCTGGAGCAATCTTTCAAAGTTTTCGTCCTGTTCGTAAATTTCAGTACAAAGGCGAGAAAAGTGAGAGAAGTGTTGGTGCCGTTCCTGCTGTGGCTACCAAAAACGAAAGCTACCGCTAACCGAGACTCCTAAGGACACAACCTCTAGTCCTAACCATCACAACTGCTCCCGAGGCGGCGTCTGTCCACAGTCGCTGAAGCCCATGCTGCTGGAAGGATACGCCGGCAACCCGAGAAAAATGATCTCCTCCTGTCCAACTCGCCGAAGGGTAACTGTTCTCATTCCATTATCAGTCGTAGCACGACACCGCACCACTCAGTCCAATCTGTGTGCTCAACCCAAGTCTTGGAACTGTCCTTGAATCGTCACATCAGCAGGTGAAGTCCCAAGTCTCAACTGCACTGATCATACACCGCGAACCTCCTCTACTCGTAGGATACTGGGAAGAATCCAATTGCTAAAACATGTAGTATAAATTCCTAACCCACTCCCATGCAAAGATGCTGATGCAGATGCTCTACTAATAATGCAGAAGGATGCAGCGGTAACGAAAATGCTCAACTAAGCTAACAGAAATAAAATCATACCTGCTGCGACATGATCCGCTGCCGGGGTGTCCTCTACCAGGGCTGCATAAACCCGTCCACTGGGTGCCGCAGATCGTCGTCCCGTCTGTCCCGATGTCGTGGCCCACTCTGGCTGACGGGGTGCCGGAGGGTCTTCCGCTGCATAGATAGGCAAGGGGGGTGCTGTCGCAATCGGCCGCACTGACAAAATGGCCTGGGGGCAAGCTGCGCGGAAATGTCCTAACTCTCCACAGAGGAAACACCGCCCCTGTCTCTGATCACACTGCGACGGTGGATGAGGCCCGCCACAAATGACACACCGCTCCTGTCGCTGGTGCCGAAACCGCTGCTGTCGGGGGTACTGCTGCTGAGACTGCTGTCGCTGCTGGTGCTGCTGATACCGCGGCTGCTGCGGGGGTCCACCTGATCTCTGGCGCCTCCGAAACCTACGACTCTGAGGATGAGATCGTGAAGGTCTCGGAGGTCCCTGCTGACTCGTCTGTCCCTCAACATCCCGTGCTGGGCGCTTCGCCCCCGAAATCCCTGCGGGAGCTGGAGCCGCCTCGGCCGTCACCGCCTCTCCGTGCTCAGAACTCTGCCCCGAAAAATGATGTGGATCAGACTGATGGAATCTCGTCAACATATCAACCACCTCTCGCTGCTCTGTGCGGGTCAACTGTCCTGCCGTCTCGAACAGCTGTCTACCGGTATCTGGTGCAATAGCGGCTGCCTGCACTGCTGGTACAACTGGGGGTGCCACAGCTGGCGACGAAGGTGCGGGGAAACTCCCTGGGGGTGCTACAACTGGCTGTACCCTCTGCTCCAACATAAGCATCATCCAACCCATGGCCTCCTCCTGGCGCCGAGAAGCCTCCTCCTGGCGCTGCGAGGCCTCCTCCTGGCGTCGTAAGGTCTCCTTTTGGCGCTGTGAAGTCTCCTCCTGGCGCCGAACAACCTCTGACAACTGAGCCATCTGAGCCCGAAGCTCCAGCACCACACTCAGCTGACCCCGTGCTGGCTCCTCCTGCCCAGGCTCAACGGAGGGGGAAGGCTGAGAACGCGTCTGTACCCTGCGTCGGGGAGGCATCGTGCCCACCTGCAATCCACATGCAAACATCAGGACAGTACCAAACAACACTCGACCCAATCTAACGAAAGTCTAAGACATGTCATCCATTCCCTAGCATTATGTTGTCTGCAGCCAACATAATCGCTTAGGAGAATAAACATGCCAGTCACTCATCCCATCCCTTGGGAGAGGTATAAAACTCAATCAGGACTCTCGCTAACAGTCACGACTCTCACGTAGTCATCCTAATGTCGAACCACAAGCCTAGGGTTTCTAAGTCCCCAATGACCTATATCCTAGGCTCTGATACCACCTAATCTGTCACGCCCCGGCGTCGAAACTGCGACCCGGGCTCGCCAACAGATCCGCCGCCCATACGGGAAGCCCCGTATAGACGAAGCGACTAACCTGCAAAAGATCAACTATACTATACAGATATCCGAGCTGAAAGTAAAACTGCTAGAAATAAAACTATATACAAACCAAGACCTCACCAAAATACAAAAATCTCTCGAGCAGTAAAATAAATACAACTCTATACCTCACTACAAAGTTCTCTCAACATGAACTCTCAAAAGTAATAAGGGTACATCTACTCTCAGGACGACGACTGGTAGGGATCTAGCTCGCGACTCCCTTACCTCGATCAGAAGAAGCAGCAACAGGAGCAACTGGAACAGGAGTAGAAGTCCCTGTGGGAAAAGACACCACGACGGGTGTGAGAACTACGTCTCAAGTAGTTCTCAGTGGGTGCCGCCAACAAGCCCGACGGTCTGCCCACTAAGTCTACTAGAGGCATAAAGTAACAATAATGATACTAAAATGAAAGGGCTGGAAAAGTAACTCTACAGCTACTATGCCTCTATCTAGATGCTCAAGAAAATGAAACAGATGGAAATATGATGCATCTACTAACTCACACAGTACAGTCACCCATTCTACACTGACTGCCGCGTAGGGTCCAGTCAAACCTGCGCCTACCTACTGCCGTTACCTCCACGGAGGACCGGACTTACGTAGGGCGTCCGTGGCTGCCACTAACTGGCCCAGCCAGAGGGACTGCGTCCATTACTGCCACTAACTGGCCCAGTCAGAGGGACAGCGTCCGTAACTGCCACTAACTGGCCCAGTCAGAGGGACGGCGTCGACAAGTCGCGATACCAAAGTGCAGACCCACCTCGGACGTGGCACTCGAGGGGAGCGACCCCAATGAGGACAAAGGTATCCGCGCACTCTGTCGAGCTCAAGTGGCACTGCAGGCTCTAGTCCAAAATCCACGCTTACGCTCTGAACGGAGAGACTCAGAATCCTCAAACATCTCGCACAACAGTCGGAGCACTCTCGACGACTCAGCTGATCAGCTCACACGAACACGAGACACACGCCTCCCCAACAGCTCGCAGCACAAACATACCGGCTGGAGATACTCCACAGCCAGGACCACCGTCTACCAGACGGCTCCCACAACAGAACACTAAACTCACAGGAAAGACCGACACCATAAGGGTGTGGAAACCCGATAGACCGGTGCTAAGAACCCTATCAAATAAGAACAGACTCTAGGCTCCGCCTATCGAAGTTCCCGACCCCCTTATAGTTCGGGAACACAATAACCTCGGTACGACACGCAGAAAACACCAACAGGGCCCGAAAGTCCCGGGAGACCTACACCTACAACCCTATCAAACAAGAACAGGTTCCAGGCTCGGCCCCCGTGGCTTTCGTCCCGACAAAGGAACGGCCCCTAGAACCCGGATCACTCAAATCCTTTCGAGTGGGGAGATTTACAAGAAAAAGGTGACATTTGTTATTGAAAATCATTTGATCTAGAAGAAATCCATATTTAATGATTTTAGTTCTCTTTAGAAAAATAGTTAGAAAAATAAGTGTTTTACCCAAGCCCCGAAGGGCTGATGCCTTTGTCAAATCAAACAAGAACAGACTCCAGCGGCCCTTCGATGCTTGGAAGAAAATATTGGTAGACTAAAATCATGTGTATGTCGAAAAGGGTTCTGGGTTCTAGGTCCGGCTACCACTAGTAAACTACCGCCACTAACACAGTGGCGACAACCCAAACAGGGGAAAACAAGATCTCCCAGGTCCACCGTTTACCCCAAACGTTTCCCGGTACAGACAAGCGAACCACTGCATCTACCAGACTCCACTCTGCTCCCAAGCACGAGTGCAAATGCATCCCACACTAAAAGAAGTCCCGACCGCTCAGCCCACTACCCGGGCGAGGATAACACTAAGTCCAGGAATGAAACATAAAGTGTGGATGTCTAAACATAAATAACCCTAGCCCACGTGAGGGTTTTCTACTGGTCTGGTTACACATGCAACATATGACGGGGGTGCTAGGTCAGGTTCCAAGATAACAAATATTTAACATGATAGAAGGAAGTAGGAGATCACAAGATCGACAGATAATACAAGGAACAACAATTCCTACACTCTAGCATGCTACCCAAGTCCAATCACTATCATGCATGATTCTATATCAATAGAATTAGAGCACAGTCCATAGATCTTGAAAGCAAGCCACCCACCTGAAAAAACGCTAACTGTCCGGAGTCGTATAGCTGAGAAAACCAGGAAAATAACAACTCTATGTCCAACAGGTCCAGCACAGTCCACAATCCCTCCTGGGTACAACATAAGGCTACAGTTATACTTTAATTCCAAAATCTGCCAAGAAAAACAACACTAAAATTTCAGCCGCAAAGATGTGATTATTCCACCTGCTGAATGTGCTCAAAAAATTCCAAATATAATTTCCCTGTGATCTTCGTGTCGATAGCTTCGAAACAAGTACCTGCATGACCAATTCCGAGCACCGTAGGCCAAGTTACAAATTCCACAGTATCGGTGCGCAAAATCCCAAAACCAATCAACTGTAAACTCTTGTACAGATAAAAGGAAAAGTGTATACCTTCGGGAAGGTCTCCAAAAATTCCAAGAAAAATACCACGATGATCCTTGCATCGAGTAGATGAAAAAAGTCTATAAGCACGTCCTGAACTGAGACTCGTGCGCGGAGATCTCCTCGGATGAAGCTGCTGTCCTCCCAAATCCTCACAACAACCCAGTGTCCCAGTGAGCGAAGAAAAACTCTTCGAAAAGCACGAAACCAGGAAATGTGGAAGAAACCAAAATCGTAGCCTTACCTGTTGCGAATCCAACGGCGAAGAAATCGCTCGAAAGGATGGTCGGAGTAGGCCGGGAGAGCTCGTGCACCGAAGAGCGACGGAAGAAGCACCGAAGAAAGAGCGTCGCGCCGAGCCAAGAAAATAAGAATCTCGATAACTGTGCCCCGAAAAATCCCCAAACACTGCAGATGGAAGCTACACTGCGTGAGGATCAACTTTGGTGAAGAACTCCTGCCGGTTTGAAGCTCGGAAGTGCCAAAAAATCGAAGAGGAAGGGAGCTCGGGCCTTTAAAGAGGCTGCAAAAAAACAAATGGGAAAATTCCCAACATGTCCCAAGATTCGGGCGCACCCGAACTTTCGGGCGCCTGAATCCGGGCCCAAAGGAGATTTACTGTAGCCGCCCGAAAAAATTCTGGTGCGGCCACGTCACCCGCACAGCAAACAGCTGTGCGTGGCGCGCCGGAAATGGCCACGTGGCCCACCCGGTGGCCGACACGTGTCCCGCACAGCAAACAGCCGTGCGGGGCGCGTGTCGTGCCACCACGTGGCGCCTACCCGGTCAAACCAGGTAGGTGGCGCCCGCCAGTGGCAGGGCGACACGCGTCCCCTGCCACTGTCGCGGTCACACGTGCGGGCAGGGCGCCGCACTGGCCGCCTGCCACACACGCGCCCCGAGGCGCCCTCCCGCGACCCAGTGCGCCGCGCCTCGTGAGCCCGCGAATGGCGTGACGACACGTGTCCCGTGCACCCGGTCCACACACCCAATTTAGGTTCCGTGGACCGCGCCGCGTGCACCGACCAACCGGGGGATGCCACGTGTCCCCCCGCCCCGGTCCATGCACTGCCGCGCAAATTCTGTAGACCGCGCCTCACGAGCCCGCCAATCAGGCGGCGCCACGTGTCCATGCACCGGGTCCGTGCACCCAGCCGCTCGCCTCTGTGGACCGAGCGCTGCGGACCGGCCCAATCACAAGCCGCCACGTGGCAGCCGGCGGTCCACGGCCCCTCCCATGCACTGAAATTCAGCGAAAACTTCCGGGGGTCCCTTTTTGGCCATCCGGACTCCAAATTTAACAAGCAAACAGCCGTTTTCAAGCGTTTTTCCGCGCTGAATCCAAATCCAACCTCTGATTGGCCCAAAACAAATCCGAAACTTCGGCAAATGCAGCCGAAGGCCAATCCGGCTGTGGATATCACACAGGGTCCATCTGTGGCATCCCTTTGATGCACTATGGACCAGATACACCAACACTAGGTGTTCTACACCACGGTTCATGGGAGAAGCCACACGGGGATCAGGGTCACCACAGCAATAATAATAGAATGCTAGGAAAACTATAAACCTCAATATTAAAATGCTGATATGCATATAATAGGTCACTACACTATCTGTGTATACTCAATGACCCAACACTACTCTGTCCAGCCATACCAGGCAACTATCCATGAACTCGGCCACTATGCCGCTGTATACAGGGTTAAACTAACCCGGCCACCTTGGCCACCCTATTCTCACTTTATTCTTTTTACATTCTGGTGCGTTAGTTAAAGTTAACCCTCGAAAATTCTTGTCCCACGGGCCCCAGACCGGTAGTCATGCTACCATAAGACAGGAATTTCTAAGGTTGACGATAGCACGCGCAGGTACTATCCCGCCCCAACGAAGTAAATGTGTTCTCCGGGTCGCTACCTGGGAGAGGGCACAACCCTTTACGTCCGATTAGGTGCACCCGGGGAGAGGGCAAGGCCTTTACGTCCCGCAGACCCACATTTCACCTTCGAAGGCATGCCCGTTTTATTATCTTTTCTTATCTTTTATTTTCTTTCCTCTTGGCACTTAGCCCTTTTGCACTTTATGCATTTGCCTTTGTCTTTACTCTTAAGCACTTGCTTTTCTTTTCTTTCTCACTCGAGCCTTCAGCTCACATTGCCACTGGCAATCTCTTTTACTTTTTCCTTTAGCCTTTTCAAGGTATCTCGTCCAACGGGTCACTGCCCAAGGAGTCCTGCTCCCAAACTGACGAGTCTCAACCTGAATGCGCCATTTGCATTCTCTTTCTGTTCTCTTTCTTTTAAGCCTTTTGCTTATCTTGCTTATTAAGCCACTTTTAGCTTTCTCTTAAGCTTTATCTTTTTCATTAATTCATCCCTTACCCTATGTCTTGCCTCACGGGTAACTAGAGAGTCTCCTGGACTCTTAAACATTTCTCTTTCATTTATTTAACTCAAATTGAAGTTAAAGTTATTGTCCATTTGCCCAGACACCCTATAATTTTCTAGGGTTATATTTGTTTAATTTTTTAACCTTGGGATCTCATCCCCTTTTTCCTGATTCCTCGCTGAATCCTAGAGTTTCCTTAACTCTATTTTCCTGTTCCACTTTCAACTTAGAGTTACACTGACTCTAATTCACCTTAGGTTCCCTTTACCTAAGTTCCACCTCATGCTTACCGTAGAGTTCCTTGACTCTATGTTGATCACTCTATCCAATGTCCTTAGGTTATCTCCTAAGACAATGCCACTCGTTCAATCCTAGGATAACTCCTAAGTTTGATGTCACTCATTAAACCCTGAATCTAGGTTTTCTCCTAGTCTTACTACCAACATGTTCTTTTCCCTATGCTTTCAAATGATTCCTAGGGTTATACCCTAACATGATCACAATCATCAAATCAATAACCACTTTTACGCAGGCAATTATTTCTCTAAGTCCTTTTACACATGCAAATTTATCATCTCCTTTTTGGCAACTCAAAGTTGCACTTTTCATCTGTGTTCATCTACACATGCAAATTTATCTCCTATTTTTGACAATTAGAAAAATTCACTTTTCTCTATGTCCATTTACACATGCACATTTATCCCCTATTTTGGGTAAACCATAAATGTCACTTTTCCTCTAAATTAATTTACACATGCATGTTTATCATCTATCTTTGGCAACCAACAGTTGCACTTTTCATCTGTGTCCATTTACACATGCGATCTTTAATCATGATTACCTAACGCCTCTAATAGGCTACTATCATGCTTCTAAATCCAAAAGCAAAGGAGCAAGGGGAGAGGTCACCCAGTTTCGGCAGAATCCCCAACCTTGTGGTGTACCCAATTGCTAGTAGACACTTGCAATTGGCCTCCGCGCGATTGCTCCTATTTTCTCGAGCTTGCACGCAAAACGGTGCACGCCCCTCGAGCCCACATGCAAAACGATGCATGTCCTCCGAACCTGTACGCAAAACGGTGCACATCGTTAGAGACTGCACGCAAAACGGTGCACGTTCATCCATGCTGCACGCAAAACGGTGCACGCAAAACAATGCACATACTTTGGGTTTGCACGCAAAATGGTGCACGCCTTTCTTCAAGGTTGCACGCAAAACGGTGCATATTTTTCTAACCCTGCATGAAAAACGGTGCACAATAATAGAGACGGCACGCAAAACGGTGCACGTCAATTCAACCTGCATGCAAAACGAAGCACGTACCTTGAATTTGCACGCAAAATGATGCACGTTCTTTTTAATGGTGGCACTCCAAATGTTGCACGCTTTTCGAATCCGCACGCAAAACGGTGCATGTTCGTCGAGTCTGCACGCAAAACGGTGCATGACTTCCTCAGGCTTGCACGCAAAACGGTGCACCACGATACGCCCGGCGGCACTTCGTGTATTAAGATGGCGCAGTAAAACTCGATCCCAAACACGCACAAGGGCATGGGGTCAAATCCAAAACCAAAAAAAGAAGTCTCAAAACTGTGCCAAAAATACCGCAAAATGACATACGGGACCTACCTCGACACCGTCGCGCCGTCCAACACATGCACACGCGTCCATCCGGCTCCTTGGAACACCTTGCGCGCTCCACGGGGTCAACGGCGCGCTCGCACACCCTCGAAAACCCCCCACGAAATCGCCCTTTCCCTCCCCTTAGCCTCTCGGTGCGAGCAAAAAGGAGAAAAGGGGAAGAAAGGAGGCTTTTCGGGCTTTATACCATCGAAAAACCACTTTCGGGCGCCCGAAACCGGTTTTCGGGCTGCTACAGTAACCGACCCGCGGTCCACACCGCGCCAGCGATGCGCCACGTCATCCGCGTTCGGCCAATCGGGGAGCGACACGTGACCCTTGACCCGTGCACCGCGCCTACGGAACGGCGGCCGCCACGTGGACCGCACCCGTGCCCTGCGCGTCAACGCGGCAGCAGCCACACGTCGCGTCGCGCGTCGCGTCACGCTGACCCGTGAACGGGAGGCCGACACGTGGCCTGCCCCGCTGACGCCGCGCCAGGGCCCGCGCGCTTCCCCGTGCGGGCCTGCGCCCCGGCCGCTGTGGCCAATAGGGAGACGCCACATGGCGTCCCCCACCTACCCCGCGCCTCGCGCCGCGCGCCTCTGCGTGCCTCACGCCGCGCATTTGCCTCGGGATGCACGCCGATTGCCTCGAGATTCGTGCCCACTGCATCGACATCCGCGCACACTGTCTCGAGATCCGTGCCAACTACCTCGGAATTCGTGCCAACTGCCTCGGGATCCGTGCCACCTCGGGATTCGGGCGATGCTTCAATCTGGACCGGGCTGCTACAGTAACCAGCCCGGCCAAGCAGAACCGAGTTTGCTACAGTACGCAAATCCCGGCTTGCTACAGTAAATTTCGGGCGCCCGAAAGTTGGCACACTTCCGGACTTCGCCCGTTTTCGTCCGTTTTCGCCTGTTTCTCGCCCGTTTTCGCTCAAATTTGACAGTCAGCCACGGTTTAACTTGATTTACCTCAAGGTACATCAAATTTTCAGTTTGGACCATTTCTGGGTCGCCAAAAGTCTCGCTGTATTCAGAATCGCGGGCGGACCCCGTTCTCACTATCCGGGTATCCGATCAACGCGAAACTTTTACTGTGGCCCTAAAACATAATTACCGAGCTTCCACAATTTTCTCAGAATTTTCTGACACTGTGAATTTTCTGCCAATAATCTGGGCCCACTTTCTCACACAAAATTCTATATTCCTTATTTTTATCCCGATTTGGGCCCAATTCACTTCCAAAACATTCTTTACTTCTCTAAGCTCAATAAAAATGGTATTTCCTACCATTTTTATTTATATTTGCTCATATACCAAGATCCGGTACACTACATTCTACCCCCCTTAAAAGAGTTTCGTCCGTGAAACTTAAATCACATCTCGATTCGAAATTGATCGAATAAGAGGGATTATGCCCCTAAATGCTGGGCTTACCAAAACTACACGAACATCTCATTCGTGGATCCCTATCTCCACTTAGGAAAATTTCAGACCTTGTGTCTAGCCACTTTCACTAAGTAGGTGAAAGACACAGTCGAGCACTTGCTCCCTCAATTGTCACGAATGACCAGTCTTTACTTGCGAAATTCCTTATTAATTCCGCCATCTTTTTTTCATAACGAGGCTGCATTCACAACTAATTACATTTACCGCATTTTCCCTGCCGCTCCGCTACCTGATGTGGAGGGCAAAGGCCAATCCACGAGTTCTTAGCTAACTCGTTTATTTCGGACTACTAATAGGTCCACAGACCATGGTCCACATAGGCCTATAGCCAAACCTCTAACCTGACATCGTGCAATAACTCTCATTTACACGAACGGACCCTATCGTCATACGGTAGATCCTCACTTAGGATTACCGCACTGAAACTCCCACTAGGAGCTATAGTACCTCGATCATCACTAGCTCTACGGCCTGGTCACATCCACACTCTCAGTGTACTAACAGCCTCAATGCTCACACGTGGCATTCCGGGTCCCCGGGTCATCGCTCGGACTACCTGTCACGCCCCGGGGTCGAAACTGCGACCCGGGCTCGCCAACAGATCCGCCGTCCACACGGGAAACCCCGCACCGACAAAGCGTCTAACCTGCAAAAGATAGAACTATAGCTACACAGATATCAGAGCGGAAAATAAAAGCTGTAATATAAAAATCGAACTACTAATAAGCTGAAAAAGTATCTACAGCTATCATGCCTCCATCTACTATGCTCAAAAGGAAAAAAAACACAGATGATGGTATGCCTCCACTCGCTACTGCTAATATGTCTCAAGTATCATGCTCAAGGTAAAACTCATCTATGAACATGCTATGAAACTCACTCTCACATATCACCCAATCTCAATGACTGTCCGGCCCTCTTTGGACCAGTCAAGCCTGCGCTCATCTACTGCCACTCATGCCCAAACAAGGCTTGGTCTTACGTAGGGTGTCCCTCAAGGACTATCTCAGTATTCACATCGCAGCCTCGTCAGGCTCGGTATCATCATCGCATCCGGAGCGTAGCTCGCGGGGAGCGACCCCGCGAACTCAAGTATCTCACAACTGTCATAAAACCTCAGTCTCAGCAGGCTATAATCCACGATCAAACAGATCGGAACTCAATGCTCAACTAGCATAACTCAGTCGGAGAAAGACTCCACGACTCAATCTCAGAAAGCTAACCCACTAAAAGAAAGTACGCAACCACTGGGACCGCCGTCAGCCCAAACGGCTCCCAAAACGACACCCCACTCATAGACGAGAAGAACCGTCAGACGCAGCAAGGGTCCGAGAATCTCGTTAGGCCGGTGCCTAGAACCCCAATCAAACAAGAACAGACTCTAGGCTTAGCCTATCGAAGTTCTCGATCCCTTACCGTTCAGGGATTCGGCTCCCTCGGTTAAAGTGGGAAACCAACACAACAAGCTAAACTCACGAGTTGTAAAAGCTCTACAACCAAATAGCGGAGGGTCCGAAAACCCCGGGAGACTAATACCTACGACCCCAATCAAACAAGAACAGGCTATAGGCGTAGCCTCCCGTTGCTTTCGACCCCAGAAAGAAATCAGCCCTTAGAACCCAGACCACTCGAATCATCTCGAGTGGGTAAGTTTATAAGAAACAGTGACATTTATTACAGAAAACCATTTGATCTGAGAGAAATCCATTTTTTTAATGATTTTTAGTCTTTTTAGGAAAACAATTTGAAAACAAGTTTTATGTCCAAACCTCGAAGAGCTAATGCCCTCGTCCTATCAAACAAGAACAAACTCAGGCGACCCTGCGAGGTTTGGAAGAAAACATTGGCTGACTAAAATCATGTGTGCATCCAAAAAGGTTCTGGGTTCAAGGTCCTGCTGTCACTAGTCCACTACTGCCACTACCACTGTAGTGACAACCAACTCGAAGAACACAACATCTCGGGACCACCGTCTACCCAAACGGCTCCCGCCAGAACTAAACGACTAGCTCTATCTACTAGACTCCACTCGCCCCCCCCCCCCCCCCCCCCCCCCTAAGCACGAGTGTAATATGCATCCCACACTAAAAGAACCCAACCACTCAGCCCACTAACCGGGTGAGGAAGACACTATGTCCAGGAATATAAGAACAGTGTGAATGTCTAAAGCATAAGTAACCCTAGCCCAGATGAGGGTTTTCTATTAGTCTAGTTACACATGCAACATATGACGGGGTGCTAGGTCAAGTTCCAAGATAACACTTATTCTAGCATGCTGAATCCTATCATATTAGAATTAGAAAGAAGTCCGCAGACTTGGAGAAAAATCCAACCCACATGGTAAGCCACCAATTGCTCGTAGACACTTGCAATTAGCCTCCGCGCGATTCTTTGCCTCCAACGGAGTCCGCACGCAAAACGGAGCACGCCGCCGAAGTCCGCACGCAAAACGAAGCACGGTGCCGGAGTCCGCACGCAAAATGGAGTCCGCACGCAAAACGGTGCACGCCGCCTGAGTCTGCACGCAAAACGGAGCACGGTGCCGGAGTCCGCATGCAAAACGGAGCACGGTGCCGGAGTCCGCACGCAAAACGAGTCCGCACGCATACCGGTGCACGCCGCCGGAGTCCGCGCCCAAAACGAGGCGAGCCCAAAACGCCCGCGACAGTCCGCGCAATAACACGGTACAGTAAAACACGGTCCCTAACACGCATAAGAGCATGGTGTCAAATCCAATGTCCAAAAGGACGCCCCAAAACTGTGCCAAAAATACCGCCAAATAATACGCGGGACTTACCTCGACACCGTCGCGCCGTCCCCCGCGCGTATGAGCGATCAACCGACTATTTGGAACGCCTTGCGCGTTCCACGAGGTCGCCGACGCGCCGCCGCACCCCATGAAACCTCCTCCCATTCCCTCCCCACGGTGCTCGGTTGGAGAAGAAGAAGAGAAAGGAGAGGAAAAATGGTGCGGGGTGGAGAAGGAAGAAAAGAAGAAGAAGGAGAGGAGGGGGGTTCAATGGACCCTTCACACGGGTCCCCCCAATGGGGAACCGCCATATGGCGGTCCACCACCCGGGACGCGCGGACCAAGCCCAGGCGCGCGCCCCCTGCGCCACGCGGCGCGCGTCCCAGCACGCCACGCGGGCGCCGCATCCCGCGCGCCACACGGGCGCGTTAGCTTCTATTTTCTCGAGCTTGCACGCAAAACGGTGCATGTCCCTTGAGCCCACACGCAAAACGATGCATGTCCTCCGAACCTGTACGCAAAACGGTGCACATCGTTAGAGACTGCACGCAAAACGGTGCATGTTCATCCATGTTGCACGCAAAACGGTGCATGCAAAACGGTGCATATACTTTGGGTTAGCACGCGAACGGTGCACGCCTTTCTTCAAGGTTGCACACAAAATGGTGCATGTTTTTCTAACCCTGCACGAAAAACGGTGCACAACATTAGAGACGGCACGCAAAACGGTGCACGTCAATTCAACCTACAAGCAAAACGGAACATGTACCTCGGATTTGCACGCAAAATGGTGCACGTTCTTTTTAAAGGTTGCACGCCAAACGGTGCACGCTTTTCGAATCCGCACGCAGAACGGTGCATGTTCGTCGAGTCCGCATGCAAAATGGTGCATGTCTTCCTCAAGCTTGCACGCAAAACGGTGCACCACGATACGCCCGGCGGCACTTCGTGTAGTAAGATGGCGCAGTAAAACTCGGTCCCTAACACGCACAAGGGCATGGGGTCAAATCCAAAACCCAAAACTTGGCCGACACGTGGCCTGCCCCCGCTGACGCCGCGCTAGGGCCAGCGCGCCTTCCCCGTGCTGGCCTGCGCCCCGGTCGCTGTGGCCAATGGGGAGACGCCACATGGCGTCCCCCACCTACCCCGCGCCTCGCGCCGCGCACCTCTGCGCGCCTCGGGATGCGCGCCGATTGCCTCGGGATTCGTGCCCGCTGCATCAAGATCCGCGCACACTGTCTCGAGATCCGTGCCACCGCATCGGGATCCGTGCCAACTGCCTCGAAATCTGTGCCAACTGCCTCGGGATCCGTGCCACCTCGGGATTCGGGCGCTGCTACAGTACTTTCCGGGCGCTGCTTCAATCTGGACCAGGCTTCTACAATAACCAGCCCGCCCAAGCCGAACCGGGTTTGCTACAGTACCCAAATCCTGGCTCGCTACAGTAAATTCCGGGCGCCCAAATCTTACTTTAGGGCGCCCGAAAGTTGGCCCACTTCCGGACTTCGCCCGTTTTCGTCCGTTTTCGCCTGTTTCTCGCCCGTTTTCGCTCAAATTTGACCGGCTGCCACGGTTTAACTTGATTTACCTCAAGGGACTTCAAATTTTCTGTTTGGACCATTTCTGGGTCGCCAAAAGCCTCGCTGTATTCAGAATCGCTGGCGGACCCCGTTCTCACTATCCGGGTATCCGATCAACACAAAACTTTTACTGTGGCCCTAAAACATAATTACCGAGCTCCCACAATTTTCTCAAAATTTTCTGACACTGTGAATTTTCTGCCAATAATCTGGGCCCACTTTCTCATATAAAATTCTAGATTCCTTACTTTTATCCCGATATGGGCCCAATTCACTTCCAAATCATTCTTTACTTCTCTAAGCTCAGTAAAATAGTATTTCCTACCACTTTTATTTATATTTGCTCACATACCAAAGATCTGGTACACTACATGAATAAAGAAAATGACGCACAAAGATCGATAGATGTTTGAAATCCCAAATGAATTAGATAATGCTATCTAGTTAATATGTTTTAGGGAGTGGCTCTTTGAGCATCTTTCAATTTGAAATCCCACCTTATACCAACCTTGGAATTCGACAAAGTCAAGTATTCCAAAAAGTATTTTATCTAATAAACAAGAAATCACCATGCTTGGTAAACATGTGGTAGCTGCACACAGTACTCGGACGACCGAGGTGGTAGCTCTTTCCTCCATGTGGTGGTAGTTTTCACACTCCACTAATGGGATGTAACTCTTTCCACATCTTTTGAGCATCAAACATTAAACAATACTCCCCCTCAATTGGCTATCAATTATGTAAAATATTAAGTATTCAACCAAAAATTGATCTCGTGTTCATACTTAACTCAATTATCAAATAAGATAAAAACTATACCAAGAGATCATTGAGAGAGGAATTGACTTTGATCAATTAAAGATAAAATAATTGATATAAATGATCAATGCATCAAGAGAGTTATAATGATATCCAAATCATAATAAATTCTCTAAACATGAAAAGATGCAATTAAAGTCAATTATACTAATGCTCAGTTAATGTTCTATATCACAAAAAGAAAGAACAAAAAACACAAAACAAAACCTAACCTAAGCAATGGTTCAAAATTTATTATTTCAAAGAAAGCATTCCAATTGCTTTTCGCAAATGAATAAAACATTTTTGATCCAAAGGTTTTGTCAAAATATCGACTAATTGATCTTCAGTTGAAACATAAGAAATTTGTAAAGTGCTTGATTCAACTAGCTCTCTAAGAAAATGATATCTAAGTTCTATGTGTTTTGTTCTCGAGTGCAACACAGGGTTTTTAGAAATGTTAATGGCACTGGTGTTGTCACAAAGTATTGTTACCGAAGATGCAGGAATGCGGAAGTCACTCAATACACTTTGCATCCAAATCAATTGAGTTGAACAACTTCCCGCTGAAATGTATTCCGCCTCGACAGTAGAGAGAGCAATGCAGTTTTGCTTTTTACTATGCCATGCAACAAGACAATGGCCAAGGTAAAAACATGCACCACTCGTGCTATTCCGATCATCCACTGATCCAGCCCAATCGGCATCTGAATATCCTATTATGTCAAGAGACGTGCCCATAGGATACTAAATTCCGAAATTGATAGTACCTTTGATGTACCAGATGATCCTTTTCACCGCTTTCAGGTGAATTTCCTTCGGTGCTGATTGATATCTCGCGCAAATCCCAACACTGAAAGAAATATCCGGGCGACTAGCAGTAAGGTAGAGTAGACTCCCAATCATGCTTCTGTAAAGCTTCTCGTCTACACTCTCTCCGTGAGATTCACTTCCTAATCCCTTATTGCTAGTTCCCATAGGAGTCGGAAAGTCTTTGAGTTGGAATATGGCCTTTGTCATCTCCAATTTTTCTTATTGAGCCTCGGAGTGGAGCTTCAAGAAGTGATTTGCTTTATCCACCAATTTGATATGTTCCTTCTCGAAATGCTCGTTCTTCTCTTAAAGGGAAGTGTTTATCTTGATCAAGTTATCACTTTCCTCTTCAAGAGCTTTTGAGAGAGAAATTGCTCTATTGGATTGTTCTTCAAGATCCCACAATTTTCTTCTCAAGTTCTTGTTATGCTTTCCCAATTTCTTTGAATCCTTTAACAACTTATGATAGGCAAAAGCAAAGTCTTCACTTTCGGAATCGCTAGGTTCATTATCCGATGCAGATTTTTCATTCAAGGAGGAGTTAGATAATGAACCAGAGGAACTTGCTGAAAAACACACAAAGGGTGAAGATGTGGATGCAATAAATATTGTAGCGTTGTTATCCTCATGACTGAAAGATGACTCATCAGAAGAGGAAGTGTCATCCTATGTGACGGCTTGCATCGCCTTCTTCTTTGATAGATTCTTGTTGGGACACTCCATTGAGATATGGCCAAAACCTTGGCATTTGAAGCACTGGATTTGTCCCTCGATGTTCTTCTTGTCCTTTGAAGAACCTTCTTGCTTTCTTGATTTAAAGCTTGAATTTTCTTTGCCTTTCTTTGACTTAACGAAGGATGATGGTTTGCTTGAATTTCTCCTTTGAAAGCTCCGGCGAAATTTCCTTGTCAAGAACGCAATCTGTTTCTCGAAATCCTCCATAGATAAATTCTCATCATCGTCTGAGGAGGATGAATCCGCGTCTTCTTCTTTTGTTGATTTCAATGCAAAATCTGAAGATTTAGAAGAAGAGGAACGCTTTCCAGAAGAATAGTTAGTAGGAAAAGTCATTTCATATGTTTGAAGTGCACCAACTAATTCTTCTACCTTGATCTCATCCGGGTGTTTTACTATTTCAATAGCTGCAACCTTAGGGCGAAATCTTTCAGGAAGAGTTTTCAAAATCTTTCTTAAAACTTTAGATTCTGAAATTTTCTCTCCCAAGTTAGCAGATGTATTAACGATATCTTGCAATCGTGTATAATAATCTGTGAACGATCCATTTTCTGCCATATGAATAGAGTCAAACTTGCTCGTAAGCATCTGTAGTTTTTGAATCTTGTAGTAACCACATGTAAAATGGGTTTTTCAGTTTTTAGTTTTCCGCATCCCTTTTAGGGGTCCGGAGGGCGGGCTAAAAATTCTTTGTTTCTGGGCAGACCGTCGGGGCTCGCGGGTATTTTTAGGCAATAAAGCTCGCGAAACGGAGAACGGTGGCGCGATCGGATTCGAATTCCGACCCCGGGATCTCCCAGAATAAATTTCGGAAGGTTACCAGCGGTTCCGGGTGCATCAAAATGCGTGCGGGCGATCGGCACGCTTTTCGAGGTAAACCAGCGGTCCCGGGTGCATCAGAAAGCGTGCGGGAGATCGGCACGCTTTTTCAGGTAAGTGGACCCTGATCCGCACCCGATCGCTAAGTTTCGAATCTAGGGGTTTAGGGTGCAATCCCACCCCCATTCTCATTCGTACGATCATTTTACATTTTTGGTTGGGGGGCGTAGGGTTTGTTCCCACTTCTCATTCCGGTGCGTAGTTCCCACCCGAGCGCGTGCGAGGAACCCGACCCCTAGCTTTTTCCCCTCCATCGGTTGGCGTGAAGAACCGAGGTGACGAGACGGGGAGAAGGAAGGACGATCGCACTTTCTGCGGAATCCGGCGAACGAGAGCGGGACGATCCTCCTCCTTCCTCCCTTACCGGCGAAAATGAGGTGAGCGGTTCAGGTTTATCCTTTCTTTTCGGTATGGGGTTTTCCTTTTTCGTCGGTGTTGCGGGCGATACGAGATGTTGAACGGGAGGCCGCCGCCGCCGTTGTTAAACGAGAGGCTGTCGCCGCCGTTATCGTGTCCATGGGGTCGTCGCCGCAGTCGCCGGGGTCGCGGGGTCGAAATCGGAGCCGCGGGGGGGCAAAAGAGGGCGGCACTGTTCACACGGTACGGCCAGGCCGCCGCGCGGTCCACGGGACCCCGCGTGCACCCGGCGCACGGCTCCCGGGCCCAGGGGCGTGGACCCGGCGCACGAAGGCGTGCGCCAGGCCGCGCGGTCCATGGGGCCCGGCGTGCACCCGGCGCACGGCTCCCGGACCCAGGGGTGTGAACCGACGCACGAACGCGTGCGCCAGGCCGCGCGGCCCACCGCTGAGGCGTGCACCGGGTGCACCCCCCGTAGCCCGAACGGTGTGGACCCGGCGCGCGCCTCGGCTCGTGTGCGGCCCGGCCCATGCCGCAGCGGTCTACCGCTGCGGCGTGCGCCTGGTCTGTGCCGCTGCCGCCTGCCATCGTGGACCCGGTCCACGCCTGGATCCGTGCACCTGTCTTCAGAAAAAGGGTCCATAAGCTCCGTTTTTAGCCCGTTTCGCCCCGTTTTTGAGTGTTTTTAACCACTACGATGGTTTTTTAACATATAATTCTTATTGTAGCTGTTCGGGCACACGGCGAGGGTATTTATTGTTGGAGCTCCCGCACGTCTTCTCCTTCGTGTTTGAGGTGGGTTTTTATTTGGAGGCTTAGCATGACTTTTCCGACACTTGTAACTAACACTATTTGTGCATTTAACTGAGGTATTGTGGATAGCCTCTATGGTTCTTGTTATCTGACTATATGTAGATGATAGTCTCTATGGTTCTTGTTATCTGACTATATGTAGATGATAGTCTCTATGGTGCTTGTTTCTTGATTCCGTACGGTATTCTTGGTTACCATGCTCGAGGCAGCAGCACGCGCACCCACGGTTTGGCCACCGCAAAGGTTGCGCTTTTTCGGAAAAGTGGTCTATGACCCGTGTGTACCAACGAGGTGACGTAGTGGGGCCCCTGTAGTTGTGGGGTTTTGATGTGCCAAGGTGTGAGTGGTGCGACCCGTCAGTGTAGGTGTCCGACGTGGTCAGGTGTTGCAGGTTTACAGGTGTTCGTGTTTTCTTTTCCCTCTTGGGAGGGTGGTTGCTCCGGATAGCTTTTTAGTTGGCTTTACTACTTTTTCCTGTTTTATTATTGTGTTATCGTGTCGCTGACTTCCCACTCCGTGACAGGTTCTTTCAGGGGTGAGAGCTAGGCGACGGTGAGGCCGAGTCAGGAGCCTTCGGGTCCTCTGAGATCCCAGATTGTATCTTCCCTCCTTGTCGCATTTCATTTTCTACTTGTAGACTGTTGTGTGGTTCTCGATACCCTCGTGGAGTCGGTGTGGATGTCGGAACTTTACTATTTGGATTTGTGGATGATGTTTGAGTTTCTTATCTCTGTTCGGCCATTTTCAAAAAGAAAAAAAAAAAGGAAAAACGAAAGAAAAGATTGTGAAAACTGTTTTCAAAACTTGGGTGTCGTGTGGGTACCGTTTTCAAAACCCTCTGGATTTATGGATTGTGAAAATGGATTTCAAAACCTAAGTGCCGTGTGGGCACTGTTTTCTAAAACCTGTGGATTTATGTTGCTTTCGAAACTGGTTTTCAAAATCTGGGTGCCGGGTGGGCGCCGTTTCAACAATTGTGGATTTATCCTTTCAAACTGATCGGCCGTGAGACTTATTCAATGCTCGTGAATGTGTGTATGTTAGAAACTGTTGTGATTGAATTGATGATGGTGTTTGGACGTTGTACTAGCCGCGACGCCGTGCATATACAGAGGAGACTCTGTCCGTTTGCAGAGTGATTCTATGTATGCGGCAGGTCTGGGCACGTGCCGGGGAAGAAGGTTTTTCAAAAAAAAAAATTTACGCGCCAAATGCATACCTTTTTGTGAATCGTTTCCGCTGAAAAGAACCCTCGGGGCGTGACAAATCTTCACTAAACTTGTACCCTCATGTGTAACTTGTAGAGTATCCCAGATTTCTTTCGCGGTCTCACATGCCGAGACGCGAGAGAACTCGGTTTGTGACAAGGCATTAAATAAGACGTTAATTTCCTTGCCGTTGTAAGAAGAAGCTTCAATTTCTTCCTTAGTCAACTTCGACCTAGGTTTGATGGTGCGAACATCATCGGCAATAATCTCAGTAGGATTTGTCCATCCAAACTCAATTGATTGCCAAACTCATTCATCGATGGAAATCAAGAACGCTCTCATGCGTACTTTCCAATATGCATAGTTTGTTCCATCGAAGAACGGTGGTCTATTGATGTTTCCACCTTCAACCATTGTTTACAACCCTATTCCCGCTCTGATACCACTTGTGGGTTATGTGAAATATGGATCTGAATTGAAGAAAAACCACCTAGAGGGGGGGTGAATAGGTATAAACAATAAACTCATCAAATCGTTGCGTAAAAATAACCCAATGCGGAAAATAAATAAAGTACGCAAGATATTACGTGGAAAACTCCATCACAGGAGTAAAAAACCACGGGACCGATAGCACGGCGAAATCCACTAAGATTAAACACGTACAAGGTGATATACCATAACACTATGACTCAACCTTTTCTATATGCTTCAAGTAGATTTTCTCCGCTCGCTCCGCAACGCTCCTCGAATCCACGATTTGCGTCCAATGCCGAATCCACGACGTCCAACGGAATCCACGGTCTTCACCAATGTAGCACGTATCGATCACACGAACGTACCTCGCTTCGAATCCACGAAAGCGGTAGCACCTTGAATCCACAAGGCCATGCGAATCCATGCGCAAATTTTTGGGAAAATCATTATTTCGTTGGTGATGATAATCCGCCGAATACTTAGATCAAAGATAGATCAGAAAACACCATCTAAGTATTCATCAATTTGATTCTACAAGAAATCGAGAGTTTGGAAACCCTAGAATCGAATTGATCAATATATACGAAGAAACATGAAATCAATCGTGTTTTCCTTTCTTCTCTATATGTGGAGTTTTCTTTATTTTTTGGTTAAAGATCTTAACCCTAAAAGATGAAAATTAGGGTTTATTTATAGGCTAGAAACCTTTGGAAAGAGATAAGAATCAAAAACTAACTTATCTGGAATTTTCCCGCACGGCGGTCCGGACTGGATTAGTCTGATCCGGACTGTCGTCAAAAGACATAACTTTTCCAGAAAAACAAGTTCGGGGTCCGGACTGGAATTTTCGGATCCGGACTGTTCATGCGATTTCTGCAAACACATAGTTCGGGGTCCGGACTCGATGGAGGCTGATCCGGACTGAAATGCCACATGAACTAAACTATGTTCGGGGTCCGGACTGGAATTGTCTGATCCGGATCCTGAACACTTAACTTGTCCAGTTTTTTATTTTTATGCAATTAAAAATATTCCAGGTGTTTCTAAACTACAATTATGTATTCGGACCACCAAAATTATTTAGTTAAACGTACCTGATCCTTTTGAATTCATTCATCTTGAGATTGATGTATATGATCCACAATTCTTCATCTTCAATCCTCAAGACTTATACACTTCACGAAATACGCCAAAACAAAATCCTTAACAGTACAACCACAAATGGCACATGTTCCAGCACGAAACGAGCCGATGGGTACGAGTACCGGCCACCAGCAGGAAACCAACCAGGGTGAACTTATGTCGCCACTTAAGTCGGTGCATTAGCCCCACGTTGGGGACAGGAAAACTAGGGGGCAGATTCCAGAGATGGGATATGCCCAAAGGCAGTCGAACCCAGATACACCGCCGCCTATTTCGTTTCAACTGACCAACGCAGTGGGTAGGTCGTTGTTGGGGCAAGTCCTAAATAGAAGACCTGCCCAATGTCACACGGGTCCGGTCGTCCTGTGGTGACCCAGACCTTTGCTGGGCTTCTTCAGTGTGACCAGCAGCTTCTGGAAGCCTACGTGGCTTGTCGGCGGTGTTCGCGCGCCTATTTGGACACAAGAGATGGACCCTGTGAGCTTTGGTTGGCTGTATTGGCCTTCGGCTGCTTTTGCCGAATTTTAGGAAAGGATTTTGGCCAAACAGAGGGTGGATTTGGGTTCAGTGCGGAAAAACGCTTGGAAATGGCTTTTTGTTTGCTTAATTCTGAGTCCGGATGCCCAAAAGCGGGCTCCCGGAAGTTTTGGCAGTTTTTGGGGTTTGCGGGAGCCTCCGGCAAATTATAGGTTTGGAATTTGGCAAAATGGACACCGTTTTTGGAATCAGCGCGCGAAAACGGTCAAGATGGGCTATTTGCTTGATGTTTTTGGGTTGGCGGTTACTGTTCATGCCGGAACAGTACTTCCGGCGATCACCGGCGGCGGCTGGCGGCGGCGGGCAGCGGCGGAAGGCGGCGGAAGGCGCTCGGGCAGGCGGCGCGCGGCCGCGGGCAGGCGCACAGGGGCACGGGCAGGCGCGCGGTCCACCGCGGAGGTCGTGCACCGGGGGCGGGCCACGTGGCGCTCTCCGGTTGGCCGGTTCAGCAGGCGCGGTCCACTGAATTTTGGTCCGGGTGCACGGTAGACCGGGTGGACACGTGGCGAGAGGTGATTGGTTCGGTGTTGTGCTCCCGGTCCACACAACCTGTGGAGTCGTTGGCCGGGGCAGGTGCCGTACGCCCGGGGCAGGTGGCCGTACGGCCCGGGTCAGCCGCGACGTGCGCGGTCCACGGCGCGACGTGCGTGGTGCACGGGTTGCCGGGCCACGTGTCGCGCTGCCATTCGCGGGCGCAGGTGCACCGGGTGCAGTGGGGGCCCGGGGGAGTGTGGACTGGGCTGTGTGGTGGACCGGGCCGCACTGTGCGCGCCCGAAAGTTGTGGGCCGGGCCGCACTGTGCGCGCCCGAAAAGTTTCGGGCGCCCGGAAAATCGGACAAAATGGGAATTTTCCCAATTGTTTTCTTCAGCCTATAAATAGGCAGCCCGAGCCCTCTTTTCTGCCCTTTTTCTCTCAGCCCTTTCAAGATCTCCCCGAGCTCCCTTCTTGGAAGTTTTTCACCTCTAAGTGCTTGATCTTCCTGCCAAGTTCTAGGATTTTTGAAGGCACGAATCCGTAGGTTCCCCATTTTACGGTGCGGCGCGACGTTGCTTTCTAGTGTTCTTCTTCGGCGCAGCAGCAGTGTTTTAGCTCCCCTGGGCTACCCCGAGATCCTTTTGCTGTGATTCTTGTGCCGGCAGACTCCTAAGAGGTAGGACTTCATCTTTCGTTTTGATCGTGCTTTCCCGTTTCGAGTTTTTGGCACGGATCCCGAGGCAACACTGTGACCCATTTTCTGTTTGGCTTTGTGGGACTGCATCGAGGTGTTTTGGCCATATCTTTGCGCACGAGCGTCATCTGGAAACGAGCTTATACAACTTTTTCATCTTCAGATCGCAAGGAACGCGCTCGTATTTTTCTTGGATTTTTCTGAGATTTCATCAGAGGTGAAAATTACTGTTTTCTCAGTGAACAGTGTACAGTTTTAACACAGATTTTTGTATGAGTGTACCCCCTTGCCGAATTTTTATCTTGACTTACCGAACTCCGATTTGGGCGTGCAAGGTACCGTTGCGAAGCTATCGACGCGAGGATCGCTGTGGTATTTTTCTTGGAATTTTCTGGGCACTTTCTGCAGGTGATAATTTAACAGTTTCGGGACTGTTGTTGTATGGGATTATAAGAGTTATATTTGGGAGCCTTAGTGTAATTAGTGAGCTTTGTATTGTGCCAGGAGAGTTACGGGTGTGCTGAACTTATTGGAGCAAGGGATTAGAGTTATCTGGTGTTTTCAGCTGTTGGGCTTTGGACAGTCAGCTTTTCAGGTGGGTGCCTTATTCCCGGAACCGGTGGACGGTTCTCTATATTGTTATATGTTAGCATTGCATGCAGGTGTACGGTACAATAACTGAAATTGGTCGGTAAGTTGAACAGTGAGGATTCTATGGAAATCGCAAGTGAATTTCTCATAGTATGACAATGGTATAATCAAATATTCATGTTGGTGATTAGTGGAAGCCCACCTAAGGCAAGGTTACCATATCAGGATTAATTATCATGCCATATTAGCACATAACCTTTTATGAGGCTGGTTTATGCATTGGGATAGGATTATGTAGTTATGTGCAGGTTCTACTCCAAGGAGTGATTATGGATCGAAAATCATGGACAGGTATGGTCATTGCTAATTCTGGCATGAGGTTTATTTTCTTTATCCTTCTTAAGGACAAATGCATGCTTGTATGGACATATGTGTATGAACATATAGTTAGGCCATCTTTTACTGCTGCACTACATATTGGAATTTGACTTAGGAGAAACCATGATTGCTTTCTTTCTCCTTTTTATTTAGACTTTTGAGTCATGTTGCTCGGGTTCGAGCAGAGGTTTGGGATACTGTAGCTGGGACCTTAGGGTCAGAGACAGGGTGTGCTTGATGTTGGATTGTGGGTTATTGCGGCAACCGCGGACAGTAGGCGGTTGACCGGATCTTGATTAATTTACCCAATTGTGGGTTGTGGGTTATTGCGGTGACCGCGGACTTTGGGCGGTTGACCGGATGTTGACTATTGCATCAGATTGGGTATCAGATTTGTTCTAGTGGATGGTGTTTCCCACTTTTTGAGTATTATTGCATCAGATCGGGGTTTTGTTAGTGGACGGAGTTTCCCACTTTGATCATAGTCTTGATCCAGTCCTGCTATTATGAGACAGAGGTTACAGAGATACTCGATACAGTGATGCTTGATACAGTGATACTTTACTCGTGTGGGTCGCTCCCCTCGAGTGCCACTCCGGAGTAGGCTTTCCACGGTGCAGAGCGCCGGGCACCATGCTGGGTTTTGAGTCCTTGGGACTCCTTTGCTTCGGTGTTATGCGTAGGCTGGCATACCCGTCGCGGCAGAGCAGGCAGTACCAGTGATTACTGGTCTATCGATTGGGTTTATTCAGTCAGATACTTTTTGTTACACTCGTGCCTGGGGGACCGAGTGGAGTCTAGTAGCTGTGTTTAGACCAGTGCTAGTATTGTTGGGAACCGTTCGGGGTTTGACGGTGGTCCCGTGGTCGTTGTGAGTTCTTTGACCATTGTGTGAGAGGTTGAGCATCTTGAGTCTATCCGTTCTGAGAGAGAGAGCATGGATTATGACTATAGCCTGCATGAGCCACTACTCGATAGCGAGTTAGTCCGTTTGGACGCCCTACGTAATTCCTGCGCGTCAGCGGGAGGTGGTTGTAGGTGGGCGCAGGTTTGACTGGACCCGATGTGGCAGTCAGCTCGATTGGGTCGATTGAGCACCTCGTGTGCGAGTGTTGCATATCTTCATCAGAGTTCCCCATTTGAGCATTTGGATAGAGGCATGGTAGCTGTAGAGTGTTTCCAGCTTCTTCTTTCAGTTTTACTGCATCGGTTATCTTTTGCCTCTAGTAGTCTTGGTGGGCAGATCGTCGGGCCTTGTGGCGATACCCACTGAGAACTCCCTTATTGCGAAGTTCTCACGCCCGTTGGGGGTTTTCCCCCTTTTGTCCTTTCTCCTCTTTGTTTTGCAGAGTCTTGGCGGGTGTTGCCGTTCTGTGGTTGCTGTGCGTGGTGAGGGAGTAGCGAGCTAGATCCAGACCCATCTTTGGAGAGTAGCGGTACCCCCTTTTGAGGAGACCTTCAGTATAGTTGGTAGATTGGTATTTATTTCCTCTTTTGAGAGACTGATGTAGTGAGGATATGATGTATTGAGAGCTTGTACACTGATGTTTTATTTGAGATATCTCCCTGTTGAGCTATGAGTTTTGTACTCGAGGTTATTGTATGATTATCTTTTTGGGAGAGGGACCTTGTTGTTTTATCTTCAGTTGTACAGTGGTTGATTTTATTTCTATAGCAGTTTTATCTTTTAGCTCTGATATCTGTTAGCTGTAGCTCTTTTGCAGGTAGGTCGCTTCGCCTATGCGGGTTGGCATAGGTGGCGGATCTGTTGGCGAGCCCGGGTCGCAGTTTCGACCCCGGGGCGTGACACGTCCCGTCTCCCATAACGGTGAAGCCGAGGCAGCCAACCGCCCCGGCAGCAAACATAGAGCCGTATGCCCAAAAGAAGGGCGGATCTGACGCGAAGGGCAGGCCGATCATACAATCTGCTGGTAAAGCATCGTATCCCGCGAATGTGGATGCGTTACCCCCATATTCGGCTGATTGGAAAAGGGCAATATTTGATAAATTCTCGGGGGAAGTAATCGAAGATATGGGTGGATATATAGGCCGGAAGAAATCCGTCCATCAACGTTGAGTTCGGCCGAAGCCAAGATGGCCGAAAGAGTTGGCTTGTAAGGCCACGACCAAAATAAGAGAGACTAGCTTGGAAAGGCCACCACCACACTCGGGGACGAGGTTGGACGAAGGCTCTGATTGGCTAGAAAAGGCCAGGGCCGAGGTTGGACGAAGGCTCCGATTGGCTAGAAAAGGCCAGAAGTGTGTAAGCCGGCCAGATTTTGTTTGGCCGAGAAGGCCCGGCGAGAAAGTTACACATTAATGGTTAAAGAATTATCTGCCGCTCGGCTCAGAATAGAAGCATGATGAAAGTCAACAAGTTAATAAGATTACACTTATGGCCAAGCGTTTCGATACACAAATGGGCGAAAAAAGGAAATGTCGAAAGATCAGAGCCTCATACCGTAGTGCTGTTTCCATTCAGCATCAAGTAGTTCTCGAGTACGGTGGGCTTTTTTCTTCCACCGTTTTATCTCGGGGTGTTTGCTCAGAATGCTATTGACCTCGTGACGAAAGGGGATGTTGAGATTTGCCTCCAACCGAAGTTGAACTTCGGCGGCATTAATGACCGCTTGATTGGAAGCCAGGTCTCATTTCAGACTGGCAAGGCGGATCTCAATTTCAGCAAATTTTTTTTTCAATCGCGGTTGAATGTTGGCAGAGTCGTGACACCTTCTCCCCACATTCACCCATGGAGGTCTCGCAGGAGGCGGCGGAGGCCTTGAAGCTTTCGACCGTCTGGAAGTGAGCTCCACAACTTCAAGCTCCGTCAGAGTGTCGGAGTAAAGGGAGAGAATGGAGGGCAGCTGAGTGGACAACGAAAATATGAGGCGCTCTTCTCGAAGTGGGAGAGAAGAACAGTAAGAAGAGGACTTAAGGAAGTCAAGAATTTTCTCAAGTCGTTGACGTTTCTCAGGAAAGCGAATGAGTGCTTGCAGGCCCTCAGAACAGAGGCTGAGAACCTCTTCGATAGGTTGGAAGGGGTCTATTGCCTTTCGTACCCCAATGCCATCGTCTGATGAAGGACTAAGGGCTTAGAGCTCTGATAAAGAGGGTGGCAGGTCCTCACCCTAGAGAATTGAATTTAAGGGCAGGCTCGAAGTGGCCAGCTAGTCAGCTCCGAAGCCGATCGCCAGAGAGTCGGCACCAACAACAGACGCTGAAGTATCGACGCCAGCCTCTTCGTCTTCGTCTTCCTTAGGGTCGTATCCTCCTTCCCTCACTCCTTCCCGTTCTTTTTTTTTGCCTTCACCCCTAGAGGCCGATTCCTTTTCGGCTTCCCTAGATTCTGCGTTATCTGCCTCCTTAGTCACTACTGCAGAGGGGAGTAGGGGAAAACCCAATTGAGAATCGAGCCCTGCCCCTAGGAGTGACAGGTCTAATGCGTACTGCTGGATGGCAGTCGGAGATCGCGAGCGAGGGGAAGCCTTAGGTGGCGAAGGCTTAAGGAGACTTCCGCGGCCAAGTTTCACCGGTCGCGGTGAAGGTGCAATCATTTCAGCTGACCGCTTGGCCGAACAACGTCGCAACTGGAAGAAGAAGAGGAAAGATAAGTCGGTAGAACGGATAAGAAATGGAAAAACATGCGAAAATACCTAAAGAGGTTCTTCAGAAGGGGAAACCTCATCGAAAAGGGCAGATACTTGAGCCGCCATCGGCTCCAAAGAAGCCGTTTGTTTCTGTGTATCTGTCGGTTCCCAAACAGCCGACATCCCCTGACCAAAGCTCCCAGTTGTCGGCTCACCTCCAGTTGAGGGCGAGGCAGCTGGGTATGCCTAGTAGAGCGTCTCACTAGGAGAGAACCACGAACCTGCCTCCTGGTTGGGCGAGGTGGCCGAAAATTATAAACCAGTTAGCCGAGTTTGAGACCAGGTGAACTCGATACGAGAAGGAAGAAGTATATTGGAGTAGCATGAGAGGAAGTCGTGTTCTTCGCGGTAAACAGCTTGGAAGCCGAAGTAGAATTCCCGGCTAGAAAGAAGAGCGATTCTAATAAGAAGGCATCAAGAAAAACTTAAGAAAAATGGCAGCCATACCTTTGGACTTAGACGAAGGATCGACGTCGAAGTCAAACCGATCGACCACTTCGTCGAAAGTGATGCTAAATAGCACATCGCAAGTATCCTCCCAGGACTGCCGGAAGAGTTCATCCGAAAGGCTATCAGAAACTGCCTCAAACGACACAAGGGTAAAGTGCCATTTCAAGCGGTTCCCGGCAGCGGTAATTCGATCAACCTCGAACACCCCCTTGGTTTGAGAATGGCCACGGGAAGAGTTGTCGGTGAAATAAGAAGCTGGAGCGGGAAGTGCTTGGAATAGTCCAAATTGACGGGCTATGAAATGGGGCAAATATACCTCGGTGCTCGGCGCTAACTTAGATCGGCTCTTGAGGCCGAGGTGTAGGTCTCGGGGGGCGAGAAAGGAGTACCGTACTGCGGCATGTTTGGCGAGTTCCGCCGATTCCACCCGGTTGCGGATATGCTCGAATCTTTTCCGAAACCAAGAAGGCCCATTACTCCGAGAGGCAAAAGGCGCCCAATGGCCCGTCGGTTGATCTTCCTCAGTATAAAACACCCGGAAATAGTACGGGAAGTCAGAAGAACTACCTCAGGAAATGGGCACAGGGTAGCCGAAGGATCGGCTGAGAGAGACAGATAGTTGGAAAGAAATTAGGGGCAACTCAGCGCGGCAGAGAAGTGAGGGGAAGTAGAGCTGCAAACACAATTGTAAGAACCACAAAATGCCGCACCCCGAGCTAATTACCAGATAATTGGCGTTGCGAAGAGTTGGCTTTATCGCCTCAAGCATTTTGCGATATAGGAAAGTGAGGAAGTAAGGTCCTAGGGCGAGCTTTTGGTCGTTGGTCAGCACCACAGCTATTAGTAGAAAATTTCGGTTCATATTTTGAGATTGGGTATAGAAAAGGCTGTAACACAGCCAGTACCAGAGGAAAGCAATGTGTTCATCCCGGGACACTAGTTCGGCTCCTTGGTCCGCAAAGAGCTTCGTGAACCTCCCATAGGAGATGTTCCTCTTCAAGTCCAGGCCAGGAGCAAAAGCATCCATACCATTGGCCGAGAATCCCAGAGAGATAGTAGCACTATGGGGACGAAGGCCGGTGATGGCGGCCACGTCCATCAGCGTCGGGGTAAACGGCCCTGAGCGAAAGAAAAAGACATTGGATCGCGGCGACCACAAACACAAGGCCGCTGCTAGAAGCAACGAGTCAGCCTGGTAGGTGCTTCCGGAAAGCTGAATGGCATCAAAAATGTCAATTTCCTTCCAGAAGTCCCCATAGGCGGCCTGGACCCGATCAAGCCATTGAACATAAGAATTGGGGGCGGAGCGCCAGGTGTGAAGGCTACTTCCGAAAGTCTTATCGGACACCCAAGTGCCGAGATAAACCTTGTCTGCTAGCAGCGGGATGCCAGCAGTAGCAAACGGGAAGTTTTCCTCGGAAGGACTCGCCAAAAAGAGAGGCCCATGAAGGAAGCGCAATGGTTTCTCTGTCCATGGACGAAGAAGTCGAAAATCAATGGCGGGGTCGGACGGCAGCGTAACAGCGCTTGAAGCCATGGGACGAAAAAGAGTTCAGCAAAGAAGATGATGTAGAAGAAGGAAAAGGTAGTAAGTGCCGACGTAAGGGATATTTCAAGCCGATGAAATAGAACCTGCCGTCCCTAAGAAATCAGTAGCGTTATTGATGACGCAACTTACGAAAGGTGGTGAGCCATCCGATGGTTTTGGTGATGTCAGATCGGCATGGGCAACGGGCGATCACACAGAGCAAGGTACCAAACCTTAATTGCGAGGCAAACGAAGCAAGATCGGCAGAAGATTTGATCAAAAGGCATGAAGGTGAGATCGGCCGTTGAGACCAAATCTCTCGATCAGGGAGCTAGGAGAAAGGGTAACTATCCGGCGACAAAAAAGAGATGATTAAAAGGCTTCAAAGATCATGCAAATCAAAGATTTCGACAATCGCCCGAACAGCGCGTCAGACGATTGCCGAGGGGGCATTGTTTGTACCAAATTTTTCGCCGCACGAGAAAGCAGCATGTGGCGTACACCGATGAGAAAGGAGGGCAACCGGAGAGGGGCCCGCATCCAGATGCGGATCAGTTTCAGTCGAAACACAGCACATTCGCAGTCGGCTGAAGGTATCAGTCGACAAAAGGATGGCCGACAATTGGAGCAACGTCTCGTTTTCGACCGTTGTCGGACCGCCCCAGTTGAGCAACGAGGAAGAGTCCAGAAAAGCTTTTCGGTTGCTAGAACGAAGAAGGGAAAGATCTTGGAAGGAAAAAATGCGAGATTTAAGCGAGAATCTCGTAACCAACCCAGAACGGCAAGCAGTGTCTAGGATTAGAAGGCACCAAGAATCTCGCTCCGATGCGACAACCCAGGGAAGAACCTGGATGGGAAACGGCTGCTATCCTGATAAGGATAGACGACTCGAAGGAAGTCGTTAAGGATATCACGATGATTCTCCCCCATTTATGCCGATAATTTAAAATCCAAATCGGCGCCTAAATAAACATGGTTCGGGGAGTGTATAAATACCTGAACCATCGAAGAGATCGCGGTCCGGCAACCTCGTAAGCCCGGTACCACCCCAGCTCTTCATTTATCTAGGAGTAGGAGTAACTTAACTGTTTTTCTTCTTTTTTACTGCTTTCCTAGGCGTAGGCTTAATTAATCCTTCTATCCCTTTTTCCTACTTGTATCCCCTTCTTCTTTATCAATATAAAGTGTAAACCGGCCTTTCGGTCGTGTCTTTATTCATCTTAGCATTTAGAGTGTAAACCGGCCCAGCCGTATCTTTATTTGTTTTTTTGCATTTCGAGTGTAAATTGACCCCTTTGTCGTGTATTTATTTGCCTTGTTGCGCTTCAAAGTTATAATCGGCTCATCAGATGTACATTTATCAAACCGGTTCGACTCATCAAAGTTGAAACCAGCGATCCCTCTCTACCTCCGCGGACCCGCTTTCGGCAGTCACCGGCCGTTTGTGGTTGCGAGGAGTTACCAGAGGAAAACCCGGTTGAGTGGATTCCTTCTCGGCTCGATCGCTTAATTGTTGGCACGCGGCGCACTTCGATACCTTCTTGAGGGTCACCCAGTAAGGACCGATCGCGCGCAAGTCACATTTTGGCCCCAACAACGGGTTCTTCCGACCATGCTCAGTTGGATCAGTCGGTGCCTTGCCTTTTGCTGCGGCTTGTGCACCTTCGATAGTGCGATCCCATTCCTCATGCTAAGAATCTTTGTATTGGCGTATTTCATGAAGTAGATTGAGTCTTGGAGATTGAAGTTGAAGACTTGTCGTATCATATACATCAATCTCAAGAAGAATGGATTCAAAATATTCAGGTATGTTAAATTAAATATTTGTGATGATTTGAATACATTCTTATAGTTAAGAAATACTTGGAAGAATTTTAATGGCTTAAAAATAAAAAACTGGACATTTTGTGTGTTCAGGATCCGGATCAAGCAGATCCAGTCCGACCCCAAACATGGTTTGGTTTATGCGAAATACCAGTCCAGATCAACCCTCTTTTAGTCCGGACCCCGAACATTGGTTTTCCTATATCGCATCAATCGGTCCGGATCAGACCTCATCTGGTCTGGACCCCGAACTATTTTTCTGGGAATTTTCTTGGCTGTGACGACAGTCCGGAACAGACTAATTCCAGTCCCGACCGCCGTGCGGAAAAAATTCTGTTAAGGTAGTTTTTGATTCTTATCTCTTTCCAAAACGTTTCTAGCCTATAAATAGACCCAAAAGTTCATCTTTTAGGGTATGGAAAAATAAACCGAAGATAATCCACATATAGAAAAGAAAGGAAAACACGTTCTATTTCATGTTTCTTTTTCTATATTGATCAATTTGATTCTAGGATTTTACAACTCTCTATTTCTTGTAGAATCAAATTGATGAATACCTAGATGGTGTTTTCTTGTATATCTTTGATTATCTAAGTATTCAATTCCATCACCAACAATAAACGAACAACGATTTTCGAAAGGAACATTGACGTGCGGATTCGCGTGGCCTTGTGATTCAAAGTGTTATCGACTTTGTGGATTTGGAGTTAGGCACGTTCGTGTGATCGACTCGTGCTATATTGGTGAAGACCGTGGATTCAATTAGACTTCGTGGATTCAAAGTTGGACGCAAATCGTGTGATCGAGGCGCGTTGAGGACTGCGGAGAAGATCTACTTGGAGCGTATGGAAAAGGTTGAGTCGTGAGTATGCGTTATATCACCTTGTACGTGTTTTAATCTTAGTGAATTTTTTCGTGCGATCGGTCCCGTGATTTTTTACTCATGAATTGGAGTTTTCCACGTAAAAATCTTGCATACATTTCATTTTCCGCATTGGATTATTTTTACGCAAAGATTTCTGAGTTTTATTGTTTACGCCTATTCACTCCCCCTCTAGGTAGTTTTTTTCCTATTTAGATCCTTGGATCCCATAACACACAAGTGGTATCAGAGAGAGAATAGGGTTATAAACAATGGTTGAGGGTGGAAACATCAATCGACCTCCGTTCTTCGATGGAACCAATTATGCTTATTGGAAAGTATGCATGAGAGCATTTTTAATTTCCATTGATGAATGGGTGTGGTAATTAATCGAGACCGGATGGAAACATCCTATTGAAATTGTCGTTGATGCACAAATTCCTAAACCTAGGACGAAATAGTCAAGGAAAGAAATAGAATTATCTTCTTACAATGGCAAGGGAATTAATGCTTTATTTAATGCCTTGTCACAAACTGAGTTCTCTCGCCTCTCGGCTTGTGAGACTGCAAAAGAAATCTGGGAACTTTGCAAGTTACACATGAGGGTACAAGCTTGGTAAAGGTTCAAAAACTACAGATACTCACGAGCAAATTTGATTCAATTCATATGGCAGAAAATGAAACCATTTTAAATTATTATACACGATTGCAAGATATCATAAATACATGTGCTAACTTGGGAGAGAAGATCTCAGAATCTAAAATTATAAGAAAAATCTTGAGAACTCTTCCCGAGAGATCTCGCACTAAAGTTGCAGCCATTGAAACAGTAAAACACCCGAACGAGATCAAAGTAGAAGAATTAGTTAGTGCACTTCAAACTTATGAAATGACTTTTCCTGCTAACTCTTTTGCTAGAAAGTCTTCCTCTTCTTCTAAGTCTTCAGATATGGCATTGAAATCAACAAAAGAAGAAGACGCAGATTCATCCTCCTCAGATGTTGATAATGATCTATCAATGGAGGGATTTCGAGAAACAACTTGCGTTCTTGACAAGGAAATTTCACCAAAACTTTAGAAGGAAAAATTCAAGTAAATTATCATCCTTCTTTAAGTCCAAGAAAGGCAAAGGAACTTCAAGTTCAAAATCAAGAAAGCAAGTGGGTTCTTCAAAGGAAAAGAAGAACACTGAGGGACAAATCTAGTTCTTCAAATGCAGAGGTTTTGGCCATATCTCAACGGAGTGTCCCAACAAGAATCCATCCAAGAAGAAGGCTATGCAAGTCATCACATGGGATGACTCTTTCTCCTCTGACGAGTCGCCTTCTAGAGATGAGGATACAAATGCCACGGCATTTCTTGCATCCACAACTTCACCCTTCATGTGCTTGTCATCGACTTCTTCTGGTTCATTGTTTGTCACCTCCTTGAATGAAAGAACATTGTCGGATGATTAACCAAGCGATTCCGAAGGTGAAGATTTTGCTTTCACCTACCAAAAATTGCTATGGGATTCAAAGAAATTGACGAAGCATAACAAGAAATTGAGGAGAAGGTTGTTGGAACTCGAAGACCAATCAAACAAGGAAACTTCTCTCTCAAAAGCTCTTGAAGAGGAAAGGGACAACTTGATCAAGGTTAATAGTTCCCTTCAAGAGAAGAACGAGCATTTCGAGAAGGAACATATAAAGTTGGTGGATAAAACGAACTACTTCTTGAAGCTCTACTCCGAGGCTCGGCAAGGAGATTTGGAGATGACGAAGACCATTTTCCAACTTAAAGAAGATTTAAAAAGATTTTCATCGGGACGGAGTTAGTTGGACAATCTACTTGGTCTTGGTCAAACGAATCGTTTGGGCCTTGGATATAATCGAACTTGTGAGGATCCAAGTTCGACTGAACAAATGTTTGTGCCTCAGTCGGTTTCACCTTCTCCTCCGACTGAAATTAATTTATCAATTGTGGACAAACCTTCTACATCGCTGGGGAACTCAATGTCAAATAAGATATGTCACAATTGTAGAGAAAAAGTGTGGTGACCCGGATCTCCACTGAATTTTTGCGGTGTGTTCAGCGACTTCTGCAGGCCTATGCTGTGTGTTGGAGGTGTTTGTGCACAAATTGGACCCAAGAATTAGACTCAGCGCGAAATTTGGATTAAGATTACTTATTTGGATGCCTTCGACAAATTTCAAAAGTGGAATTGGGCAAAACGGACATCGGATTTGGACTCAGCATGCGAAAACAATGGAAATGGACTATTTACTTGTATTTTTCGTAGCTCGGATGCCCAAACACGAATTTCGAGGCTTGAGGTATTGTTCTGGCGGCCGGGACAGCGCCGGCGGCATCGGGCAGGCCGCGGAGCGGCTGCGGGCAGCGGCTCGGGCAGAGGAGTGGGCCGGCCGGTCCACTGGGTTGGGCGTGCACCAGGGCTGGGGCACGCGACGGCTCCTGGTTGGCCGGAGCAGCAGGCGCGGTCCACGGGAGCGCGTGGGGAGCCGTGGACCGGGGCGTGGCCACGCGACGGCCCGTGGTAGGTCGGTTCACGTGCGCATGGTTCACGGAGGTGCACGGGGCGTGCCTCGGGATCCGTGCGTGGCTGGGTGGCAGGCGGCGCGGGTGGGCGTGGTCGGGGGCCGCTAGTGCGGGCCAGGTGGCGCCCTGCGATTCGCGGGCGCCACCCACCCGCGTTGACCGGGCGCGGCCACGCGGCGCGGCACGGAGGGCCCGATCCCGCTGTCCGCCGTTCGGGGACACGTGGCGCGTCCGGGTGGTTTTGGGCGCTGGTCGGACGGGCCTCGTGCGACCGGTTTTCGGCGCCCGAAAGATTCGGGCCCCCGAATCCGGGGACACCGCGGGGATTTTTTGCATTTCTTCGGCTGGGTCTATAAATAGGCCCATTCTAGCCATAATTCAGGGTTTTCTGGCCTGTTTCTCACAGAGGGTTCTTCAGCAAACTTTCTCCTCTTTGTGTGCTGCATCTTGTGGAGGAGTCCCGGATTTTTTGGAGGTCGTGGCATCAGTGTTGTCTGCGACGCGGCGCATTTCGACGCTTCTTCGATTTTGGCTTCTACCGTCGCGTTTCAGTCCGCGAGACCCCCTGGACTACCCCGATGAACTTTTGAGCTTATTTTCACGGCAACGCGTTCACGAGAGGTACGTCATCGATTTCTGTGTAGATCACTTCGCCTCATTTTGGGTTTTTGGCATGATTCCCGAGGTGTTCTTTGACCCTTTGTACTGCTGCGAGGTACAGGACAGCGGTAGAGTATTGTTGGGATTTCTCGGCCTACGAGCATCGGAACGGGATGTATAAGGACTCGATCGGCATCTACACTTCGAGAGGAATGCGTCCGTATTTTTACAGGAATTTTTAGAGGACTCTTCGAAGGTGATATTTAAGGTTCTTTGGTACTGTTTTCCGCAGGCTTATGTTCTTGTGGGTAGTTTGGTTACCGCATTGTTTTGGCTGTATCTTGGCCTACAGGTGTCGGTATGAGGAGTTTAAATACTCGATTTGGGGTTACTCGTCGCGAGGAACGCAATCTTGATTTTTCTGGATTTTTCGGAGGACTTCACGCAGGTGAAAAGGCCCCTTCTTTGTGCTGGTTTGTAAAAACAGCATATGCTGTTTAGTGTGTGTGGGGTGCTGATTAGTGTGTTGTGGTTGTGTTCTTGATTGGAGCAGAGGCTTGCGCGACCGAGTACCGAGGGTGCGGTTTCGGTGGATTTTTGTTAGTGAGTGACTGCGCACTTCACCGACTTCAACTTTGCCTGCGGAAAGCGATTCAGGTGGGTTGCTTCGTCTCCAAAACCGGTGGACGGTTCTCTAATTCTATATGTTAGAATGCATGCATGTTTAGGGTACATTGTATGTTATTGAGAGGTAAGCTAGTAATGATGATTGTATAAGGGAATTACAAGATTAATATTCATGCTAAATATTATCGAGGACTTGCAAGATTTGGATATCCATGATAATGAATAGTAAAAGCTTACCTAAGGGAATTTACCCTATGTGATTGTTAGCATGCATGTTTAATTGTACAATATCTAGTATCGAGATGTAAGCTTGAGGAATGGCCTAGATCATGTAGATTGACATACTATAGTAGTGATCTTTTAGCATGCCATGTTGCACATAATCTTTTATGATATGATTACTCGATGGGGTAGGATGCTATATCTATGTGCGGGTATCATTCTGATGATTTATGATGGACCATGGATTATGGACGGGTGTAGCGGATTAGTGGATTTGGCATGTGGTGCTACTATTTGTTATATTACCTTTTATCTTCCTTTAGGACATTTGCATGCTTGTATGGTCATCTAGATAGGCCATCTTTTACTGCTACACTATCATGTTGGAACTTGACTTAGGAGAAACCATATTTGCTTCTTTTCTCCTTTTCATTAGTCAGGCGATTCTTGTTGCTCGGGTTCGAGAATGGATTTGGGATAGTGTAGTCGAGACTTCGAGTCTGGGGCAGGTTGGTTCGGATTGTGGGTTGTGGGTATTACGGCGACCGCGGATATTGGGCGGTTGGCCGGGTGTCGGTTGTGGTACCAGTTTGTGGATGGCAGGGTATTGCGGCGACCGCGGACATTGGGTGGTTGACCGGAGGTTACTTGTGTATCAAATTGGGTATCAGTTTCCTTTAGTGGATGGAGTTTCCCACTTATTGAGTACTATCGCATCTGATTGGAGATCGGGGTTTTCTTTAGTGGATGGGTTTTCCCACTTTGATCAGAGTCGTGATCCAGTCCTGCTGTTTTATGATACTTGTTACTGAGATACTTTATGTCACGCCCCGAGTTTAAAAATCAGGTCTGAAATTTTTTTTTTTTTGAATAAGTCAGAGTTTGCAAAACGGGCGTAACAGACCGCCACACATATAGGAAATCCCCTATCCGAAAGGATAGGGTCTCTTCTATACATGCACGGCTAGGCTAATCCAATCATCAATCAGAGAGCAATAAATATCTCAACTGCTACAATACTAATCATCAGGGATAATCCAAACATCATACTATCATCAAACTGAAATAACATAAATGAAAGTCAACTACAGATAATCGGGGATCTCAATCACCGATCTATGTCATCAGGGGGACAGCTCTATCGCGACAGGCTCACTGGATCGTCCCGACATCTCACCACCCGCTAGACCTGCAACAGTCACCCGAGGGTGTAAGACACACCGGAGTGTATCCCAGTGGGCACGACGAGCCGAGAAATAGCTAATCGTACCTACTGAGTACTAAAATCTGCGGATAGTAAGAATCATAGGGTAAAGCTGAACAAATAAGGCAGATCTACTGCTAATCAACGGAATCCACAGATAAGCTAACTAGGCAGGTAATCAATCATCAGGACTACAGATAAGAAATACTGTAAATCAGGATATGTCAGTGATAATCAGTCATAAGAGCGGTAGATCATGTATGTTGGAAATCAAAGGTATCCACAATAATCATGCATAAGGAACTGCAAATGATAAAAGCATGTCTACCGATACTAATACTGGAAATAAACTGAGCAACAGTATAAGGTAAAAGAAATGCGTCAATAAGGAAACTATCAACATCCAATCAAAAGCCACCATATTGGTCAACAAGACCTCAGGGACATCTCGCCAAACCTGGCACCAACCTGGCTGACATACTCCGGCACCCTCGGGCACTAACCTGGGAGTCATCACTCCGGCACCCTTGGGCACTAACCTGGGAGTCACGGGTCGTACACTAGACCACTTTACCGGTAAAGAACATCTACACGGGTCATGACTCCGCTGATGTTCGTGAAGTACAGCAGTGCGGGCAAATCATAATGATCAATCTCACGGTCTAGTGACCGGGTAGTCGGCAACATGCCGAGATCCCAACAGGGAAATCATCTATCAACATCTATCGATCAGGATCAATCATGCATATCGGAATATCAAGTAGTATCTATCAATCGGGATCAATCAATCATGCATATCGGAATATCAACAATAAATCGGCTGACAGGAATCAACAAGTGCCATCAAATCATGTAGATCTATATACTGAAAAAGCTGATGAACAGATATGTATAGGGTATGTCTCATGAAGATCAAGGTCTATCAGAAATATAAAAACTGATAAACAGGTACGTAAGATATGTCTCACGTAGATCAAGATCTATCAGGACTAATCATAGGGCATGTCAATACAATCATCAAGGCTAATCTAGATAAAATCCGCAGGTATATATGATGAGTCTAGAGTAGATCAAATCTATCAGGAGATCATAATATGTCAAGAGGTCAGCATATGTCAAGATAGGTCATATATGTAATCAGCAGGGCAATCAAAAATAGGTGTCCGACTGGACTAAAGCAACCAGAGGGCCGAATAGATCGAACCCGGACCGAAGCTAACCCACCTGAGTGTAGGCCGATCCACGAACTCCCGCGCAGCTACTGGGAGGCTGGTGCTGAACAGCTAGGCCCTGAATAAGAAACTATAATCAGTAGTAAACTCGCACAACCCATCCCGACGACACTACAATAACGCGACGCTAATCCGGAAACATATCGCCGATTTACTAAATGCAATCCGATTCCCGATCAACGAGAGTCCACGGGACTCTAACAAAATGTTCAGTTAGTGTAAAAACACTGTTTAAAGAGAGCTAGCATGTTCATTTTACATTTTGGTCCATAATAACTTTTAATTTGCCTAAATACATTAAGTTAGTTGACTGTTTCGACTTGTTCTCGCAATCCGGGGATCCAAAAGCGGCGCCGCAAATTTCAGTGTGTCCAAAACGACGAGACACAATTCGTGCTCACAGGCTTAGGCTGACACGAAGTTCGAGGGCAAAGTTGGCTCATAAAATACTTACTATTTGCATAAATTGAAGCATTATTTCAACCCGTTCTTCCAAACCAGGAAGCCATTGCCTATGCCGTAAGTTACAGTACGTTCATTTTGACGCGACAAAACCCATGCTCACTGTCCCGAGCTGGCACGGGGCCCGACAACAAAGTTGGCCCATAAACCATTATGTCCACGATACCACTATATTACAACTAATTAAACTACACATGCCAACATGAATTTTATGAGAGCACCATGCTTAGTAAGGACAAAGAAGTGAAGTGCTCACCTCGGATGTGCCGGAGATCGGCCGGAATATTGGCCGGAGCAAGATCACCTATTTAGCTCTTCTCGGGTTGCACCAAGCAAGGATCCGGCTCAGTCCAAACCTGAACCAGGGAAGGCACGGGTTAGAGGACACTCCCAGATAAGGTTTGGTCACGGTCAGGGTCTGCTCCGGCCGCCGGAGATGGCGGCTGGCCGGAAAATCAGCATTATTCTTATTAAAAGAAGGTTGGATCAACTTTATACACAGAGGCTTTTGAGCCAATCTAACTTGATGGGAACCTTGTACATGAGGCTTAGAGTCTACATGGATCAAGGGTCGGACCCAGGAAGCGGCGGCGCCGGCCGGTGGTTGCCCTCGGTTCCGAGAATGGGTGCAACTACATACTCAAGATATCTCACGTCAAGACTCACATGCAAACTTTATGGAAAGCTACTACACAACCCAAGGGACTCACCTGAGTTGTTTTCCGCCTGCCGGAGCCCCGGAAAACACCGGAATAAGAGATCGCCGGAAAACAGCCCGTTAATGGCGGATTCCGGCCAACAGCTCCCGGGGCGGTGCGAGTTGGTCCAAAATGTTCAGCAGGCCCCCGTGGAGCTTCCTGCAGTGGTGGCTTGGGTCGGGGACGAGCGGCGGCGCCGGGCGGCGAGGCTCGGCCGGAGTGCAAGAAGACCCGGTTCTAGGGCAGCTTCGATCAGTGCGGATCTTGATCCGATCGTCCCTTGACTTCGTGGGGAGGCTGTAGTCAATGAGAGGAGGCGATCAAACGGTGCTGATCGCGCGGTGGACGGCCGGATGACGGCGGCGCGAGGGATCGGCCCAAAAGCGATAACCCGGCGGGGTTGGCTCCCGCCGGCGATCGGGACGGCGGCCGCGGCTCGGGCTGCAACCGAGTGATGTCCGCGGTGTCAGTAACACAATGGTATGATCCCAGGGCCAACGAAAAAGAAAACCTAGAAGCTTACCTTCGCCGGAAAATGGAGGATGAAGGGTGTCTCCCCCGGCGGCGATCGGCGGCGGCTGGCACCGGGGTCAGCCCAGTTCGGTTGCGGGCATGCAGAGCATCTCCCCGAAGCAGTCTAGGACCTCCCACGACTCTGTGTGGATCTCTCTCTCTTCAACCCGAGAGGAAGAAGGCTCTTGATCCCTTCTTCTCCGGCGGCTGGGGAGGCGGCGGCCGGTGCGGGCTACCTCCTACGGGTGCGGCTGAGGGAGAGGAAGAAGTTGGGTTAGCGGCTGAGGGCTCGGGTGGCAAGGTTAGGGTTTAAAGAACCCTAGCCCGAGCTTATATACATATAGTGTATATATGGCGTATTTGCCTTTTAGTCCCTCCCTGGTATTTTAGGTTTAGGTCCCTAACAGTAGCTTCTAATCACATCTAGGTCCCTCTCCAAGAAGAGGCACGCACTTCGAGGCACAAAATACAGGGGGTTCTATGCAATTTATTGTATTTTTCACTGAATTTTTCGCTTTTCGAGGCGATCCGCTCATTGAAACGAAAAATGGACTGCGCCATCACGTCCGGCTCGACGAGACCTATCAGGTAGCGATTTCCATTTTTCGAGAAACTGCCCGGATAAAAACTCGGTCCATAAATACTGTGTCAAAATACAGTTTTCGCGCTTTTCGAGACTCCAGGGTCGTCAAACAGAAATTCCGTCAGCGCCATCGCGTCCGGAACGACGAAACCGTTCGAAACGACTACCTGAAGTACTAGGATCGGTTTCCAGACAGCGATTTGGCAAGCATTCGCACTTAGGGGTATTTGAATTTAGGGTTTACTGTTCATCAACAGTCCCAAGCACTGTGCACTTAAGTCGCGGGTCCCGCCCGCTTCTTCGTCGATTTCTGGAAGATCCGACCGTCGGATCTGAACATGCTTAATATGGTTTTCACTCGATTCGACGAGACGGTCGTGCTGGTGATCTCGGATTTTCGAGATCAGGTTCGGATTGAAAAGTGATATTTCTGGCCCATTAACTGTGCAATTTACACTGCAGAGAAGGGCACTATCGCTATCTAAGCCATTATGATCCGAATTCAACTTGGCTTTTTATTATCTTCCTTTTTATTGATTTACAAAAATTCAAGTTCTTACATCTCTACCACCTAAAAAAAAGTTTCGTCCCTGAAACTTAACAAAATATTACTCTAGTTTTTTTTTACAAATCATCCAAAGGCACTTATTATTACAGTCCTCATCAACAACCTAAGTATTCGACGGGCCTTTTCCAAACGGATCCTCCTGTTGGGTTAAGGCATAGACCCGTCCTCCCGAGACTTGGCGTGATCCTTCAATTTGTCGCGGAGGTGGAGGACGGCTAGATGCTGCCATACTTTGCATAGAATTTGATGGCCTAGCAGCAATTGGCGGCACAGACAACGCTGGCTGGATCGGTGCAGATTTTTGAGGGCAGTTGGCTGAAACATGTCCAGGCTGGCCGCAGTAGTAGCATCGGCCATGACGATGATTGCAGACATGCGCTCGGTGAGTACCCCCGCAAAAGACGCATGGTAGGGGTGGCTTTGCCTTCTTGTTCTGATCTGAGTGCCCACCGCCGTTCCCAGGATGCGCCCTCTTCTTGCCCTTATCCTTATCCTTTTCCTTGTCCGCCGCATTGCGCTCAGCGCGGGACATCTTGATCTCCGCCTCGATCGCCAGGCACCGCTCCACACAGTTGTCGAAGTCGGTGGAAAGGTGGGACGAGAGGTGTCGGCGAATCTCAGGCCTCAAGCCCTGCGAAAACAAGCGTATCTTCCGGCGTTCCTCGCGCACCGCCTGGGGTACCAGGTCGGCGATGCGCAGGAACTCCTGCTCGTATTCTCGGACGCTTTTGTCGCCCTGTTTGATCGTCTCCAACTCGCGCTCGAGACCCTCCTTGGTGGTCTCCTTGAGGTGATGATGGTCCATGGCGGTCTTAAAATCTTCCCAAGTAGGATCTGCTGGGCTAGGGAAGTAGCGCTCTCGGTGTCGCCTCCACCACCGGGATGCCCGGCCCTCCAAGCAGTGGACGGCGATATGGACCTTATCTCTTTCCTCGGTGTACGCATCTTGAAATAACTTCTCCATATGGTCGATCCATTCCTCGACCGCCCAATGGTCCTCATCTTTGCCGTCGAAGGTTTGCGGCTTGAACTTTTTGAACTCTAGCAAGGCCGCCTTCGCTCGGGCCCTCTCCGCCCGATCGGCCTCAGTATCGGCCGCAGGACCAACAGCAGGAGCGATGGTGCGAGAGGAAGCAAACGTGGTGGAAGCAGAGGCATCTGGGGCCGCGGCAACCCCCGGTACCGCTCTGGAGGCTGCGGCAGGGACTGGAGCTGGAACGGGCCCCGCTGGTGGTGGTACGGGGTCTATCTCTGGCTCAGCGACGGCCGGTGCAGCAGGGGGTGCAACCGGCGATGTGACCTCAGGAACAGCAGGTGGAGGAGCAGGCGGGGCAGGAGTAGAGGGGCCAGCAGCCTGCTGCTGCATAAAACACTGGAACATCCCGGCTAGAGTCGCCACCTGGGCCTCAAGCCGGTCCATACGGCCCTGATCAGCGGGCTCGCTCGGTGTGCTAGGTGGTCGGCCGACTCCACGGCCCGTGCCCCGTCCACGTCCACGACCTGGAGGACGTGCCATAACTGCAATACAGAACCGGTCAGAAACGGACTCTGACAATATTCCCTGAGCTTCTAACCTTTATACTCGACATACCCAACGCGCTCACGTGACAAGTCATCCTAGGGTTCATCCTAACCAGTTCCTAATCATCTCTTCCTAGGTACCGTATACCTATTGCTCTGATACCATCTAATCTGTCACGCCCCGAGTTTAAAAATCAGGTCTGAAATTTTTTTTTTTTTGAATAAGTCAGAGTTTGCAAAACGGGCGTAACAGACCGCCACACATATAGGAAATCCCCTATCCGAAAGGATAGGGTCTCTTCTATACATGCACGGCTAGGCTAATCCAATCATCAATCAGAGAGCAATAAATATCTCAACTGCTACAATACTAATCATCAGGGATAATCCAAACATCATACTATCATCAAACTGAAATAACATAAATGAAAGTCAACTACAGATAATCGGGGATCTCAATCACCGATCTATGTCATCAGGGGGACAGCTCTATCGCGACAGGCTCACTGGATCGTCCCGACATCTCACCACCCGCTAGACCTGCAACAGTCACCCGAGGGTGTAAGACACACCGGAGTGTATCCCAGTGGGCACGACGAGCCGAGAAATAGCTAATCGTACCTACTGAGTACTAAAATCTGCGGATAGTAAGAATCATAGGGTAAAGCTGAACAAATAAGGCAGATCTACTGCTAATCAACGGAATCCACAGATAAGCTAACTAGGCAGGTAATCAATCATCAGGACTACAGATAAGAAATACTGTAAATCAGGATATGTCAGTGATAATCAGTCATAAGAGCGGTAGATCATGTATGTTGGAAATCAAAGGTATCCACAATAATCATGCATAAGGAACTGCAAATGATAAAAGCATGTCTACCGATACTAATACTGGAAATAAACTGAGCAACAGTATAAGGTAAAAGAAATGCGTCAATAAGGAAACTATCAACATCCAATCAAAAGCCACCATATTGGTCAACAAGACCTCAGGGACATCTCGCCAAACCTGGCACCAACCTGGCTGACATACTCCGGCACCCTCGGGCACTAACCTGGGAGTCATCACTCCGGCACCCTTGGGCACTAACCTGGGAGTCACGGGTCGTACACTAGACCACTTTACCGGTAAAGAACATCTACACGGGTCATGACTCCGCTGATGTTCGTGAAGTACAGCAGTGCGGGCAAATCATAATGATCAATCTCACGGTCTAGTGACCGGGTAGTCGGCAACATGCCGAGATCCCAACAGGGAAATCATCTATCAACATCTATCGATCAGGATCAATCATGCATATCGGAATATCAAGTAGTATCTATCAATCGGGATCAATCAATCATGCATATCGGAATATCAACAATAAATCGGCTGACAGGAATCAACAAGTGCCATCAAATCATGTAGATCTATATACTGAAAAAGCTGATGAACAGATATGTATAGGGTATGTCTCATGAAGATCAAGGTCTATCAGAAATATAAAAACTGATAAACAGGTACGTAAGATATGTCTCACGTAGATCAAGATCTATCAGGACTAATCATAGGGCATGTCAATACAATCATCAAGGCTAATCTAGATAAAATCCGCAGGTATATATGATGAGTCTAGAGTAGATCAAATCTATCAGGAGATCATAATATGTCAAGAGGTCAGCATATGTCAAGATAGGTCATATATGTAATCAGCAGGGCAATCAAAAATAGGTGTCCGACTGGACTAAAGCAACCAGAGGGCCGAATAGATCGAACCCGGACCGAAGCTAACCCACCTGAGTGTAGGCCGATCCACGAACTCCCGCGCAGCTACTGGGAGGCTGGTGCTGAACAGCTAGGCCCTGAATAAGAAACTATAATCAGTAGTAAACTCGCACAACCCATCCCGACGACACTACAATAACGCGACGCTAATCCGGAAACATATCGCCGATTTACTAAATGCAATCCGATTCCCGATCAACGAGAGTCCACGGGACTCTAACAAAATGTTCAGTTAGTGTAAAAACACTGTTTAAAGAGAGCTAGCATGTTCATTTTACATTTTGGTCCATAATAACTTTTAATTTGCCTAAATACATTAAGTTAGTTGACTGTTTCGACTTGTTCTCGCAATCCGGGGATCCAAAAGCGGCGCCGCAAATTTCAGTGTGTCCAAAACGACGAGACACAATTCGTGCTCACAGGCTTAGGCTGACACGAAGTTCGAGGGCAAAGTTGGCTCATAAAATACTTACTATTTGCATAAATTGAAGCATTATTTCAACCCGTTCTTCCAAACCAGGAAGCCATTGCCTATGCCGTAAGTTACAGTACGTTCATTTTGACGCGACAAAACCCATGCTCACTGTCCCGAGCTGGCACGGGGCCCGACAACAAAGTTGGCCCATAAACCATTATGTCCACGATACCACTATATTACAACTAATTAAACTACACATGCCAACATGAATTTTATGAGAGCACCATGCTTAGTAAGGACAAAGAAGTGAAGTGCTCACCTCGGATGTGCCGGAGATCGGCCGGAATATTGGCCGGAGCAAGATCACCTATTTAGCTCTTCTCGGGTTGCACCAAGCAAGGATCCGGCTCAGTCCAAACCTGAACCAGGGAAGGCACGGGTTAGAGGACACTCCCAGATAAGGTTTGGTCACGGTCAGGGTCTGCTCCGGCCGCCGGAGATGGCGGCTGGCCGGAAAATCAGCATTATTCTTATTAAAAGAAGGTTGGATCAACTTTATACACAGAGGCTTTTGAGCCAATCTAACTTGATGGGAACCTTGTACATGAGGCTTAGAGTCTACATGGATCAAGGGTCGGACCCAGGAAGCGGCGGCGCCGGCCGGTGGTTGCCCTCGGTTCCGAGAATGGGTGCAACTACATACTCAAGATATCTCACGTCAAGACTCACATGCAAACTTTATGGAAAGCTACTACACAACCCAAGGGACTCACCTGAGTTGTTTTCCGCCTGCCGGAGCCCCGGAAAACACCGGAATAAGAGATCGCCGGAAAACAGCCCGTTAATGGCGGATTCCGGCCAACAGCTCCCGGGGCGGTGCGAGTTGGTCCAAAATGTTCAGCAGGCCCCCGTGGAGCTTCCTGCAGTGGTGGCTTGGGTCGGGGACGAGCGGCGGCGCCGGGCGGCGAGGCTCGGCCGGAGTGCAAGAAGACCCGGTTCTAGGGCAGCTTCGATCAGTGCGGATCTTGATCCGATCGTCCCTTGACTTCGTGGGGAGGCTGTAGTCAATGAGAGGAGGCGATCAAACGGTGCTGATCGCGCGGTGGACGGCCGGATGACGGCGGCGCGAGGGATCGGCCCAAAAGCGATAACCCGGCGGGGTTGGCTCCCGCCGGCGATCGGGACGGCGGCCGCGGCTCGGGCTGCAACCGAGTGATGTCCGCGGTGTCAGTAACACAATGGTATGATCCCAGGGCCAACGAAAAAGAAAACCTAGAAGCTTACCTTCGCCGGAAAATGGAGGATGAAGGGTGTCTCCCCCGGCGGCGATCGGCGGCGGCTGGCACCGGGGTCAGCCCAGTTCGGTTGCGGGCATGCAGAGCATCTCCCCGAAGCAGTCTAGGACCTCCCACGACTCTGTGTGGATCTCTCTCTCTTCAACCCGAGAGGAAGAAGGCTCTTGATCCCTTCTTCTCCGGCGGCTGGGGAGGCGGCGGCCGGTGCGGGCTACCTCCTACGGGTGCGGCTGAGGGAGAGGAAGAAGTTGGGTTAGCGGCTGAGGGCTCGGGTGGCAAGGTTAGGGTTTAAAGAACCCTAGCCCGAGCTTATATACATATAGTGTATATATGGCGTATTTGCCTTTTAGTCCCTCCCTGGTATTTTAGGTTTAGGTCCCTAACAGTAGCTTCTAATCACATCTAGGTCCCTCTCCAAGAAGAGGCACGCACTTCGAGGCACAAAATACAGGGGGTTCTATGCAATTTATTGTATTTTTCACTGAATTTTTCGCTTTTCGAGGCGATCCGCTCATCGAAACGAAAAATGGACTGCGCCATCACGTCCGGCTCGACGAGACCTATCAGGTAGCGATTTCCATTTTTCGAGAAACTGCCCGGATAAAAACTCGGTCCATAAATACTGTGTCAAAATACAGTTTTCGCGCTTTTCGAGACTCCAGGGTCGTCAAACAGAAATTCCGTCAGCGCCATCGCGTCCGGAACGACGAAACCGTTCGAAACGACTACCTGAAGTACTAGGATCGGTTTCCAGACAGCGATTTGGCAAGCATTCGCACTTAGGGGTATTTGAATTTAGGGTTTACTGTTCATCAACAGTCCCAAGCACTGTGCACTTAAGTCGCGGGTCCCGCCCGCTTCTTCGTCGATTTCTGGAAGATCCGACCGTCGGATCTGAACATGCTTAATATGGTTTTCACTCGATTCGACGAGACGGTCGTGCTGGTGATCTCGGATTTTCGAGATCAGGTTCGGATTGAAAAGTGATATTTCTGGCCCATTAACTGTGCAATTTACACTGCAGAGAAGGGCACTATCGCTATCTAAGCCATTATGATCCGAATTCAACTTGGCTTTTTATTATCTTCCTTTTTATTGATTTACAAAAATTCAAGTTCTTACACTTTACTTGTGTGGGTCGCTCCCCTCGAGTTCCACTCCGGAGTGTGCGACAGACAGGCTTTGAGTCCCTGAGACTCATTCTTCCCATCGGTGTTATGCGTTGGCCAGCATACCCGATATGGCAGGCACAGCAGCCAGTACCGGGTTCTATACCGGTTCATTTGATTGGGTTTATTCGGACAGATACTTTTGTTGTTGCACTCTTGCCTAGGGGCTGAGTGGAGTCTGATAGTTGTGATTAGACCAGTGTTAGTGTTGTTGGGAACCGTTTGGGGTTGACGGTGGTCCCGTGTCATTGTGAGTATTTCGACCGTTGTGCGAGATGTTGAGGATCTTGAGTCTATCCGTTCTGAGAGAGAGCGTGGATTTCGACTATAGCCTGCATGGGCCACTATTCGATAGCGAGTTAGTTCGATTGGACACCCTACGTTGATACACTAGGGAGGCGCAGGCTTGACTGGACCAGATGTGGCAGTCAGCTCGATTGGGTCGATTTTGCACTTCATGTGCGAGTGGTTGCATACCTTTCATTAGTTTTCCCTATTTGAGCATTTAGATAGAGGCATGGTAGCTGTAGAGAATCTCCAGCATTCTTGTTCAGTTTTTACTGCATGGTTATCTTATGCCTCTAGTAGACTTAGTGGACAGATCGTCGGGCCTGGTGGCGGTACCGACTTATTGAGTACTATCGCATCTGATTGGAGATCGGGGTTTTCTTTAGTGGATGGGTTTTTCCACTTTGATTAGAGTCGTGATCCACTCCTGCTGTTTTATGATACATGTTACTGAGATACTTTACTCGTGTGGGTCGCTCCCCTAGAGTGCCACTCTGGAGTGTGCGACAGACAGGCTTTGAGTCCTTGAGACTCCTTCCCATCGGTGTTATGCGTTGGCCAGCATACCCGATATGGCAGGCACAGCAGGCAGTACCGGGTTCTATACCTGTAGAGTATCGGATTTGGATTTAGAGCACCGACTCCGCAGTTGTGCATGGTGGGTGGAAACTACTTGGGACATGTGTATTTTATGATTACAGTGGAGTTCGGGAGGTTTCGGATCGATGCGGGAGCCTCCGGGGTGAAAAGTGAGTTGGTGGCATCTATTAATGAAGCTTCAGCCTGCGGATTGGATTTTGGGAGCTTGGGTTCCGGAACTAAAGGCTGAGTTCCGAAACTGAAGGCTGGGTTCCAGAACCGAGCCTTGTGTTCCAGAACAGGGGGTTGGGTACCGGTACCCAACTTGCAGTACCGGTACCCCAGCCTCCAAAAATTAAACAGATTGTTGGATTTTTAGCGAGGGTCTTTCCGTAATTTCACCTCCCAGCTGCCCTATACAATTCGCCACCTTCTTTATATACCCAGCCAACCCTCCTTCTTCTCCACTACAACCAGAGGAAAAAGAGAAGAAGAGAAGAAGAGAAGAAGAGAAGAAGAGAAGTGAGGAGAGTGCTTGTATTTGGTGTTTGTCCTGCTGAGAGGAAGCCGAGCGGAGTTGCGCGCGCGTCAGGCTGCACATGAGGTAAGTTAGCTATTGTTCCAAGTTTGGATTTTTGGATTTTTTGATGGATTTTGAGTGAGATTTTGAGTGTGGTTTTGGTTATTTTCCTTCTCTCTTTTTTCCGCATCACCTTGAGGAGCAGTTTGTGCTGCTTGGCTGAGAGCTTTTGGAGTTGCACTACGCGGAGCCGACTGAGGTGCATGCATGCGTGCGTGCTATGAGCTGGCAGCGGAGCGGGCCGGAGCGCGCAGGAATTTTTGCTGAGGACTTGGGAGGCTGCTGGAGCTTCGTGAGATTTTTCCGAGGCACTCGATAGTGTGCGCGCGCGCGAGGTGCAGTTTCGGTACTTTCGGCAGTTTGAGGGTTCGGCGCTTCCCCGATTTCGGCTTTGCCTATGGAAAGCATTCTAGGTGGGTTGGAAACTCTTCCAAACTGTATGGAATGCCCTCTAATGCTTCTGTATGCATGTTGATCATGTCTAGTATGTTATTTTTACAGTTGATAAATCTGATAGTTGCCTAGAAAATTACAGAAAATTTATCGGAACCCCAGATTATTTTTAATATACTCCTGGTACTGTATGACACTAGATTTCATGATTAGTTGGCATTATATTTGCACCTGGACCATTTTAAAAATCAAGAAACAGTTTTAAGAAAAATCGGCATTTTTAAAGTGGTTTTTAAATTATGAGATCGCCAGAGGGGTGGCATGGGTTCAGGGTGCATATGTCCTCGCGTCTGGGGGCCGTGTGGATTTTATTTGACTTAGAGGATGTGTTGCGAGTGTCTTGGGGTTTGTGGGGGCATATCAGATTGAGTCGTGGAGTGTTCTCCGACCTAGACATGAGTGTGGGATGTTGGCATTCGAGTTTTTGATCTGTTTGATCATGGATTGTAGCCTGCAAATGCCGATGTTTATGCCAAATGAGACATGCTTGAGCTCGGTGGGGTCGCACCCCTCGAGTTACGCTCCGGATGCGATGATGACGATGCACCTAGTTGATACACTAGAGGTCGCTTTGCGTGATACTGAGATAGTCCGATGGGACGCCCTGGTTGATATACTAGGGGGCGTAGGCTTGACTGGACCTGATGTGGCAGTCACTGAGATTGGGTTATGTGAGCGAGTGGATGCATAGCATGTTCTTAGATGAGTTTTTCCTTTGAGCATGATACTTGAGGCATATTAACTGTAGTTTTATTCCAGCTTTCATATTATCTATCTGCATATCTATCTGTTTTTGCCTCCAGTAGACTTAGTGGGCATACCGTGGATATTGGTGACGGTACCCACTGAGAACTACCTTTTGTGGTAGTTCTCACACCCGCTGTGGTGACAAGTTTTCCTGAGGCGGCTGTTCCGGGTTCAGCTCGTGCGGAGAGAGCAGATCGAGGTAAGGGCGTGGCTGACTAGTTTCTTATCCGAGTCTGTCTGAGAGTCAGAGGTAGAGGTACCCTGTGTTTTGAGTTTTCACTTTTGTACTGGACAGTCTGTGATTGTATTTATTTTCATAGTGAGAGAACTATGTATTTTGGATCTTTGGATATATGTAGATTCAGATGGTCAGTTTATGATTATATAGCTTTACTTTCTTTTCAGCTCTGATATTTGTTTAGCTATAGATCTTACTTGCAGGTTAGTCTCTTCGTCTGTGCGGGGAGTCCCGTGCAGGCGGCGGATCTGTTGGCGAGCCCGGGTCGCATTTTCGACCACGGGGCGTGACAGATTAGGGTGGTATCAGATCCTAGGTATATAGGTCGTTGAGGACTTAGTGACCCTAGGCTATTGGTTGGACAGTAGGATGACTGTCGTGAGAGACGTGACTTTAGCGAGAGTCCTGATTGAGTCTGTAACTCCCCCCGGGGATTGGGGCGAGTGACCTTACATGTTTATTCTCTAAAGTGGTTATGTTGGCTGCAGACGACATAATGCTTTAGAATGAGTGGCATGTTTTAGACTTTCGCTTGATCGGGTCGAGAGATTTCTGTGCACTGACATTTGGCTTTTGTTGCAGTTGCCTGCGATGCCTCTGAGACGTCGTGCAGCGACGAGGGCGCATCCTGCATCAGATGAGGAGCCCGAGCAGCGGTAGGCCGAGCATAGTGAGGTCCGGGAGTTACGGGCCCAGGTAGCCCAGATGTCTGAGGCGTTGCGGCGCCAGGAGGAGGCGACTAGGCACCAGGAGGAGGAGAATATGGAGCGCATGATGCGTTTGCTTGAGCAAAGAGCATCTCCTGTAGCACCACCAGTAGTACCTCCGGTCGCGACATCGTCGACCACGACTCAAATTGCTCCGTTGATAGTACAGGAGCAGAGAGAGCTCACCGACCGGTTGTCGTATATCAGCCAGTTTCATCCCCCACGATTCTCAGGACAGAGTTCGGAGCCTTTGGAGGCAGAGAACTGGATTGCAGCAATGGAAAAGCTGTTCGAGAATCTGTTCATCCAAGAGAAACATCAGGTGCATTTGGCCACACACTTTTTAGAGAAGGACGCCGAGACTTGGCGGCGTCGAGTTCGTCCAGTTGGACCACCGGGAGTACAGTTGTTGACTTGGAGGGAGTTTCGTGCCTTGCTACTCGGAGCTTACTTTCCCGACAGTGCAATGCAGAAGCTGGAAGGGGATTTGCGACGTCTTCAGCAGGGGAGTCGGCCTCTTCATGAGTATGTTCGCGAATTTCAGCGGTTGTTGAGCAATGTACCCCACGTCGCCTAGGATGAGGCTCAGAGGGTTGATCTTTTTGAGAGAGGTCTACATCAGGACATTTATCACCTTGTACATTCTCATCGATCTCCGACTCTGGATGCGGCTATAGAGCATGCTCGGTGGGTTGCCCGAGGATCGGTGATTATGTCGGAGAAGGATGGAGCACCAGGGACCAGCTCTGGAGAGAAGCGTCCAGCGCCGCCGGATTTTGGACAGTCGAGTAGGCCGAGACCACCGAGACCACCACGATTCCAGTCTAAGGGTCGTGGGTCTCAGGGGAGACAGAGACCTGGAGGTTTTCGGCAGCCTAGACTGTCACGCCCCGGGTGTAAACCAGAACCCGGGCCTGTCTACAGATCCGCCGTGCACACGGTATTTTCCGCGTACACGAAGCGCCGAAAACCTGCTCAGATATAAGAGATAATAGAAAAGAGCAATAAAAACAGAGCTGAACTAAAACTAATACATCTCAGACTGAAGCCGGAAATAAAATACAATACTTCTGTATAAATGATACATCAGTCTCTCCCAGCTCACCAAAAATAAATACAACCTGCTGGCAAAAGCCAGTCCCAAAAGTAAAAGTACAACCGTCTGAGGAAACATAGGTACACCAACAGTCCAGCTAACCCGCTCATCCTGCCTCGAGATCTATCTACTCAGCCGTCCTCTCTCCTCGACCCGCCGCTGAAAGCCCAGCAGCACCCGCAGAAGACACTGCAAAACAAGGGAGAAGAAAAAGAGGAAAGAAGAATGGGGGTGAGAACTACTAGTAAACCAGTAGCCTCCCCTAGTGGGTAAAACCTCAAACTCAGACAGGCCCACTAGGACTACCAGAGGCGAAAATAAAACAAAGGTGGTAAGCTACAAGTAAAACTACTGATGAAGAAGCTACCACTATGCCTCTAAAATGCCAAGCTAAAAGAATAGCTAAGTATGTGCATCAGAATATAAATGCCTGCCTGACTAAACCCAATCTGTACACCAGTAAACACTGGTACTGCCTGCTATGCCTGCCAAATCGGGTATGCCAGCCTATGCATAACACCGATAGGGGATAGGAGTCTCAATGACTCAAAGTCTGTATATCGCACACTCCGGAGTGGCACTCGAGGGGAGCGACCCACACGAGTAAAATGCCTGAGTAATAAGTATCATAGGAGAATAAGTCCGCAGGACTGGATCATGACACTGATCTAAGTGGAAAAGAACCATCCACTAAAAGAAGCCCAAATCCTCTCCCCGACTGATGCAAAAACAACTGTCCGGTCAACCGCCCAAAATCAGCGGTTGCCGCAATACCCTGCCATCACAGCCTGCCTGTCCCAAATCCCAAATGTCTGACTACATTATCCCAGCCCCTGCTCGACCCCGAGCGTACTATCCCCTAAGTCTAGATAACTGGAGAAAGAATAACAGCATAGTTTCTCCTAAGTCAGTTCCAGCATGATAGTGTAGCAGAAAAAGGTGGCCTATCTAGGTGACCATACAAGCATGCAAAAGTCCTTTACTTAATAACATGATTTCGGATATTCTAATTCTTACAAATTAGAGTATGCTATTTCATGAATATCCACTGTACCAAGTTGCCATAAGCCAGTCTCTATACATGCATAAGATGTTCCAATATACAAATAACATAATATGGTTTAACAAACTATACCCAAGGGGTTTTAGACAACATATCTTTTGCAAGAATTAAACCTTTTATTAATACCTAGTCCTTTAGAGATGCAAGTATCAACCACAAGCCCATTCCTTCCAATTAAGCATGCAATATTTATTCCACTAGTATACTAGCAATATAACATAGGACTAGCTCCAATATGCCTAGTGGGTTATCACAAGTAGAAGGATTACAACGGTACCCACATCCGACATCCGGTCAACCGCCTACTATCCGCGGTAGTCGCAAGTCCACCGACCACAACAAGTCCAACTCCTGACCTCCAGTCAACCGCCCAAAATCCGCAGTTGCCACAAAGCGCTCTAGTCCAATATCATGCCCTAGCACCGATGTCCTATAACCGACATCCGGTCAACCGCCCAATATCCGCGGTCGCCGCCAAAACCCATAATCTACAATCTAGGCCCCGGCTACACTATCCCAAATCCCTGCTCAAACCCGAGCAACATGAACCACCTGACTAACGAAAGGGAGAAAAGAAGCAAACAAGGTTTCTCCTAAGTCAAGTTCCAGCATGAAGGTGTAGCGATAAAAGATGGCCTATCTAGATGTCCATACAAGCATGTTATTGTCCTCATGCAGATTGAAAGAAGTATAACAACTAATAGTCCCACATGTGTAATAGGTAATAGTTCCGCATAGATATAACCATCATGCTAAAGTCATTAAACACTTACACATGTCTAAAATTCACTGACTACCCTCACATAAGCCATCCGCCTATACATGTCCAAAAGGGCCCCAAGTAGTGCTTACGAACAAGATATTACACATTGTCCAAACATGCCACTAGCTACCACATGTAAGATTATGTACTACTATTAGATCCATGCCAGCATGTTTAAGTTCCAAATACAATCATAATTCCAACTTAGCAGTTTCCTAAAAACATTCCCGACATGATATGTCTCACATGATAGGCTCTTAAGATTAGCAATTATCGATCATAATGTTCCAATAAAAATCTCTTTAATATTCCTAGTGGGTATGTCAGAAAAATGAGGGATATAGCAACCACCCACCTCGATCGCTAATTCCAAGTCCAAATAGTGCTCCCGCCCAAACAGCTAAACCGCCGCGATCACTGTACAAGAATTACCCCAGAACATACAATTAAACTCAAAACATGCTGTCCCAATGCTAACAGTCCAAAGATGCCCTATTTTACCTACGAGAAATGCTCAGAAAATTCTAAGAAAAATACTGTCACGATCCTCACGACGAACCGGTCGAAAAGCGTACCTGCACGTTCAAATCCGAGTTTCCTACACTGAGAAACAAATTCGACAAGGGAACCACCCCGAAATAAACCATCTCAAAAACTGTAGCACTACTTTCTGTAAACAGAGATTTTTCACCTTCGAAAAATAGTCAGAAAATTCTCAAAAAATTTGAAGATCGTAGATGAAAAACGCCTTTTCCTTGCGCTGTGTAGATGAAAAACGCCTCTTGGCACGCCTCGATCCGACGCCTGTGCGCGAAGATATCGCCGAAATACCACAGTGCTGTCCAAAACTCCGCCCAAGAAAAAGGGTCAAATGAATGCTCGGGGAACTCCAAGATAAACTTGAAATGAGGGGAAACTCAAATCATGAAGATCGTAGCCCTACCTGTCGAGAAGCCAACGGCGCAAGAATCGCCTAAATCGGAGGTCGGGGTAAGCCGGGGGAGTCCTCGCACCAAAACGTGACGAAGAAGATCACAAACGAACGAGCATCACGCCACGCCGTAAAAATGAAAACCTCGGGATGCGTGCCACAAAAAAAATCGGGAATCTGCAGATAGAACCGGCTATGGGAGAGAAGGAATTCTTGTGAAGGTCCCCCTGTGAGAAGAGGAACAGGGAAAGAGCTGCAAAAGGTTGTTCTCGGCCTATTTATATGCTGGAAGAAATAATTCAACTAATGACCACCATGTCCCTGGATTCGGGCGCCCACACCGGATTCGGGCGCCCGAATCCGCTACGGGGAGCCGAACAAGAAGCGCCCGAAACACCCTAGTGAAGCCACGTCATCACAAAACAGAAAACAGCCGAGTCCGCCACTATCCTCGCGCCGCGTGGCCAGCTGCGGAGGTCGACACGTGGCGGCCCACGCGCGGGAACCGAGCGTCAACGCGCCTGACGCGCGTCCACGTGCGTCTGCGCGCGCCGCCTGCGCCCCCTGCCAGGCACGCAGCCCGAGGCGCCCCGGTGCGCCACAGTGGACCCCGCCTACCTGAGCCAGCCAACCGGAAGCCAACACGTGTCCCTCCCGGTCCATGCACCGCTCCAGACCACTCCATGAACCGCGCCCACAACACCGACCAATCCAAACACGCCACGTGTCCTGCCCTCTAGTGCACGCCGGCCCGTGGACCGCCCGCCTGCCCGCGCCGCTGCCCGCCGTGCTCCGCCGCTACCCGCCGCCACCGGAGTTGCTGTTCTGGCGTGAACAGTAACCCATGGCGCAAAAAACAAGTAGCCCAATTTCATCGTTTTCGCGCGCTGAGTCCAAATCCGTTGTCCGTTTTGCCAAATTCCAACTCTAAAAATTGTCGAAGGCATCCGGAAAGATGTTCTTTTGTCCAAACTTCGCGCTGAGCCCAATTTTAATATTCGTTTCGCGCGTAACCACTTCTAAAGATCCGACGGAGTCAACCGATCACCCACGTGATCCATTTAAGCCCGAAGTCCGCCACTTGTGTCCAATTGGCGCACAAACACCTCCAACACACAGTACAGGCCCCCAGAAGCTGCCAAACACACTGCAGAAGCTCAGTTGATCCAACAGTAATCCTCTTGCGGAAATTCGGGTCCTCACATCCTCCCCCACTAAAAGAAAGTTTCGTCCTCGAAACTAAAGTCATTCCTCAACCCGGAACCTCAACCAAGTAGAGGGGGTAAATATCCAATCATCCACCACTCAAGCTCCCAAGGCTGTCTAATACCTCCTCCAGAGAGGCGATGCACTCCTCGGGTCTCAAACTAGAACAAAATAGAGGCGGGCACTCCAGAAAAACCGCACCACCTCATCCAAGAACAGCTAGGCTAACCGCTCGAGTGACCAAGTAGCCTGCATCGGCAAAAGCATCCGCTCCTCCCAGGGCCTCGAAAATCCAACCACAAGTCCATCGGCACAAAAGCTCGATCCGAGTACCTACGTACCCCCGAGGTATCCAATATAAGTCCCCCAACTGATCACATAGACTCTGATCTCTAATCTTTAAACCGTCGGGGTGTAGAAGCAATTCCCCAACTCTCCGGCATCAACACACAGCCATATGCAGTCGAGAAAACCAGATTACAAATCCACCTTTAGGAAGACCCGGGACCCTTACAGCTGGTAAATCAAATCCTCCATGCTCGACAAGGGTGCTAGCTCCGGATGGTCACTTCATCAAATTCCCGGGGATCCACACAAAGCCGAAGTGAACCAACCTTCCACAACTCGAATAGCACCGGCGCCCCCAAAGGCGACACACTTTGTGGTGACCCTGATCCCCGTGTAGCTTCTCCCATGAACCGTGGTGTAGAACACCTAGTGTTGGTGTATCTGGTCCACAGTGCATCAAAGGGATGCCACAGATGGACCCTGTGTGATATCCACAGCTGGATTGGCCTTCGGCTGCATTTGCCAAATTTTCGATTTTGATTTGGGCCAAACAGAGGGTGGATTTGGATTCAGCGTGGAAAAACGCTTGAAAACGGCTATTTGCTTGTTTGATTTGGAGTCCGGATGCCCAAAAACGGACCCCCGGAAGTTTTCGCTGAATTTCGGTGCATGGGAGGGGCCGTGGACCGCCGGCTGCCACGTGGCGGCTTGTGATTGGGCCGGTCCGCAGCGCTCGGTCCACAGAGGGGAGCGGCTGGGTGCACGGACCCGGCGCATGGACACGTGGCGCCGCCTGATTGGCGGGCTCGTGAGGCGCGGTCCACAGGTTTTGCGCGGCGGTGCATGGACCGGGGCGGGGGGACACGTGGCATCCCCCGGTTGGTCGGTGCACGCGGCGCGGTCCACGGAACCTGAATCGGGTGCATGGACCGGGTGCATGGGACACGTGTCAACGTGTCATTGGTCGGCTCACCGGGTGCGACGCACGGGGGCGCGGGACCCCGCCTCGGGGCGCGTGCGCGGCAGGCGCCGCCTGCCCGCACGTGTGACCGCGACAGTGGCAGGGCCACGTGTCGCCCTGCCACTGGCGGGCGCCACCTACCCGGTTTGACCGGGGAGGTGCCACGCGTCGGCGGCTCATGCGCCCCGCACAGCTGTTCGCTGTGCGGGACGCGTGTCGGGCGCCGGGGCGTGCGACGTGGCCGCAGCGGAGCGGCTCGGGCCGCTGTCGCCTGTTTGTCGGGCTACGTGGCGGCCCCGGGCCGTTTCGGGCGCGCACAGTGTTGGGCCGGCCCAACACTGTAGCCGCCCGAAAATTTGCATGCGCCCGAAACCGGGACACAGTGGGGATTTCTTCATTTGTTTTTTTTGGGGCCTATTTATAGCCCGAGCTCCCCTCCTCTTCCTCCTTTTGGCTTTTCTGGGCCTCAAACCGAAGGGAGTTCTTCACCAAAGTTGATCCTCTCTCTGTCAAGCTTCCATTTGCAGAGTTTGGGGATTTTTGGGGGCACGCTTTTCGAGATTCTCTTTTTCTTGTCTCGGCGCGACGTTCTTTCTTCGGTGCTTCTTCCGTCGCTCTTCGGTGTACGAGCTCCCCCGACCTACTCCGACGATCTTTTCGAGCGATTTCTTCGCTGCTGGATTCGTAACAGGTGAGGCTACGATTTTGGCTTTCGCACATTTTCAGATTTCCTCGTTTTTCAAGGAGTTTTCTCGTGCTCACTGGGACCCTTTTTGCTGTGAGATTTTGGTGAGGGCAGCACCTTCCCTTGAGGAGATCTTCGCGCACGAGTCTCGGATCAAGACGTGCTTATAGACTTTTTTCATCTACTCGACGCGAGGATCATCGTGGATTTTTCTTGGAATTTTTGGAGACCTTCCCGAAGGTATACACTTTTCCTTTTATCTGTACAAGAGTTTACAGTTGAATGGTTTTGGGATTGTGCGCACCGATACTGTGGAATTTGTAACTTGGCCTACGATGATCGGAATTGGACGTGCAGGTACCCGTTTCGAAGCTATCGACGCGAGGATCGCTGTGGTATTTTTCTCAGAATTTTTGGAGTTCGTTTTACAGGTGAAAATTTCGCAGTAAGTGGACTATTTCCAGCAGATTTGTAAAACCTGGATTTTATTGGATTTAAAGTATAACTGTAGCCTTATGTTGTACCCAGGAGGGATTGTGGACTGTGCTGGACCTGTTGGACCTAGAGTTGTTATTTTCCTGGTTTTCTCAGCTGTACGACTCCGGACAGTTAGCGTCTTCAGGTGGGTGGCTTGCTTTCAAGATCTATGGACTGTACTCTAATTCTATGGATATAGAATCATGCATGATAGGGATTGGACTTGGGTAGTATGCTAGAAATAGGAATTGTTGTTCCTAGTATTATCTGTTGATCTTGTGATCTTTTACTTCCTTCTATCATGTTAAATATTCGTTATGTTGGAACCTGACCTAGCACCCCCGTCATATGTTGCATGTGTAACCAGACCAGTAGAAAACCCTCACTTGGGCTAGGGTTATTTATGCTTAGACATCCACACTTTATGTTTCATTCCTGGACTTAGTGTTATCCTCGCCCGGGTAGTGGGCCGAGCGGTCGGGACATCTTTTTAGTGTGGGATGCATTTGCACTCGTGCTTGGGAGCAGAGTGGAGTCTGGTAGATGTAGTGGATCGCTTGTCTGTACCGGGAACCGTTTGAGATAAACGGTGGTCCCGAGAGGTCTTGTTTTCCCCTGTTGGGGTTGTCGCCACTGTGTCAGTGGTAGTAGTATACTAGTATTAGCCGAACCTAGAACCCTTTTCGACATACACATGATTTTAGTCTACCAATGTTTTCTTCCAAGCATCGAAGGGCCGCTAGAGTCTGTTCTTGTTTGATTGGACAAAGGCATCAGCCCTTCGGGGTTTGGGTAAAACACTTATTTTTCTAACTGATTTTCTAAAAAGAACTAAAATCGTTAAATATGGATTTCTTCCAGATCAAAATAATTTTCAATAACAAATGTCACAATTTCATATAAATCTCCTCACTCGAAAGGATTCGAGTGATCCGGGTTCTAGGGGCCGTTCCTTTGTCGGGACGAAAGCCACGGGGGCCGAGCCTGGAACCTGTTCTTGTTTGATAGGGTTGTAGGTGTAGGTCTCCCGGGACTTTCGGGCCCTGTTGGTGCCTTCTGCGTGTCGTGCCGAGATTTTGCTTTCCCGAACTATAAGGGGATCGGGAACTTCGATAGGCGGAGCCTGGAGTCTATTCTTGTTTGATAGGGTTCTTAGCACCGGTCTATCGGGTTTCCGAACCCTTATGGTGTCGGTCTTTCCTGTGAGTTAGTGTTCTGTTGTGGGAGCCGTCTGGTGGACGGTGGCCCCAGCTGTGTGGTTTTCCAGCCTATGGTTGAGAGTTGTTGTTGTTGGTCGATCTTGTTGATCGTGGTATGGACTATAGCCTGCATGAGCCATATTTGAGCTCGACAGAGTTACGCGGTTACTTTCCTCGGTGGGGTCGCTCCCCCCGAGAGCCACTCCGGAGTTGGGCCTGTTACTTGCTATCGCAACTTGTCGACGCCGTCCCTCTGACTGTGCCAGTTAGTGGCAGTCACGGACACCCTACGGTAGACCCGTCCTGTTGAGGATGTGCGGCGGTAGGTGGGCGCTGGTTTGACTGGACCCTTTGAGGCAGTCAGTATAGATTTTGGTGAGTTTACTGTGTGTGTTAGTAGATGCATCATGTTCCACCTGTTCCTTTTCTTGAGCATCTAGATAGAGGCATAGTAGCTGTAGAGTTACTTTTCCAGCCCTTTCGTTTCAGTATTATTATTGTTACTTTATGCCTCTAGTAGACTTAGTGGGCAGACCGTCGGGCTTGTTGGCGGCACCCACTGAGAACTACTTGGGACGTAGTTCTCACACCCGTTGTGGTGTATTTTTCCCACAGGGACTTCTACTCCGGTTCCTGCTGTTCCTGTTGCTGCTTCTTCTGATCGAGGTAAGGGAGTCGCGAGATAGTTCCCTACCAGTCGTCGTCCAGAGAGTAGATGTACCCTTATTACTTTTGAGAGTTCCTGTTGAGAGAACTTTGTAGTGAGGTATAGAGTTGTATTTATTTTACTGCTCGAGAGACTCTTGTACTTTTGGTGAGGACTTGTGTTGTATATAGTTTTTATTTCTAGCAGTTTTACTTTCAGCTCTGATATCTGCATAGTATAGATGCTCTTTTGCAGGTTAGTCGCTTCGTCTATACGGGGCTTCCCGTATGGGCGGCGGATCTGTCGGCGAGTCCGGGTCGCAGTTTCGACGCCGGGGCATGACAGATTAGGTGGTATCAGAGCCTAGGCTGTAGGTCATGTGGACTTAGAAACCCTAGGCTTGTGGTTGGACACTAGGATGACTACGTGAGAGTCGTGACTGTTAGCGAGAGTCCTGATTGAGTTTGATACTCTCCCCAGGGGTGGGATGAGTGACTGGCATGTTTATTCTCCTAAGCGATTATGTTGGCTGCAGACAACATAATGCTAGGGAATGGATGACATGTCCAAGACTTTCGCTGGATTGGGTCGAGTATTGTTTGGTACGGTCCTGATGGTTGCTTGTGTGTTGCAGGTAGGCACGATGCCTCCCCGACGCAGGGTGCAGACGCGTTCTCAACTTTTTCCCGCCGATGAGCCCGAGCAGGAGGACTCGGGGCAGGGGCAGCAGAGGGAGGTTCTGGAGCTCCGTGCCCAGGTGGCACAGTTGTCTGAGGTGCTGCGGCGCCAGGAGGAGACATCTCAGCGCTAGGAGGAGGCTTCTCGGCGCCAGGAGGAGGCCTTTGGTCGGATGATGCTTCTTTTAGAGCAGAGGACGCAGCCTGTGGTAGCACCCCCTGTGTGTTCGCCTGTGCCTTCTTCGCCAGCTATGGCGCCCCCTGTGGTTCCGTCAGCGCCGGCTATTCCTGTCGAGCCGGTTTCTATCATACCACCGCCTGGGTCGATGGGACCGTTGACTTCAGCTGAGCAGAGTGTGGTGGTGGATCTGTTGATGAGGTTCCGCCGGTTTGATCCTCCCCGTTTTTCTGGTATGAGTACTGAGCCGTGGGAGGCAGAGTCTTGGATCACGGCCATGGAGCGTCATTTTGAGAGTTTGTTCGTTGAGGATCGATTTCGGGTCTTTTTGGCTGCACACTACTTGGAGGGCAACGCCGAGGCTTGGTGGCGGCGTGTGCGGCCTGCTGGTCCGCCTGGGACGCAGATTCTTCCCTGGGCGGAGTTCCGCAGACTTCTTTTAGGGGCCTTCTTTCCTGAGAGTGTTCGCCAGAGATTGGAGGAGCAGCTGAGAAATCTCCGCCAGGGAGATCGGCCCGTGAATGCATACATAGCCGAATTCAATCAGCTGTTGGCTAGTATGCCTCACGTGGCCAGGGACGAGTCTCACCGGATCTACATGTTCGAGCGGGGGCTGTGCCGGGATATTTATCAGCTTGTTCGCTCCTGCAGATTACAGACTTTGGAGGCATCGATGGAGCAGGCGTTATATGTTGAGTCTGGAGAGGCAGTGATGTCAGAGGTGGCTCTAGCCCCCGTAGTGATTCCTGGGGCGAAGCGCCCAGCACCGGATGATGAGGATCAGACGAGCGGGCAGGGACCTCCGAGACCTCCACGATCTCATCCTGAGGGTCGTGGGTTTCGTAGGCGCCGGAGATCTGGTGAGCCCCAGCAGCAGCATCAGCGGTATCGGCAGCAGCGGCATGAGCGGTGTGTCATCTGTGGCGGGCCTCATCCACCGTCGCAGTGTGATCAGAGACAGGGGCGGTGTTTCCTCTGTGGAGAGTTGGGACATTTCCGCGCAGCTTGCCCCCAGGCCATTTTGTCAGTGCGGCCGATTGCGACAGCACCCCCTTGCCCATCCATGCAGCGGGAACCCCTCCGGCACACCAGTAGACAGAGTGGGCCACGACGTCGGGACAGACGGGACGACGACCTGCAGCACCCAGTGGACGGGTTTATGCAGCCCTGGTGGAGGACACCCCGGCAGCGGATCATGCCGCGGCAGGTATGATTTTATTTCTGTTAGCTGAGTTGAGCATTTCTTTACCGCTGCATCCTTCTACATTATTAGTTGAGTATCTACATCGGCATCTTTGCATGGGTATGGGTTAGGAATTTCTGCTACATGTTTTAGCAATTGGTTTTTTCCCTGTATCCTACGAGTAGAGGAGGTTCGCGGTGTATGATCAGTGCAGTTGTGACTTGGGACTTCACTTGCTGATGTGACGATTCAGGGACAGCTCCAGGACTTGGTTTGAGCACCCAGGTTGGACTGTTTGGTGCGGTGCTGTGCTACGACTGATGATGGAATGAGAGCAGTTATCCTTCTGCGAGTGGGACTGGAGGAGTTTGTTTTCTCGGATTGTCGGCGTATCCTTCCTGCAGCATCAGCTTCAGCGGCTTGGGCAGACGCCGCCTCGGGAGCAGATGTGATGTCTAGGACTAGAGGTTATGTCCTTAGGAGTCTCGTTAGTGGTAGCTTCCTTTTTGTGGCCACAGCAGGAACGACACCAACACTACTCTCACTCTTCTCGCCTTTGAACTGAAATTTACGAACAGGACGAAAACTTCGAAGGATTGCTCCAGAAATGGAGACAGTGCCCGAACCTGTTCTCGTTTGATTGGGGCGAAGACACTGATCTTTCAAAGTTTTCGAACTTTTTGCTAATTTCAGCTGTTTTCTAAATTGAGAGTTGGGGTTGATGACTTTCCTGCTGGTGGAGCCGAACCTTTCTTGTTAGTTTTGTGTTGTGTTCTTGGTTGTTTTGATTGTCTTGGTTTTGTGGGTGTGGTGTTTTTGTTTCGGGGACGAAACTTCCTTTTAGTGGGGGAGGATGTGGTGACCCTGATCCCCGTGTAGCTTCTCCCATAAACCGTGGTGTAGAACACCTAGTGTTGGTGTATCTGGTCCACAGTGCATCAAAGGGATGCCACAGATGGACCCTGTGTGATATCCACAGCTGGATTGGCCTTCGGCTTCATTTGCCGAATTTTCGATTTTGATTTGGGCCAAACAGAGGGTGGATTTGGATTCAGCGCGGAAAAACGCTTGAAAACGGCTATTTGCTTGTTTGATTTGGAGTCCGGATGCCCAAAAACGGACCCCCGGAAGTTTTCGCTGAATTTCGGTGCATGGGAGGGGCCGTGGACCGCCGGCTGCCACGTGGCGGCTTGTGATTGGGCCTGTCCGCAGCGCTCGGTCCACAGAGGGGAGCGGCTGGGTGCACGGACCCGGCGCATGGACACGTGGCGCCGCCTGATTGGCGGGCTCGTGAGGCGCGGTCCACAGGTTTTGCGCGGCAGTGCATGGACCGGGGCGGGGGGCACGTGGCATCCCCCGGTTGGTCGGTGCACGCGGCGCGGTCCACGGAACCTGAATCGGGTGCGTGGACCGGGTGCATGGGACACGTGTCAACGTGTCATTGGTCGGCTCACCGGGTGCGGCGCACGGGGGCGCGGGACCCCGCCTCGGGGCGCGTGCGCGGCAGGCGCCGCCTGCCCGCACGTGTGACCGCGACAGTGGCAGGGCCACGTGTCGCCCTGCCACTGGCGGGCGCCACCTACCCGGTTTGACCGGGGAGGTGCCACGCGTCGGCGGCTCATGCGCCCCGCACAGCTGTTCGCTGTGCGGGACGCGTGTCGGGCGCCGGGGCGTGCGACGTGGCCGCAGCGGAGCGGCTCGGGCCGCTGTCGCCTGTTTGTCGGGCTACGTGGCGGCCCCGGGCCGTTTCGGGCGCGCACAGTGTTGGGCCGGCCCAACACTGTAGCCGCCCGAAAATTTGCATGCGCCCGAAACCGGGACACAGTGGGGATTTCTTCATTTGTTTTTTTTGGGGCCTATTTATAGCCCGAGCTCCCCTCCTCTTCCTCCTTTTGGCTTTTCTGGGCCTCAAACCGAAGGGAGTTCTTCACCAAAGTTGATCCTCTCTCTGTCAAGCTTCCATCTGCAGAGTTTGGGGATTTTTGGGGGCACGCTTTTCGAGATTCTCTTTTTCTTGGCTCGGCGCGACGTTCTTTCTTCGGTGCTTCTTCCGTCGCTCTTCGGTGTACGAGCTCCCCCGACCTACTCCGACGATCTTTTTGAGCGATTTCTTCGCTGCTGGATTCGTAACAGGTGAGGCTACGATTTTGGCTTTCGGACATTTTCAGATTTCGCGTTTTTCGAGGAGTTTTCTCGTGCTCACTGGGACCCTTTTTGCTGTGAGATTTTGGTGAGGGCAGCACCTTCCCTTGAGGAGATCTTCGCGCACGAGTCTCGGATCAAGACGTGCTTATAGACTTTTTTCATCTACTCGACGCGAGGATCATCGTGGATTTTTCTTGGAATTTTTGGAGACCTTCCCGAAGGTATACACTTTTCCTTTTATCTGTACAAGAGTTTACAGTTGAATGGTTTTGGGATTGTGCGCACCGATACTGTGGAATTTGTAACTTGGCCTACGGTGCTCGGAATTGGACGTGCAGGTACCCGTTTCGAAGCTATCGACGCGAGGATCGCTGTGGTATTTTTATCAGAATTTTTGGCGTTCGTTTTACATGTGAAAATTTCGCAGTAAGTGGACTGTTTCCAGCAGATTTGTAAAACCTGGATTTTATTGGATTTAAATTATAACTGTAGCCTTATGTTGTACCCAGGAGGGATTGTGGACTGTGCTGGACCTGTTGGACCTAGAGTTGTTATTTTCCTGGTTTTCTCAGCTGTACGACTCCGGACAGTTAGCGTCTTCAGGTGGGTGGCTTGCTTTCAAGATCTATGGACTGTACTCTAATTCTATGGATATAGAATCATGCATGATAGGGATTGGACTTGGGTAGTACGCTAGAAATAGGAATTGTTGTTCCTAGTATTATCTGTTGATCTTGTGATCTTTTACTTCCTTCTATCATGTTAAATATTCGTTATGTTGGAACCTGACCTAGCACCCCCGTCATATGTTGCATGTGTAACCAGACCAGTAGAAAACCCTCACTTGGGCTAGGGTTATTTATGCTTAGACATCCACACTTTATGTTTCATTCCTGGACTTAGTGTTATCCTCGCCCGGGTAGTGGGCCGAGCGGTCGGGACATCTTTTTAGTGTGGGATGCATTTGCACTCGTGCTTGGGAGCAGAGTGGAGTCTGGTAGATGTAGTGGATCGCTTGTCTGTACCGGGAACCGTTTGAGATAAACGGTGGTCCCGAGAGGTCTTGTTTTCCCCTGTTGGGGTTGTCGCCACTGTGTCAGTGGTAGTAGTATACTAGTATTAGCCGAACCTAGAACCCTTTTCGACATACACATGATTTTAGTCTACCAATGTTTTCTTCCAAGCATCGAAGGGCCGCTAGAGTCTGTTCTTGTTTGATTGGACAAAGGCATCAGCCCTTCGGGGTTTGGATAAAACACTTATTTTTCTAACTGATTTTCTAAAAAGAACTAAAATCGTTAAATATGGATTTCTTCCAGATCAAAATAATTTTCAATAACAAATGTCACCATTTCATATAAATCTCCTCACTCGAAAGGATTCGAGTGATCCGGGTTCTAGGGGCCGTTCCTTTGTCGGGACGAAAGCCACGGGGGCCGAGCCTGGAACCTGTTCTTGTTTGATAGGGTTGTAGGTGTAGGTCTCCCGGGACTTTCGGGCCCTGTTGGTGCCTTCTGCGTGTCGTGCCGAGATTTTGCTTTCCCGAACTATAAGGGGATCGGGAACTTCGATAGGCGGAGCCTGGAGTCTATTCTAGTTTGATAGGGTTCTTAGCACCGGTCTATCGGGTTTCGAACCCTTATGGTGTCGGTCTTTCCTGTGAGTTAGTGTTCTGTTGTGGGAGCCGTCTGGTGGACGGTGGCCCCAGCTGTGTGGTTTTCAAGCCTGTGGTTGAGAGTTGTTGTTGTTGGTCGATCTTGTTGATCGTGGTATGGACTATAGCCTGCATGAGCCATATTTGAGCTCGACAGAGTTACGCGGTTACTTTCCTCGGTGGGGTCGCTCCCCCCGAGAGCCACTCCGGAGTTGGGCCTGTTACTTGCTATCGCGACTTGTCGACGCCGTCCCTCTGACTGTGCCAGTTAGTGGCAGTCACGGACACCCTACGGTAGACCCGTCCTGTTGAGGATGTGCGGCAGTAGGTGGGCGCAGGTTTGACTGGACCCTTTGAGGCAGTCAGTATAGATTTTGGTGAGTTTACTGTGTGTGTTAGTAGATGCATCATGTTCCATCTGTTTCCTTTTCTTGAGCATCTAGATAGAGGCATAGTAGCTGTAGAGTTACTTTTCCAGCCCTTTCGTTTCAGTATTATTATTGTTACTTTATGCCTCTAGTAGACTTAGTGGGCAGACCGTCGGGCTTGTTGGCGCACCCACTGAGAACTATTTGGGACGTAGTTCTCACACCCGTTGTGGTGTATTTTTCCCACAGGGACTTCTACTCCGGTTCCTGCTGTTCCTGTTGCTGCTTCTTCTGATCGAGGTAAGGGAGTCGCGAGATAATTCCCTACCAGTCGTCGTCCAGAGAGTAGATGTACCCTTATTACTTTTGAGAGTTCCTGTTGAGAGAACTTTGTAGTGAGGGTAGAGTTGTATTTATTTTACTGCTCGAGAGACTCTTGTACTTTGGTGAGGACTTGTGTTGTATATAGTTTTTATTTCTAGCAGTTTTACTTTCAGCTCTGATATCTGCATAGTATAGATGCTCTTTTGCAGGTTAGTCGCTTCGTCTATACGGGGCTTCCCGTATGGGCGGCGGATCTGTCGGCGAGTCCGGGTCGCAGTTTCGACGCCGGGGCGTGACAGATTAGGTGTATCAGAGCCTAGGCTGTAGGTCATGTGGACTTAGAAACCCTAGGCTTGTGGTTGGACATTAGGATGACTACGTGAGAGTCGTGACTGTTAGCGAGAGTCCTGATTGAGTTTGATACTCTCCCCAGGGGTGGGATGAGTGACTGGCATGTTTATTCTCCTAAGCGATTATGTTGGCTGCAGACAACATAATGCTAGGGAATGGATGACATGTCCAAGACTTTCGCTGGATTGGGTCGAGTATTGTTTGGTACTGTCCTGATGGTTGCTTGTGTGTTGCAGGTAGGCACGATGCCTCCCCGACGCAGGGTGCAGACGCGTTCTCAACTTTTTTCCCTCCGATGAGCCCGAGCAGGAGGACTCGGGGCAGGGGCAGCAGAGGGAGGTTCTGGAGCTCCGTGCCCAGGTGGCACAGTTGTCTGAGGCGCTGCGGCTCCAGGAGGAGACATCTCAGCGCCAGGAGGAGGCTTCTCGGCGCCAGGAGGAGGCCTTTGGTCGGATGATGCTTCTTTTAGAGCAGAGGACGCAGCCTGTGGTAGCACCCCCTGTGTGTTCGCCTGTGCCTTCTTCGCCAGCTATGGCGCCCCTGTGGGTTCCGTCATCGCCGGCTATTCCTGTCGAGCCGGTTTCTATCATACCACCGCCTGGGTCGATGGGGACCGTTGACTTCAGCTGAGCAGAGTGCGGTGGTGGATCTGTTGATGAGGTTCCGCCGGTTTGATCCACCCGTTTTTCTGGTATGAGTACTGAGCCGTGGGAGGCAGAGTCTTGGATCACGGCCATGGAGCGTCATTTTGAGAGTTGTTTCGTTGAGGATCGATTTCGGGTCTTTTTGGCTCACACTACTTGGAGGGCAACGCCGAGGCTTGGTGGCCGGCGTGTGCGGCCTGCTGGTCCGCCTGGGACGCAGATTCTTCCTGGGCGGAGTTCCGCAGACTTCTTTTAGGGGCCTTCTTTCCTGAGAGTGTTCGCCAGAGATTGGAGGAGCAGCTGAGAAATCTCGCCAGGGAGATCGGCCCGTGAATGCATACATAGCCCGAATTCAATAAGCTGTTGGCTAGTATGCCTCACGTGGCCAGGGACGAGTCTCACCGGATCTACATGTTCGAGCGGGGGCTGCGTCGGGATATTTATCAGCTTGTTCGCTCCTGCAGATTACAGACTTTGGAGGCATCGATGGAGCAGGCGTTATATGTTGAGTCTGGAGAGGCAGTGATGTCAGAGGTGGCTCTAGCCCCCGTAGTGATTCCTGGGGCGAAGCGCCCAGCACCGGATGATGAGGGTCAGACGAGCGGGCAGGACCTCCGAGACCTCCACGATCTCATCCTGAGGGTCGTGGGTTTCGTAGGCGCCGGAGATCTGGTGAGCCCCAGCAGCAGCATCAGCGGTATCGGCAGCAGCGGCAGGAGCGGTGTGTCATCTGTGGCGAGCCTCATCCACCGTCGCAGTGTGATCAGAGACAGGGGCGGTGTTTCCTCTGTGGAGAGTTGGGACATTTCTGCGCAGCTTGCCCCCAGGCCATTTTGTCAGTGCGGCCGATTGCGACAGCACCACCCTTGCCCATCCATGCAGCGGGAACCCCTCCGGCACACCAGCAGACGGAGTGGGCCACGACGTCGGGACAGACGGGACGACGACCTGCAGCACCCAGTGGACGGGTTTATGCAGCCCTGGTGGAGGACACCCCCGGCAGCGGATCATGCCGCGGCAGGTATGATTTTATTTCTGTTAGCTGAGTTGAGCATTCTTTACCGCTGCATCCTTCTGCATTATTAGGTTGAGTATCTACATCGGCATCTTTGCG
>CM055064.1:38438775-38467958 GCA_029204045.2 Tillandsia leiboldiana | reverse complement strand
CTTCTTCTTTTGTTGTTTTTAATGCATAACCTGAAGACTTAGAAGGGATGCGTTCCAGAAGAATAGTGGTAGGAAATGTCATTTCAGACGTTTGTAATGAACCAACGGAATTCTGTACGGATTCGGTCCGGGTGTTTAATAGTTGTCAATGGCCGTACCTTGGAAGACATCTTTCAGGAAGAGTTCTTAAGATCTTTTTACAATTTAAATTCTGGAGTCTTCTCTCACATGTTAAGACATGTGTTTACGATGTCTGCAATCGTGTATAATAATCTGTGAAAGATCATTTTCGGCCATGAAAATGGCAGTCCCCAACTTGCTCGAAGCATTTGCAGTTTTTGAATCTTCACAACGGTTGTTCCCTCATGTGTAACTTGAAGAACATCCAGATTTCTTGCGCAGTCTCACCTGCCGAGACGCGAGAGAACTGTTTGTGATAAGGGCATTAAATAAAGCATTAATTCTTTGCCATTGTAAGAAGATAAATCAATCTGATCCTGGGTCCATTTCGACCTAGGTTTGATGGTGCCGAACATCATGCAAGAATTTCATTGGATTAGACCATCCTAATTCAACGATTGCACACCCGTTTGTCGATGGAAAATTAAAAAGGCTTTTCATCCGTAGTTCCAGTAGGCATAATTTGTTCCACGAAGAAGGGGGGTCTGTTGATGTTTCCACCTTCACACCATGTTTACAAACCCAAATTCCCGCTCTGATACCACTTGTTAGGTTATGTATAATTGGATCTAAATAGGGGAAAAAAACACCTAGAGGGGGGTGATAGGTGTAAACAACTAAACACTCAAAAATCTTTGCGATCAAAACCCATGACGGAAAAATAAATAACACGCAGAGATTTTTACGTGGAAAACTCCAATCCGGTAGTAAAAACCACGGGACCGATAACACGGTGAAATCCACGCGAATTAACACCGATGTACAAGGTGATTTACCGTAACACTTACTGTGACAACCCCGGAATTTGGATTAGTCCTCTATATAAATGATATAATAGGACTAAATCTCTAACCCGGCTATAGCATTGTTGGATGGTAGCAAGATCCAAGAGGAACATGAGAGTTAAGCGTGCTAGAGCTAGAGTAGTTCTAGGATGGTGACCCCCTGGGAAGTGGGGCGTCACAGTTGGTATCAGAGCCATTCACCAGCCGGAAATGTGAGATGAGTCTCGCTGAGCCAGGGTCTTATAGCGGGTAGAGCGAGGCTCCCCGGCTAATGACCGTTGTGAGTGTGAGTGCAGCTCCTCACAAGGTCGGCTAAGGCTAGCGAGACGAGTCTCACATCGCCTGGTCTTGTGAGTGTGCTTGAGCCTGACGGGACGTCAGGGCTTAAAGGGGGGAAGAATGTGCACACCCGGAATTTGGACTTAGTCCCTCTAATAAATGATATAATAGGACTAAATCTCTAACCCGGCTATAGCATTTGGATGTAGCAAGATCCAAGAGGAACATGAAGTTAAGCGTGCTAGAGCTAGAGTAGTTCTAGGATGGGTGACCCCCTGGGAAGTGGGGTGTCACTTACGATCAACCTTTTCATTACGTCTAGTAGATCTCTCCGCTCGCTCCGCAACGCTGCTCGAATCCACGAGTAGCGTCCAACGCCGAAACCCACGGCGTCCAACGTCGAGTCCACGACGTCCGACCGAATCACGATCTTCACCCAGTAGCACATCTCGAATCCACGAACGTACCTCGCTCCGAATCCACGAGAGCGGTAGCACCTTGAATCCACAAGGCCACGCGAGTCCACGCGCCGATTTTGGGATAAATCGTTGTTTTTTGGGTGGTGATGATCCGCCGAATACTTAGATTAGAAATAGATCGAAAATACCACTCTAAGGATTCATTAATTTGATTCTACTCAAAATCTGAGTTGGAAAACCTAGAATCAATTAATATATATATGAAGAAACATAGAATTAACTCATGTATTTCCTTTTCTCTTATATGTGGATTTTTTTTTTTCGGTCTGTTTTACGCTTACCTAAAAGATGAATCATAGGGTCTATTTATAGGTTAGAAACCATTGGAAGAAGATAAGCATCAAAAACTAACCATTTCTGGAATTTTGCAGGACGACAGTCGGACTGGAATTGACGGTTCGGACTGTCTCAGCGAAACAGACTATTTCCAGAAAAGACGACATTCGGGGTCCGGACTGCAATCCACGGTCCGGACTATTCATGCTTTTCTTGCAAATTCCACGTTCGGGGTCCGGACTGAGATCCACGGTCGGACTGGAATTGCGCACGAACAAACCTACGTTCGGGGTCCGGACTGAGATCCACGGTCCGGACTCTGAACATGTAAAATGCCCAGTTTTTGATTTTATGCAATCAAAAATTCATCCAAGTGTTTCTACACTATAAGAAGTATTCGGATCAACAAACTTATTGAATTAAACGCACCTGATCCTTTTGAATTCTTCTTACTTGAGATTGAGGTGTACGATTCAACTTTTTCATCTTCAATCTTCAAGACTTAACCGATTTCACGAAATACGCCAACTCAAATTCCGTAACAATCTCCCCTTTGGCGGTTTCGTGACAAAACACAAATCCACTCAAGAAAATTCAAAAAGATATTTTTGTTGATATCACCATACAACAAAAATTTACATTGGAGATCCAAATAAAGATAAATACATGAGTTAAACTCCTAAAACAGACTCTAGACTTAGACATCTGTAATCTCTGCAAAAGAAGCATTCTTGACAAAAAAAATCGTTAGATACCTCAAGAATTTTCAGCAATCAAACCAAACACAGAGATAGAGTTTATACTCATCATGACATTTGCAAATTCAGATATGTATGAAAATCACATTCAAAAATGACATATCTTTCTAAGCATTAGAAATCCAAATGTCATAGAAAGGTTAGTCAACAAGCAACTTGTTAGTTATATTACATGCCCAAATAGTTAGTCGAATAGTTAGTTGAGGCATGCATCAATCACACGATAAAAACCCAAAAAGTTGAAGTTATGCTTACCTTAGTTTCAGCATTGTGCATTGTTCAATTACTGTTCAAAGTTCAAAGTTCTCTAAACTCCTCTCCCTTTTTGTCACAAACGAAGCCAAAATTACAAAACTTTAAGGAGAGTAAAAAAAGTTCAAATAAGAAAAACCTGAGAACTAAAACTTAAAAGTACCAAAAAAAAGCTGCATAAAAAGATAAAACTTAGAGCATATAAGCCAAGATCAAGCCAAATCAGAACTGTCTGAACTGGTATCTTCTATCTTGTTCAAAATCCCTTTCAGCATTCGTGATATTTTGGAACATTTCTTCTTCATCTGTTTTGTTCAACGACCCTTTGCCGGAGACCTAATGCCAATTTCTCTTGGTCAGCAGAAAGTCTTCTTTGGTCCTGATGAATGGAGGCCAATACAGAAGCTTCTAGAGCGTTTCTCCTTGAAGTCGCTGGACGAGCTGTAGGGGCAGATGATGCATGCTGGCCTTCAGCCCATGGGGATTCTCTAGGTACCGAGTGTGCTCTAGAGAGGGATTCAGAGATTTGAATTCCACTTCCCTCGACATTTTCCTGTCTAGTGTAGTGTTTGGACTTCTTGAGCTTTTTGTTCTTGACATACAATTCATCTTCCTCATCTAGCAATATCCTGCGCCTTTGCTTTAGAGGTTTCAGCAAGTGCTTTCCCTTTGGAAGCAGTAGGAACTGTCGCTTCAACCACCAACTCATCCCAGTCGATTGATTCAGTTTTCTGATTCCGTCTCGGAGTCATCTCGAGTTTTCTTTGCCTTCTTAGCCCTCTTAGGCGTGGTCGTTGCTTTCGCGTGAACCATGGCAGAAAGAAGAAATATGATCCAGGTGATTACCATTTCTACAGTTCGTTGGGGAGAGGACAAGTCCTGTGAACAACGACTCAAGAACACGACAAAAAATGTTTATTTTCAAAAATTTGAAAATTGCACCTAAACAATCATTATTATGTAGAGAGACTAGGGATCAAATTAGTTTTGCAAAAAGAATTTTAAAAGTAGATCAATTCCATGATTTTCGAAAATTCCTATTATATGCCCCTAAACCGAATTTTTAGAATCGAAGCCTAAAAATCTGTTAATCAAGAGAAAACCTAGCATATAATCAAAACTAATGTTCCCAGAGTTCTTATTTCAAAAGAAGTTTGATCAAAAACAAATCATAAACGAAAAGATATGAGATTTGCATCACGTTTTGAGAAAATATAGGAAACCTGTGAAAAACCGAGATTTTGATCAAGAAAACTCACTTGGATTTGGAGAGAAAATGAGTTGGGAAGGACTCCAAAATACTTGAATTCCTAGAGAGAGAAGCTCTGGAGACTTTTGAACAAAAGATTGTAGTAAAAGAAATCAAATCCCTTTTGTTCTTAATAAAACCCTAGCCGCGGTCCGGACTGCCCGAAGAATGCAGTCCGGATCGGCTACCCGCAGGGATTTTCCTTGCGTTCGGGGGTCCGGATTGGCTTGTCCAGTCCGGACCGGCTCCAAACTTTTTCTACAGAAAAATTCAGAAAAATTCCAGAAATTCCAGAAAAAGATTGTAAGCATTGTTGTGTATCAACTTTAAATAAAAATCATCGTTTTATACAAACAAGAAATAGATTATTCCAAATCTATCAAAAATATTCAATAAATGAAACGAAAATTTATAAAATTAAATCCCTTAAAGTTGAACAACTTCAATCACATCTAAAATGATCTTATGAGTAATGCCTTTATCAAATCATCAATTTGGTAAAGAAATGAAATACACGATCAATAGATGTTTGAAATCCCAAATATATTAGATAATGTATCTAGACAATTTGTTGAAGAGAGTGGCTCTTTGAGCATCTTTCATTAAAAATCCCACCTTATACCAACCTTGAAATTTGACAGAGTCAAGTATTTCAATATGCATTTTATTTAATCAAACTTGAAAAACCTTGCTTGGTATACATGTGGTAGCTGCACACAGTACTCGGACGACCGAGGGTGGTAGCTCTTTCCTCCATGTGGTGGTAGTTTTCACACTCCTCATTGGGATGTAACTCTTTCCACATCTTTTGAGCATATTACTTTTCTTTGACTCCCCCTCAATTGGCTATCAATTATTTAAAATATAAAGTATTCCACCAAAAATTGATCTCGATTTCATACTCGACTAAATAGTCAAATAAGATAATAACTATACCAAGAGATCATTGAGAGAGAAATTGACTTTGATCAAAACAAGATGATTTAATTGACATAAATGATCATTGCATCAAATGAATTATTATGATATCTAAAGCATAATAAATTTCTAAACATATAAAAGGATGCAGTTAAAGTCAATGTAACTAATGCTCAATTAATGTTCTAATGTACAAGCATGGGTAAAGAACAAAAACACAAAAACAAAACCTAACCTAAGGATTGGTTTCAAAAAGAAATTATTTCAAGGAAAGCATTCCAATTGCCTTACGCAAATGAATAAAATGTTTTTGATCCAAAGGTTTTGTTAAAATGTCAGCTAATTGATCTTCAGTTGAAATATATGAAAGTTGAAGAATATTTGATTCAACTAGCTCTCTAAGAAAATGATATCTAAGTTCAATGTGTTTTGTTCTTGAGTGCAACACAGGGTTTTTGGAAATGTTTATAGCACTGGTGTTGTCACAGAGAATCATTACCGAAGTTGCTGAAATTCGGAAGTCGCTCAACACACTTTTCATCCAAATGAGTTGGGTTGAACAACTACCCGCAGAGATATATTCCGCTTCGGCAGTCGAGAGTGCAATGCAGTTTTTCTTTTTACTATGCCAAGCCACAAGGCAATGGCCAAGATAAAAACATGCACCACTCGTACTTTTCCGATCATCCACAGATCCTGCCCAATCGGCATCTGAATATCCAACAATATCTAGACTTGTTCCCATAGGATACCAAATTCCTAAATTAATGGTTCCTTTGATGTACCGGATGATCCGTTTCACCGCTTTCAGGTGAACCTCCTTTGGTGCTGATTGATATCTCGTGCAAATCCCAACACTAAAGGATATGTCCGGGAGACTAGCTGTGAGGTAAAGTAGACTTCCAATCATGCTGCGATAAAGTTTCTCGTCTACATTCTCACTAAGAGATTCACTTCCTAATCCCTTATTGCTAGTTCGCATAGGAGTCGGAAAATCTTTAGAATCTTCTAATCCGAATTTCTTTACCAACTCCTTTGCATACTTGGATTGACACAGATGGATGCCTTCATCATTTTGTTTCACTTGCAATCCAAGAAAGTATGTCAGTTCGCCCATCATTGACATCTCAAATTCGCTTTCCATGGTTTCAGCGAATTTAGAAGCATCATTATCCTTTGTTGCTCCAAATACAATGTAATCGACATAGATTTGTGCAACAATGAAGTTATTTGATAATGCTTCACAAAGAGAGTCCTGTCTGCTCCCCCCTCGAGTATAGCCCTTCTCCAAAAGGTGCTTTGTCAACCTTTCGTACCACGCTCGCGGTGCTTGTTTTAAACCGTAATGAGCCTTTTTCAAACGAAAAACATGGTTAGGTAGTTTACAGTCTACAAAACCTTTCGGTTGAGCCACATAAACTTCCTCATTTAAAAACCCATTTAAAAACACGCTCTTAACGTCCATTTGAAAGAGTTTTATTTTAAAGTGACAAGCAATAGCGAATAAGATACAAATGGACTCGAGTCTAGCTACAGGGGCGAAAGTTTCATCAAAGTCTATACCTTCTATTTGAGAGTAGCCTTGAGCAACTAAACGTGCTTTGTTCCTGATGATGGTACCATCCTCATTTTTCTTGTTCTTGAAAATCCATTTAGTACCAATCACATTGTGTTGCTTCGGAGGCGTCGTTAATTCCCAGACTTTGTTGCGTTCAAACTGATGGAGCTCTTCCTGCATTGCTTTAATCCAGTAGTCATCCTGAAGAGCTTCATCAACGTTCTTTGGTTCGATTAAGGAAACGTAACAAGCGAATCCACAAACCAACTGTCTCTGAGTCCTGACTCCTTCTTGTGGGTCTCCAATAATATTAGATTCCGGATGATCCTTGGAGATGCGTAACGTTTGAGGTGACGGAGTACTCGGAGGTACATGAGATGATTCCTGCACATCAGATAAACTTGAAGAACCATTAGATGCATCATTATTATCGGAAGAATTGTTATGAGAAGATGCATTTGCAGGAGTATCATCATCAAGAGAGATATTAGGGGTAGATTTATCAGATGCAAAGTGGAAAGCTTCATCTACTTTAACATTTATAGATTCTACTATCGTTTTAGATTCCAAGATAAATACCCGATATGCTCTACTGTTAGTAGAATAACCCATAAAAATCCCTTCGTCGCTTCGCGAGTCGAACTTACCAAGGTTTTCACGATCACGCAGAATAAAACATCGACTCCCAAAGATACGAAAATATTTCACAATTGGTTTTCTACTAAACCACAGCTCATATGGTGTATTTAAGGTTCCCGGGCGCAAATAAACTCGATTAATAACATAGACTGCAGTGTTCACGGCTTCAGCCCAAAAATATAACGGTAAATTCCGGCTATGAAGCATAACACGTGCCATCTCTTGTACAACCCGGTTTTTGCGCTCGACTACACCATTCTGTTGAGGTGTATAGGGTGCTGAGAATTCATGTTTAATGCCGTTGGAAGTGCAAAAATCAATGAATTTAGAATTTATGAATTCTCCACCTCTATCACTTCTAACACGAATGATCTTTTCATTCTTTTCAATGATAATACGATGGCAGATCTCGTGAAAAGAATCAAAAGTATCAGCTTTCTCTTTCAAAAATGCTACCCATGAGTATCTAGAGAAATCATCAACCAATAAGAAAATATACCATTTACCTCCCAAAGATGGTTGATGAGTCGGCCCCATAAGATCCATATGCAATAATTCTAAGGGCCGTTTAGTACCAACGTGGTTCAAGTTCTTGTGTGCAGTCCTGGATTGTTTTCCCTTTTGACAACCACTACACACAATGTTTTGTTTAAGTGAAAGTTTTGGAACCCCCTTGACCACGTCTTTGTTTGAAATTCTAGCAAGTTCCTTAAAATTTATGTGACCTAGCCTTTCATGCCAAAGTGTTTCATTATTCAAAGAGGCTAAGTTACAGTTTTCAGAAATTTTATTGGGAACAACATAACAATTGTTTTCAGATCTAACCCCCTTTAAAAAGAAAACATGGTTCTTATCAGTTACAACACATTCAACAGATGAAAAATTAACTGAAAAACCATTGTCACAAAGTTGACTGATACTTATGAGGTTAGTCTTAAGGCCTTCAACAAATAACACATTATTCAGTACCGGGCCATCTGGAATAGCTATAGTTCCTTTTCCAACAATTTTGGAAGACCGACCATCTCCGAAAACTGCAAGTCCTCCAGAGATTTTCTCAAGATTTTGAAAGCAGTTTTTGTCACCGGTCATGTGACGGGAACAACCGCTATCCAGATACCAAGACGAATTATCATATGCATGCAAGGAAATATTAGTAACAAGACAAGGGAAGATTTCACCTTTGCGTACCCAAACCTTTCGAGTTTTGGTGTACGTCGGAAATGATTGTGAAGTTGATACCTTTGGTGAAAGCGTCTTGTTTGATCCATCGCTTTTCCTTGACATCGTCATCTTGTTTGATGAACTACCAATGTTCTTTCCTTTTGAAAGATTTTTTTTTAATTTACGGGAAATGAACTCATTGGTAGTAGTTGCAAGATGTGCTTGATTTGATCTTTTCGCTCCATTCTTGCAATTTCTTCTTATGTGCCCTGCAATACCACAACGAAAACATACCTTAGTGCTTGACGATCCCGAAGAGGGTGAAGTAGACTTGTTGTCGTTGCTTGTCGTGAATTTCGGTGTCGGAGGAGGAGATACCGACTGGGGCACAAAGACTGTCCCACTCGAACTAGGAATGTCTCCAGTTTGAGTGCATCCGAGGCCGAACCGATTTGTTTGACCGAGACCAAGAAGCTTATCCAACTTACTCCTTCCAGAAGAGAATTGCTTTAAATCATCCTTGAGTTGGAAAATGGTCTCCGTCATTTCCAATTTTTCCTATCGAGCCTCGCCGTAGAGCTTCAAGAAGTAATTCGCTTTGTTCACCATATCTACATAATTCTTCTCGAATTGCTCATTGGACTCTTAAAGGGAAACATTTACTTTAATCAGATTATCCCTTTCCACTTCAAGAGCGTTTGAAAAAGAAGTTGCCATTTTTTCTTCTTCTTCGAGATCCTGCAATCTCCCTCTCAAACTCTTGTTTTGCTTTGCCAATTTCTTTGAATCCCTCAAAAGCTTATGGTAGGCAAGAGCAAAATCTTCACCTTCAGAGTTACTCGATTCATCATCCGTTGCAGTTTTTTCAACCCGGGAGGAGTTGGACAATGAATCTGAAGTACTTGCCATTAAGCACATGAAGGGTGAAGATGTGGTGGACGCGTGGAATGCCGTTGCGCTCTTTTCTTCATCACTTGAAGACGACTCATTTGACGATGAGGTGTCATCCCAAGTGACGGCTTGCATCACCTTCTTCTTGGACGGATTCTTATTTGGACACTCCGTTGAGATATGGCCGTATCCTCGGCACTTGAAGCATTGGACTTGTCCTTCTGAGCTTTTCTTATCCTTTGAAAAACTTTCTTGCCTTCTTGACTTTTGGCTTGAAAAACCTTTGCCTTTCTTTCACTTTCCGGAGGATGAGGTTTTGCTTGAATTACCCCTTCGGAAGTTTCGGCGAAAATTTCTTGTCAGGTGAGCAAGCTGTTTCTCAAAGTCCTCCATAGATAGGTTCTCGTCATCGTCTGAGGAGGATGAATCCGCGTCTTCTTCTTTTGTCGTTTTTAATGCATAACCTGAAGACTTAGAAGAGGATGCCTTTCCAGAAGAATAGTTAGTAGGAAATGTCATTTCATAAGTTTGTAATGAACCAACTAATTCTTCTACACGGATTTCGTCCGGGTGTTTAATAGTTTCAATGGCCGTAACCTTGGAACGAAATCTTTCAGGAAGAGTTCTTAAGATCTTTCTTACAATTTTAAATTCTGGAATCTTCTCTCCCAAGTTAGCACATGTGTTTACGATGTCTTGCAATCGTGTATAGTAATCTGTGAAAGATTCATTTTCTGCCATGAAAATGGAGTCAAACTTGCTCGTAAGCATTTGCAGTTTTTGAATCTTCACAAGGTTAGTTCCCTCATGTGTAACTTGAAGAACATCCCAGATTTCTTTCGCAGTATCACATGCCGAGACGCGAGAGAACTCTGTTTGTGATAAGGCATTAAATAAAGCATTAATTCCTTTGCCATTGTAAGAAGATAAATCAATCTCTTCCTTGGTCCATTTCGACCTAGATTTGATGGTGCGAACATCAGCAAGAATTTCAGTTGGATTAGACCATCCTAATTCAATTGATTGCCACACCCGTTCGTCGATGGAAATTAAAAAGGCTTTCATCCGTACTTTCCAGTAGCCATAATTTGTTCCATCGAAGAACGGGGGTCTGTTGATGTTTCCACCTTCAACCATTGTTTACAACCCTATTCCCGCTCTGATACCACTTGTTAGGTTATGTATAATTGGATCTAAATAGGGGAAAAAACACCTAGAGGGGGGTGAATAGGTGTAAACAATAAACACTCAAAAATCTTTGCGATATAAAACCCAATGCGGAAAAATAAATAACACGCAGAGATTTTTACGTGGAAAACTCCAATACGGAGTAAAAAACCACGGGACCGATAACACGGTGAAATCCACTAGAATGAACACACGTACAAGGTGATTTACCGTACACACTTACGACTCAACCTTTTCCATACGCTCCTAGTAGATCTTCTCCGCTCGCTCCGCAACGCTGCTCGAATCCACGATTAGCGTCCAACGCCGAATCCACGGCGTCCAACGTCGAGTCCACGACGTCCGACCGAATCCACGGTCTTCACCCATTAGCACGTCTCGAATCCACGAACGTACCTCGCTCCGAATCCACGAGAGCGGTAGCACCTTGAATCCACAAGGCCACGCGAGTCCACGCGCCGATTTTGGGATAAATCGTTGTTTTTTGGGTGGTGATGATCCGCCGAATACTTAGATTAGAAATAGATCGAAAATACCATCTAAGTATTCATTAATTTGATTCTACTCAAAATCTGAGTTTGGAAAACCTAGAATCAAATTAATAATATATATGAAGAAACATAGAATTAAATCATGTATTTCCTTTCTTCTCTATATGTGGATTTTTTTTTTCGGTCTGTTTTACGCTTACCCTAAAAGATGAATCATAGGGTCTATTTATAGGTTAGAAACCATTGGAAGAAGATAAGCATCAAAAACTAACCATTTCTGGAATTTTGCAGGACGATAGTTCGGACTGGAATTGACGGTTCGGACTGTCTCAGCGAAACAGACTATTTCCAGAAAAGACGACATTCGGGGTCCGGACTGCAATCCACGGTCCGGACTGTTCATGCTTTTCTTGCAAATTCCACGTTCGGGGTCCGGACTGAGATCCACGGTCCGGACTGGAATTGCGCACGAACAAACCTACGTTCGGGGTCCGGACTGAGATCCACGGTCCGGACTCTGAACATGTAAAATGCCCAGTTTTTGATTTTTATGCAATCAAAAATTCATCCAAGTGTTTCTACACTATAAGAAGTATTCGGATCAACAAACTTATTGAATTAAACGCACCTGATCCTTTTGAATTCTTCTTACTTGAGATTGAGGTGTACGATTCAACTTTTTCATTTTCAATCTTCAAGACTTAACCGATTTCACGAAATACGCCAACTCAAATTCCGTAACAGCTCAGCCAGCGAACACCCCGATTTTAAAGGGGTTTCAGCAGACCGAGCGAGTCGCCTTGGGGCGCACCCGTACTTTTCGTGCGGAGGTAAGACGGGAGTTTACATCTTTGCATCGACTATCGGGAGATAAACAAGGTTACGGTGAAAAACAAGTACCCCTTGCCTCGGATTGATGACCTGTTCGACCAACTACAAGGAGCGACAGTGTTCTCGAAGATAGATTTGCAGTTCAGCTACCATCAGCTTAGAGTTCGAGGTGAGGATATACCTAAAACAGCCTTTCGAACTCTATATGGTCATTACGAGTTTACGGTTATCCCGTTCGGACTTACGAACGCCCCAGCGGTGTTCATGGATATGATGAATAGGATATTCAAACCCTTCTTGGACCAATTTGTAGTGGTCTTTATTGATGACTTTTGGTCTACTCACGAACAGATGAGGAACATAAGGAGCATCTGCGAGTAATTCTCCAGACTCTCAGGGACCAGAAATTGTTTGCTAAGCTCAAGAAGTGTGAGTTCTGGCTCCGTGAAGTGGACTTCTTTGGACACATAGTCTCAGCAACGGGAATTTCGGTGGATCCTAAGAAGGTGGAGTCAGTAGCTAACTGGCCCCGACCGACTACAGTAACGGAAATCCGCAGCTTCTTGGGTTTGGCAGGATACTATAGGCGCTTCGTGGAAGGTTTCTCAAAAAAATTGCCACCCCTCTGAATCGTCTAACCCGGAAAGGGGAGAGATTTGTGTGGACGACTCAATGCCAGGAGAACTTCGAGGAACTCAAGGACAGGCTAACACAGGCACCCGTGCTTACATTACCGACACCCGGTGAGGACTTCGAGGTTTATTGTGATGCATCACGGAGCGGTCGTGGAAGTGTGCTGATGCAACGGGGAAAAGTCATAGCCTACGCATCAAGACAACTTAAGGATTATGAGCGAAATTACCCTACTCACGACCTGGAACTCGCAGCGGTCGTTTTCGCTTTAAAACTCTGGAGGCACTACCTTTACGGAGCTCATTGCAACGTGTTTTCTGATCACCAGAGCCTTAAATACATTTTCACGCAAAAAGAATTGAACTTACGGCAGAGACGTTGGTTGGAATTGTTGAAGGATTATGATTTGACCATTCAGTACCACCCTGGAAAGGCAAACGTAGTAGCCGATGCCTTGAGCAGGAAGGGTCAGACAGAAAAGTTACCAGTGAGCACTATCACTCAGCAAGACCGTTTAATCGCGAATTTCTCGCGGATGAGATTAGAGGTTGTGCCGGCGGGTGTTGTTTCGCGACTTTTGTCCCTGGTGGTCAAGTCTACCTTGTTTGAGAAAATCCTGGAAGGTCAGAAGACGGACGCTCAACTACAGCTTGTACGGGACAAGATTCCTTCGGACCGGGAGGGCGACTTTTCGGTCGGAGCGGATGGTACAATGCGGTTCCGAGGACGCATTTGTGTGCCCGATCTACCTGATCTGAAGGAAGAGATATTATCAGAGGCGCATTGTGCTCCTTACGCGGTGCATCCCGATGGTACGAAGATGTACAAAGGCCTTAAGCAGACTTTTTGGTGGCCTAAATTAAAGGGGGGATGTAACGCAGTTCGTGGCACACTATTTGGTATGCCAACAGATAAATAGCGAACACCAGCGCTCGGCGGGAAAACTGCAACCACTGCCGGTGCCAGAGTGGAAGTGGGAGCGAATAACCATGGATTTCGTCACTGGATTCCCGCGATCGCAGCAGGGTCGTGACGCGATCTGGGTCATAGTGGATCGACTGACGAAGATGGCTCGTTTCCTACCTGTTCATACGACGTGGACACGTGACCACTTGGCGTAGGTTTACATCAACGAGGTTGTGAGATTGCATGGGGTGCCGGCATCGATTACTTTAGACAGAGACACTCGGTTTGTGTCAAACTTTTGGCAAAGTTTGCAGCGGCCTCTGGGGACCAAACTGCACTTTAGCACAGCTTTCCACCCCTAGAGCGACGGACAGTCGGAACGAGTGATCCAAATTCTTGAGGATATGCTCCGCGCATGCGTGCTCGATTTGGATGAGGGATGGGCACGCTACCTACCTCTTGTGGAGTTTGCTTACAATAACAGTTACCAGGCCAGCATCCAGAGGGCGCCGTACGAAGCATTGTACGAGCGTCGATGTCGATCCCCTTTTTGTTGGGATGATTTAGGGGAACGGAAGTTCCTGGGACCGGACTTAGTAGAGGAGACTGAGGCAAGGGTGCGCCTCATCAGACAGCGGTTGTTGACCGCCCAGAGTCGACAGAAGAGTTATGCAGACCGAAGACGTCGTGACTTGGAGTTTCAGGTTGGGAAGCACGTTTTACTCCGGGTCTCGCCATCCAAAGGGATCAAACGGTTCGGCCTGCGAGGCAAATTGAGCCCGCGATTCGTTGGACCTTTTGAAATCCTAGAGCGCTTTGGCCCGGTAGCTTATCGTTTAGATCTTCCACCAAACCTCGATCGGGTGTACAACATTTTCCATGTTTCGATACTCCGGAAATACCTCCCCGATCCGTCGCATGTTATTGATGCTTCTGCGATTGAGCTTCGAGAGGACATGAGTTTTGATGAGACACCGATAAGAATTTTAGCACGGGAAGACAAAAAAGTTGCGCAACCGGGTGTTCCCCTATATGAAGGTGCTTGGGAGTTAGAATCAAAGATGAGAGAGTGTTTTCCTGATTTATTTAGCACGAGTTGATGTTAAGTTTCGATGACGAAACTTCTTTTAAGGGGTGTGTGATGTAGTATCATGACTTTTCCTATCCTCTTTTCATTTCCTTTTTAATAAATTAGTTTATTAGGGGAATTAAATTATCAGGTTTTCCTGGGTAGACCGTCGTGGTTGCGGATATCTTTCCATGATAGAGCTCGAGAAATGGTGAACGACCGAGCGATCGGATCCGAAATCCGACATACGAATCTCCCGGATTGAATCTTTTGGGTTAACGGGTACGATGGGATAAGTCGAACCCGTTAAGACTTTGGTGCATCAATATCCACGCCGACGGGTTTAGAACGTGGCTTAGGTGGCACTCTTATCTAGAGGTTTGTTAGATAATCCCGTTTATCGCTTTTAGGGATTTTCGGTATGTACGAGAAAAAGGAAAACCCTAATCGGAGAGAAAAGAGAGAAAAAGGAAACCCTAATTCGGAGAGGAAAAAGAGATCGGATCTTCCATCTTCTTCGATCAACGTGCCGGAAGCCGGGATTGGAGCGTCACCATCAACGGGGAGCGGATCCGGATTCTCACTACCGCGAGGAACGAGATCGGGTCGTCTTATCCGATTGAGCGAGGTTAGCGGCGTTTACCACTCCCACGTTTTCGTCGTTCTTGGTTTCGTGTTTTTGGTTTTGGGTTTTGCGTTCTTGGTTTTGTCGTTTGGGCGACGCTATGATGCCCTAGCCGCCGCCTCGCTGCCGCCGCGCGGCTAAGGCACGCGCTACCCGCGTGCCGTTGAAGGGTCGTGTACCGCGCCGCCGTGCCACTTGCGCGCCGCGCGGGGCTGGTGCCCGCACGGGGCAGCATGCCACCGTGCCGCTTGCGTGCCGCGCGGGGCTGGTGCCCGCGCGTGGCAGCATGCCGCCGCGTCGCTTGCGCGCCGCACGGGATTGGTGCCCGCGCGGTGTAGCATGCTGCCGCGCGGCTTGCGCGCCGCGCGGGGCAGCAGTGCCGCCGCGCCGCTTACGTGCCGCGCGGGGCTAGTGCCCGCGCGGGGCAGCATGTCGCCGCGTCGCTTGCACTCCGCACGGGGCTGGTGCCCGCGCGGGGCAGCGGTACTGCCGCGCCGCTTGCGTGCCGCGCGGGGTTGGTGCCCGCGCGGGGCAGCATGCCGCCGCGTCGCTTGCACGCCCGCCCGGGGCTGGGGCCCGCGCGGGGCCGCTGATGCCGCCACGCCGCGAGGGGTTGGTGCCCGCGCGGGGCAACGGTGCCGCCGCGCCGCTTGCGCGCCGCGCGGGGCTGGTGCCCACGCGGGGCAGCACGCCGCCGCGCCGCTTGCGCGCCTCGCTGGGCTGGGGCCCGCGCGGGGCCTCTGATGCCGCGCGGGGCCGCCGCTGGTGTCGTGCGGTTCTGCACGGGGAAGGTGCCCGAGCAGTATTGTCGCATGCACCGTGCCGCCGCGCCACGTCGTCTTTGCGCCGCGTTGTTCTTGCGCCGCGTCAGGATGGGTCTTGGGTTTCTCTGTCTTTTCTGCACAGAGTTCGGGGCTACAAGTTTCGCAGGGGACGGTTTTGCTTATTGATGTTTCTTTTTTTTGGGGACTTCCTTGGTCCGGGAATCATACGAAGGCGTGGGCTGTTTCCAGGTGTTTCGGTCGACACACTCTAAGGTAGGTACCCTTATCGTGCGTCCTTTTTAAAGTGAGCTCTCATCATGTTCTATGTAAGAGTAAAGTAGATGTGCTAATGGTTTTCAACTAACCCCTTTTCGCATGAGTATCCCTTTATTACTATCTGTTGCGACGGGTGTCGCGGTGCTCTATATCACACACCGACTTCGGTCTTTATGCTCATGGCTGCTTACGCGCACACCAGCGGTTTGGCCACCTCATCGGTGTACTTTTTCGGAGAGGTGGTACGTTGACCCGTGTACCCCACAAGGTGATGTGGTGGGGATCCCTTACGGTTACTTAAGGTGCCGCACAAGTATCGTAGAGGGGTTAAAAGCACCATGGTGAGAGCAAGGTGATTCTGTTCGCTGGAGGTCTTTAGACCATTTGGCAGGTGTTCCGTTCTGACTTACAAGGGTATTGTGGATTCATGAGGGGGAGTTCACACACCGACTTCGGTCTTTATGCTCATGGCTGCTTATGCGCACACCAGCGGAATGGCCACCGCATCGGCGTACTTTTCCGGAGAGGTGGTACGTTGACCCGTGTACCCCACAAGGTGACGTGGTGGGGATCCCTTACGGTTACTTAAGGTGCCGCACAAGTACCGTAGAGGGGTTAAAAGCACCATGGTGAGAGCAAGGTGATTCTGTTCGCTGGAGGTCTTTAGACCATTTGGCAGGTGTTTCGTTCTGACTTACAAAGGTATTGTGGATTCATGAGGGGGAGTTTTGGATGCTCTGGTTTATCGGTTTGCTTTCCTTTCAGTACTTTTAACATCTTGTATGTTTTACATCTACCTCTTACTCTTTGGTCACTGACTTCCCACACTGTGACAGGTTCGGTCAAGGGTGCGGTCCGGGACGACGGTGAGGCCGCGACTCGAGGATCTTAGCCCGATTAGGGGCTGGTGACATTCCTTTTGCTTACGTTTTGATTACTTTTGGTTAGTTAGCTTATGTGCGTGTGATACATCGTTGTGGATGTTGGGTTTGAACTGTGTTTTTATCGTGGATGAACGTTTCCCTTACTGGTTGTTGTTTCGGCCACTCTTTTCAAATCAAGTAAAAAGATTGAGAAAATGTTTAATAAAATTTAGGTGTCGTGTGGGCACCGTTTTACAACCCGTGGATTTATCATTTCAAAATGTGGGTGGCCGGCTTGGTTATGGCGCATGATGATATCTTTTCCCTCAACGTAACTTCTTGGCTAGTGTGGTCAAAGTACGATTTATGCTTGCGACACCGTGCATATACAAAGGTGACTCCGTCCGTTTGCGGGGTGAATTTGTATATGTGGCGGATCTGCGCACGTGCCCGGCGGGGGTACTTACAAAAAAAGAAAAATGTACACGTTTTCCGCTTATTTTAAATCCCCGGGGCATGACAGTTAGCTTCTCTCAAAATCAGCTCTCGAATCTCTAAGTCCACGGGCACACAAAAGCGGTCCCTGTACCTAAGTACTCTCGTTGCATCAACAGAGAAGTCCCCACCTTGACTATGCCGAATCTGGTCTCTAATCCTCTCAAGATAGGGGTCCACACTCTGTTTCTCTCTAATCCTGTCTAACAAAGTGGGCTGCAAGATCAAAGACATAAGCCTTGCAGAATCCCCAGGGGACACAACCTCAATATCAAGTCACCTCAACTGCTCCCTCAGTGGCATCTGCTGAGTAATCAATGAGCTCAAAGACTGCCCTGCTCGCCTACTCAAGGCATCCGCGACCACATTGGCCTTGCCCTGATGATACTATATGCTCAAATCATAATTCTTTAACAGCTCTAGCCACCGGCGTTGCCTCAAATTGAGCTCCTGCTGAGTAAACAAATATTTCAAACTTTTGTGGTCGGTAAATATCTCGCAGTGCTCGCCGTAAAGGTAGTGTCGCCACAGCTTCAAAGCAAATACAATAGCGGCTAGTTCCAAATCATGCGTAGGGTAATTCTTCTTATAATCCTTTAACTGCCGCGACGCATAAGCAATTACCCTGTCACGCTGCATCAATACACAACCTAAGCCGCTGTGGGAGGCATCACTATAAATCACAAATCCCTCTCCCATCACTGGCAACGCAAGAATCGGCGCTGATATCAATCTCAGCTTCAACTCATCGAAGCTCTGCTGGCACTGCTCAGTCCAAACATATGTAGTCCCCATCCTAGTCAAACGGGTGAGGGGAGTAGAGAGCTTCGCAAAGCCCTCTACGAACCGACGGTAGTATCCTGCTAGGCCCAAAAAGCTCCGCACCTCTGTCACCGTCGTAGGTCTAGGCCAATCCCGAACGGCATAAATCTTCGTCGGGTCCACTGCCACTCCTGCGGCTGAAACCACATGGCCTAAAAATGAAACTTCCCAAAGCCAAAATGCGCACTTTTTCAATTTGGCATACAACTCCTTCTCCCTCAGAAGTTGCAGCACTATCATCAAGTGCTCCTCATGCTCTATATCGCTTCGGGAATACACCAAGATGTCATCGATGAACACCACTACAAATCGGTCCAAGTACGGCTGGAATACTCAGTTCATCAGATCCATAAAGGCAGCAGGGGCATTAGTCAATCCAAATGGCATCACCGTGAACTCGTAATGCTCGTACCGCGTCCTGAACGCCATCTTGGATACATCCTCGGTCTTCACCCTCAACTGGTAGTAACCGGACTGGAGGTCTATCTTTGAGAAGACCGTAGCTCCCTGAAGCTGATCAAACAAATCATCAATCCATGTGAGGGGATACTTATTCCGGACGGTCACTTTATTTAACTCTCGGTAATCTACGCATAACTTGAGTGACCCATCTTTCTTTTTCACAAACAGAATCGGCGCTCCCCACGGAGAAACTCTGGGTCTAACAAACCCTCGATCCATCAAGTCTTGCAACTGAGCCTTCAGCTCTCTCAACTCTGCAGGTGCCATCCTGTAGGGTGCCTTAGAGATTGGTGCAGTTCCAGGGACTACATCAATCACAAACTCTATCTCTCGGTCCGGCGGCATAGAAGATAACTCTGGAGGAAACACATCCGGGTACTCACGGACAATAGGGATGTCCTCGAGTCCGGGCATCGCCGTAGGCACCTCCACCACAGTGGCTAGAAAGGCATTGCAACCACGACTCAGCATCTGTCGTGCTCTGGCGGAAGATATTATCGCCGCAAACAAAGTGCTCTGGCATCCCCTATAAACATGCTCCTCCTGACCCGGCTCACGGAGGGTCACTATCCTCTCTCTACAATCAATGGTAGCATAATACTGGGACAACCAGTCCATACCCAACACTACATCAAAATCCCGGTGCTGACGAAGGACCAACAGATCAATAGGCAAAATCCTGGGTCCTAACTTCACTGGGCAGGACCGACAACACTCGTCTACGTGCAACACGTGATATAGAATCTGAACCTCATGGGCACAAGCTAACAGTCCTATCTCTAGCCCATGCAAAGATGCAAATGCTCTACTGATGAATGAGTGCGATGCTCCGGTATCAAATAATGCTCTAGTACGTGTTGGAGGCAGATCAGCGGTGGAGTGACACAGTTGTCGGAGCAGCGCAGTGGCACAGTTGTCGGAGTAGCGAGTAGCCCCCTCCGTCCCGACGTTTAGTGCTAGGGCACCGAGGCAGGGTGGATAGTTGACAGCGGGAAAGCTGTGGGATTGCTTTGATCGAGTGAGCCAGTTTTGGCGGATGAGTCATTTCGATTCGTGGGATTGAGTAGGGAACCTTTGGAGGCAGGGTCGTGTTCGGTGGGGATGGAGAGAGTACTTGAAAGCCTTTTGTGTCAAGAGTTAACGCAGTTGCTGAACTGCACGCTCCATGTGTAGAGGGACGGGGCGCATAGGATATGAGTGTCTGAGAGTGGATTGCGCCATGATACCTTTTTACTCGTTGGGTCCCTCCATTACGGATTTGGGATGCCTCATTGGAGTAGGCGCCAGATATGGAGCGTGGCATTGTAGTTCCTTTGGATTGGGATCTGCCGCCTGAGGCGAGTTCTGATGGAGACGCTTGGCGCCGGGTGATGGAGGACAGATCAGTTGGAGGAGGCATTTCCGATTTCTTTCTCCAGGATAGTGGATTTCTGAGACTGTCAGAGCACATAGATTACAGCGGTTGGTGTGGTGGTAGGTTGGAGTTGTCCCGGGCTTTTGGGTTCGTATCTTTTGATACGGGAGTATTCCCTTCTTGGTGGGTAATGCTTTTGCTTCATTGCTTGGGCTAGGGGTAGGATGGTCACCACGTGCACGGGAGGCTTATTTTCCCGATCACACTTGGCATGTGGAGAAGAGTTGTTGGTCCTGCCCGGTGCAGCTTGAGTCCTGGATTTTGCCGGTAGACCTGATGGTCTTGACTCAGCTACGGGATGTTGTTGTGGTACTCGTTGCGCTGGCTGGTTCGGTTTTTCTTTCGCGGCGGTTGATTATGCCACGAGGACGGTTTCCTTGGGGAGCCAGGCCCGGAGGTGTTGGTGTACTTGGGTTGCTTGAGGGTTATCTTCACCTCTTTAGTTTTGACTTCGTGAGCGAGGCGGATGTTTCGCAGTGGATGCGTAGCCTTTTTGGCTGGTGTAGTTGAGGGACCTACGGCGGCGCCGGGACTCGGGGATACCCCCCTTTGGTTGCGAGTTCCCGGCTGTTCTCCTATCGGAGTTGTCTAGCAGGTCACTAGTTTGAGAGTTGAGGACACAACTCCAGGATTTGATGTTTTGGAAATTTTGTCAGACCAAGTGTGTCACGCCCCGGCGTCGAAACTGCGACCCGGGCTCGCCGACAGATCCGCCGCCCATACGGGAAGCCCCGTATAGACGAAGCGACTAACCTGCAAAAGAGCATCTATACTATGCAGATATCAGAGCTGAAAGTAAAACTGCTAGAAATAAAAACTATATACAACACAAGTCCTCACCAAAAGTACAAGAGTCTCTCGAGCAGTAAAATAAATACAACTCTATACCTCACTACAAAGTTCTCTCAACAGGAACTCTCAAAAGTAATAAGGGTACATCTACTCTCTGGACGACGACTGGTAGGGAACTATCTCGCGACTCCCTTACCTCGATCAGAAGAAGCAGCAACAGGAACAGCAGGAACCGGAGTAGAAGTCCCTGTGGGAAAAATACACCACAACGGGTGTGAGAACTACGTCCCAAGTAGTTCTCAGCGGGTGCCGCCAACAAGCCCGACGGTCTGCCCACTAAGTCTACTAGAGGCATAAAAAAAAATAATAATACTGAAACGAAAGGGCTGGAAAAGTAACTCTACAGCTACTATGCCTCTATCTAGATGCTCAAGAAAAGGAACAGATGGAACATGATGCATCTACTAACACACACAGTAAACTCACCAAAATCTATACTGACTGCCTCAAAGGGTCCAGTCAAACCTGCGCCCACCTACTGCCGCACATCCTCAACAGGACGGGTCTACCGTAGGGTGTCCGTGACTGCCACTAACTGGCACAGTCAGAGGGACGGCGTCGACAAGTCGCGATAGCAAGTAACAGGCCCAACTCCGGAGTGGCTCTCGGGGGGAGCGACCCCACCGAGGAAAGTAACCGCGTAACTCTGTCGAGCTCAAATATGGCTCATGCAGGCTATAGTCCATACCACGATCAACAAGATCGACCAACAACAACAACTCTCAACCACAGGCTGGAAAACCACACAGCTGGGGCCACCGTCCACCAGACGGCTCCCACAACAGAACACTAACTCACAGGAAAGACCGACACCATAAGGGTTCGGAAACCCGATAGACCGGTGCTAAGAACCCTATCAAACAAGAACAGACTCCAGGCTCCGCCTATCGAAGTTCCCGATCCCCTTATAGTTCGGGAAAGCAAAACCTCGGCACGACACGCAGAAGGCACCAACAGGGCCCGAAAGTCCCGGGAGACCTACACCTACAACCCTATCAAACAAGAACAGGTTCCAGGCTCGGCCCCCGTGGCTTTCGTCCCGACAAAGGAACGACCCCTAGAACCCGGATCACTCGAATCCTTTCGAGTGAGGAGATTTATATGAAATGGTGACATTTGTTATTGAAAATTATTTTGATCTGGAAGAAATCCATATTTAACGATTTTAGTTCTTTTTAGAAAATCAGTTAGAAAAATAAGTGTTTTATCCAAACCCCGAAGGGCTGATGCCTTTGTCCAATCAAACAAGAACAGACTCTAGCGGCCCTTCGATGCATGGTAGAAAATATTGGTAGACTAAAATCATGTGTACGTCGAAAAGGGTTCTAGGTTCGGCTAACACTAGTATACTACTACCACTGACACAGTGGCGACAACCCCAACAGGGGAAAACAAGACCTCTCGGGACCACCGTTTATCTCAAACGGTTCCCGGTACAGACAAGCGATCCACTACATCTACCAGACTCCACTCTGCTCCCAAGCACGAGTGCAAATGCATCCCACACTAAAAAGATGTCCCGACCGCTCGGCCCACTATCCGGGCGAGGATAACACTAAGTCCAGGAATGAAACATAAAGTGTGGATGTCTAAGCATAAATAACCCTAGCCCAAGTGAGGGTTTTCTACTGGTCTGGTTACACATGCAACATATGACGGGGGTGCTAGGTCAGGTTCCAACATAACGAATATTTAACATGATAGAAGGAAGTAAAAGATCACAAGATCAACAGATAATACTAGGAACAACAATTCCTATTTCTAGCATACTACCCAAGTCCAATCCCTATCATGCATGATTCTATATCCATAGAATTAGAGTACAGTCCATAGATCTTGAAAGCAAGCCACCCACCTGAAGACGCTAACTGTCCGGAGTCATACAGCTGAGAAAACCAGGAAAATAACAACTCTAGGTCCAACAGGTCCAGCACAGTCCACAATCCCTCCTGGGTACAACATAAGGCTACAGTTATACTTTAAATCCAATAAAATCCAGGTTTTACAAATCTGCTGGAAACAGTCCACTTACTGTGAAATTTTCACCAGTAAAACGAACTCCAAAAATTCTAAGAAAAATACCACAGCGATCCTCGCGTCGATAGCTTCGAAACGGGTACCTGCACGTCCAATTCCGAGCACCGTAGGCCAAGTTACAAATTCCACAGTATCGGTGCGCACAATCCCAAAACCATTCAACTGTAAACTCTTGTACAGATAAAAGGAAAAGTGTATACCTTCGGGAAGGTCTCCAAAAATTCCAAGAAAAATCAACGATGATCCTCGCGTCGAGTAGATGAAAAAAGTCTATAAGCACGTCTTGATCCGAGACTCGTGCGCGAAGATCTCCTCAAGGGAAGGTGCTGCCCTCACCAAAATCTCACAGCAAAAAGGGTGCCAGTGAGCATGAGAAAACTCCTCGAAAAACGTGAAATCTGAAAATGTGCGAGAAAGCCAAAATCGTAGCCTCACCTGTTACGAATCCAGCAGCGAAGAAATCGCTTGAAAAAATCGTCGGAGTAGGTCGGGGGAGCTCGTACACCGAAGAGCGACGGAAGAAGCACGGAAGAAAGAACGTCGCGCCGAGCCAAGAAAAAGAGAATCTCGAAAAGCGTGCCCCCAAAAATCCCCAAACTCTGCAGATGGAAGCTTGACAGAGAGAGGATCAACTTTGGTGAAGAACTCCCTTCGGTTTGAGGCCCAGAAAAGCCAAAAGGAGGAAGAGGAGGGGAGCTCGGGCTATAAATAGGCCCCCAAAAAAACAAATGAAGAAATCCCCACTGTGTCCCGGTTTCGGGCGCATGCAAATTTTCGGGCGGCTACAGTGTTGGGCCGGCCCAACACTGTGCGCGCCCGAAACGGCCCGGGGCCGCCACGTAGCCCGACAAACAGGCGACAGCGGCCCGAGCCGCTCCGCTGCGGCCACGTCGCACGCCCCGGCGCCCGACACGCGTCCCGCACAGCGAACAGCTGTGCGGGGCGCATGAGCCGCCGACGCGTGGCACCTCCCCGGTCAAACCGGGTAGGTGGCGCCCGCCAGTGGCAGGGCGACACGTGGCCCTGCCACTGTCGCGGTCACACGTGCGGGCAGGCGGCGCCTGCCGCGCACGCGCCCCGAGGCGGGGTCCCGCGCCCCCGTGCGCCGCACCCGGTGAGCCGACCAATGACACGTTGACACGTGTCCCATGCACCCGGTCCACGCACCCGATTCAGGTTCCGTGGACCGCGCCGCGTGCACCGACCAACCGGGGGATGCCACGTGTCCCCCCGCCCCGGTCCATGCACCGCCGCGCAAAACCTGTGGACCGCGCCTCACGAGCCCGCCAATCAGGCGGCGCCACGTGTCCATGCGCCGGGTCCGTGCACCCAGCCGTCCCCTCTGTGGACCGAGCGCTGCGGACCGGCCCAATCACAAGCCGCCACGTGGCAGCCGGCGGTCCACGGCCCCTCCCATGCACCGAAATTCAGCGAAAACTTCCGGGGGTCCGTTTTTGGGCATCCGGACTCCAAATCAAACAAGCAAATAGCCGTTTTCAAGCGTTTTTCCGCGCTGAATCCAAATCCACCCTCTGTTTGGCCCAAATCAAAATCGAAAATTCGGCAAATGCAGCCGAAGGCCAATCCAACTGTGGATATCACACAGGGTCCATCTGTGGCATCCCTTTGATGCACTGTGGACCAGATACACCAACACTAGGTGTTCTACACCACGGTTCATGGGAGAAGCTACACGGGGATCAGGGTCACCACATCCTCCCCCACTAAAAGGAAGTTTCGTCCCCGAAACAAAAACACCACACCCACAAAACCAAGACAATCAAAACAACCAAGAACACAACACAAAACTAACAAGAAAGGTTCGGCTCCACCAGCAGGAAAGTCATCAACCCCAACTCTCAATTTAGAAAACAGCTAAAATTAGCAAAAAGTCCGAAAACTTTGAAAGATCAGTGCCTTCGCCCCAATCAAACGAGAACAGGTTCGGGCACTGTCTCCATTTCTGGAGCAATCCTTCGAAGTTTTCGTCCTGTTCGTAAATTTCAGTTCAAAGGCGAGAAGAGTGAGAGTAGTGTTGGTGTCGTTCCTGCTGTGGCCACAAAAAGGAAGCTACCACTAACGAGACTCCTAAGGACATAACCTCTAGTCCTAGACATCACATCTGCTCCCGAGGCGGCGTCTGCCCAAGCCGCTGAAGCTGATGCTGCAGGAAGGATACGCCGACAATCCGAGAAAACAAACTCCTCCAGTCCCACTCGCAGAAGGATAACTGCTCTCATTCCATCATCAGTCGTAGCACAACACCGCACCAAACAGTCCAACCTGGGTGCTCAAACCAAGTCCTGGAGCTGTCCCTGAATCGTCACATCAGCAAGTGAAGTCCCAAGTCACAACTGCACTGATCATACACCGCGAACCTCCTCTACTCGTAGGATACAGGGAAAAAACCAATTGCTAAAACATGTAGCAGAAATTCCTAACCCATACCCATGCAAAGATGCCGATGTAGATACTCAACTAATAATGCAGAAGGATGCAGCGGTAAAGAAATGCTCAACTCAGCTAACAGAAATAAAATCATACCTGCCGCGGCATGATCCGCTGCCGGGGTGTCCTCCACCAGGGCTGCATAAACCCGTCCACTGGGTGCTGCAGGTCGTCGTCCCGTCTGTCCCGACGTCGTGGCCCACTCCGTCTGCTGGTGTGCCGGAGGGGTTCCCGCTGCATGGATGGGCAAGGGGGTGCTGTCGCAATCGGCCGCACTGACAAAATGGCCTGGGGGCAAGCTGCGCAGAAATGTCCCAACTCTCCACAGAGGAAACACCGCCCCTGTCTCTGATCACACTGCGACGGTGGATGAGGCTCGCCACAGATGACACACCGCTCCTGCCGCTGCTGCCGATACCGCTGATGCTGCTGCTGGGGCTCACCAGATCTCCGGCGCCTACGAAACCCACGACCCTCAGGATGAGATCGTGGAGGTCTCGGAGGTCCCTGCCCGCTCGTCTGACCCTCATCATCCGGTGCTGGGCGCTTCGCCCCAGGAATCACTACGGGGGCTAGAGCCACCTCTGACATCACTGCCTCTCCAGACTCAACATATAACGCCTGCTCCATCGATGCCTCCAAAGTCTGTAATCTGCAGGAGCGAACAAGCTGATAAATATCCCGACGCAGCCCCCGCTCGAACATGTAGATCCGGTGAGACTCGTCCCTGGCCACGTGAGGCATACTAGCCAACAGCTTATTGAATTCGGCTATGTATGCATTCACGGGCCGATCTCCCTGGCGGAGATTTCTCAGCTGCTCCTCCAATCTCTGGCGAACACTCTCAGGAAAGAAGGCCCCTAAAAGAAGTCTGCGGAACTCCGCCCAGGGAAGAATCTGCGTCCCAGGCGGACCAGCAGGCCGCACACGCCGCCACCAAGCCTCGGCGTTGCCCTCCAAGTAGTGTGCAGCCAAAAAGACCCGAAATCGATCCTCAACGAACAAACTCTCAAAATGACGCTCCATGGCCGTGATCCAAGACTCTGCCTCCCACGGCTCAGTACTCATACCAGAAAAACGGGGTGGATCAAACCGGCGGAACCTCATCAACAGATCCACCACCGCACTCTGCTCAGCTGAAGTCAACGGTCCCATCGACCCAGGCGGTGGTATGATAGAAACCGGCTCGACAGGAATAGCCGGCGATGACGGAACCACAGGGGGCGCCATAGCTGGCGAAGAAGGCACAGGCGAACACACAGGGGGTGCTACCACAGGCTGCGTCCTCTGCTCTAAAAGAAGCATCATCCGACCAAAGGCCTCCTCCTGGCGCCGAGAAGCCTCCTCCTGGCGCTGAGATGTCTCCTCCTGGAGCCGCAGCGCCTCAGACAACTGTGCCACCTGGGCACGGAGCTCCAGAACCTCCCTCTGCTGCCCCTGCCCCGAGTCCTCCTGCTCGGGCTCATCGGAGGGAAAAAGTTGAGAACGCGTCTGCACCCTGCGTCGGGGAGGCATCGTGCCTACCTGCAACACACAAGCAACCATCAGGACAGTACCAAACAATACTCGACCCAATCCAGCGAAAGTCTTGGACATGTCATCCATTCCCTAGCATTATGTTGTCTGCAGCCAACATAATCGCTTAGGAGAATAAACATGCCAGTCACTCATCCCACCCCTGGGGAGAGTATCAAACTCAATCAGGACTCTCGCTAACAGTCACGACTCTCACGTAGTCATCCTAATGTCCAACCACAAGCCTAGGGTTTCTAAGTCCACATGACCTACAGCCTAGGCTCTGATACCACCTAATCTGTCACGCCCCGGCGTCGAAACTGCGACCCGGACTCGCCGACAGATCCGCCGCCCATACGGGAAGCCCCGTATAGACGAAGCGACTAACCTGCAAAAGAGCATCTATACTATGCAGATATCAGAGCTGAAAGTAAAACTGCTAGAAATAAAAACTATATACAACACAAGTCCTCACCAAAAGTACAAGAGTCTCTCGAGCAGTAAAATAAATACAACTCTATACCTCACTACAAAGTTCTCTCAACAGGAACTCTCAAAAGTAATAAGGGTACATCTACTCTCTGGACGACGACTGGTAGGGAATTATCTCGCGACTCCCTTACCTCGATCAGAAGAAGCAGCAACAGGAACAGCAGGAACCGGAGTAGAAGTCCCTGTGGGAAAAATACACCACAACGGGTGTGAGAACTACGTCCCAAATAGTTCTCAGTGGGTGCGCCAACAAGCCCGACGGTCTGCCCACTAAGTCTACTAGAGGCATAAAGTAACAATAATAATACTGAAACGAAAGGGCTGGAAAAGTAACTCTACAGCTACTATGCCTCTATCTAGATGCTCAAGAAAAGGAACAGATGGAACATGATGCATCTACTAACACACACAGTAAACTCACCAAAATCTATACTGACTGCCTCAAAGGGTCCAGTCAAACCTGCGCCCACCTACTGCCGCACATCCTCAACAGGACGGGTCTACCGTAGGGTGTCCGTGACTGCCACTAACTGGCACAGTCAGAGGGACGGCGTCGACAAGTCGCGATAGCAAGTAACAGGCCCAACTCCGGAGTGGCTCTCGGGGGGAGCGACCCCACCGAGGAAAGTAACCGCGTAACTCTGTCGAGCTCAAATATGGCTCATGCAGGCTATAGTCCATACCACGATCAACAAGATCGACCAACAACAACAACTCTCAACCACAGGCTTGAAAACCACACAGCTGGGGCCACCGTCCACCAGACGGCTCCCACAACAGAACACTAACTCACAGGAAAGACCGACACCATAAGGGTTCGAAACCCGATAGACCGGTGCTAAGAACCCTATCAAACTAGAATAGACTCCAGGCTCCGCCTATCGAAGTTCCCGATCCCCTTATAGTTCGGGAAAGCAAAATCTCGGCACGACACGCAGAAGGCACCAACAGGGCCCGAAAGTCCCGGGAGACCTACACCTACACCCTATCAAACAAGAACAGGTTCCAGGCTCGGCCCCCGTGGCTTTCGTCCCGACAAAGGAACGGCCCCTAGAACCCGGATCACTCGAATCCTTTCGAGTGAGGAGATTTATATGAAATGGTGACATTTGTTATTGAAAATTATTTTGATCTGGAAGAAATCCATATTTAACGATTTTAGTTCTTTTAGAAAATCAGTTAGAAAAATAAGTGTTTTATCCAAACCCCGAAGGGCTGATGCCTTTGTCCAATCAAACAAGAACAGACTCTAGCGGCCCTTCGATGCTTGGAAGAAAACATTGGTAGACTAAAATCATGTGTATGTCGAAAAGGGTTCTAGGTTCGCTAATACTAGTATACTACTACCACTGACACAGTGGCGACAACCCCAACAGGGGAAAACAAGACCTCTCGGGACCACCGTTTATCTCAACGGTTTCCCGGTACAGACAAGCGATCCACTAATCTACCAGACTCCACTCTGCTCCCAAGCACGAGTGCAAATGCATCCCACACTAAAAAGATGTCCCGACCGCTCGCCCACTACCCGGCGAGGATAACACTAAGTCAGGAATGAAACATAAAGTGTGG
>CM055064.1:38341075-38438675 GCA_029204045.2 Tillandsia leiboldiana | reverse complement strand
TTACGCATCTCCAAGGATAATCGGAATCTAATATTATTGAGACCCAACAGAAGGAGTCAGGACTCCGAGACAGTGTGAGTTTGTGGATTCGCTTGTTACGTTTTCCTAATCGAACCAAAGAACGTGTGATGAAGCGCTCAGGATGACTACTGGATTAAGCAATGCAGGAAGAATCTCCATCAGTTTGAACGCAACCAATCTGGGAATTAACGACGCCTCCGAAGCAACACAATGTGATTGGACTAATGGATTTTCAAGAACAAGAAAAAGTGAGGATGGTACCATCACGCAGAACAAAGCACGTATTAGTTGCTCAAGGCTACTCTCAAATAGAAGGTATAGACTTTGATGAAACTTTACGCCCCTGTAGCTAGACTCGAGTCCATTTGTATCTTATTTCGCTATTGCTTGTCACTTTAAAATAAACTCTTTCAAATGGACGTTAGAGCGTGTTTTTAAAATGGGTTTTTAAATGAGGAAGTTTATGTGCTCAACCGAAAGGTTTTGTAGACTTAAACTACCTAACCATGTTTGTTTCGTTTGAAAAGGCTCATTACGGTTTAAAACACAGCACCGCGAGCGTGGTACGAAAGGTTGACAAAGCACCTTGGAGAAGTGCTATACTCGAGGGGGAGCAACAAGGACTCTCATTTTGAAGGCAATTATTATCAAAATAACTCATTGTTGCACAAATCTATGTCCGATTACATTGTATTTGGAGCAACAAAGGATAATGAGCTTCTAAAATTCGCTGAAATACCATGGAAAGCGAATTTGAGATGTCAATGATGGGCGACTGAACTGCCTTACATACTTTTCTTGGATGCAAGTGAACAAAAATGATGAAGGCATCCATCTGTGTCACCCAAGTATGCAATGAGTTGGTAAAGATTCGGATTAGAAGATTCTAAGTTTTTCCGACTCCTATCGAACTAGCATAAGGGATTAGGAAATGAATCTCTTAGTGAGAATGTAGACGAGAAACTTTATCGCAGCATGATTGGAGTCCTACTTTACCTCACGCTAGTCTCCCGGACATATCCTTAGTGTTGGGATTGCACGGATATCTCAGCACCAAATTGAGAGTTCACACATAAAGAATCGTTGAAACGGTCCTCCGGTACATAAAGGAACCATAATTTAGGAATTTGGTATCCTATGGGAACAAGCTAGATATTGTTGGATATTCGATGCCGATGGGCAGGATCTGTGGTGATCGGAAAAGGTACGAGTGGTGCATGTTTTTAAGCTTGGCCATGCCTTGTGGCTTGGCATAGTAAAAAGAACTGCATTGCACTCACTACGCCGAAGCGGAATATATCTCTGCGGGTTGTTCAACACCCCACTCATTTGGATGAAAAGTGTTTGACCTTTCCGAATTTCAGCAACTTCGGTAAGATCTCTGTACAACACCAGTGCTAAACATTTCCAAAACCCTGTGTTGCACTCAAGAACAAAACACATTGAACTTAGATATCATTTTCTTAGAGAGCTAGTTGAATCAAATATTCTTCACTTTCATATATTTCAACTGAAGATCAATATAGCTGACATTTTAACAAAACCTTTGGATCAAAAACATTTTATCATTTGCGAAGGCAATTGGAATGCTTTCCTGAAATAATTTCTTTTTGAACCAATCCTTAGGTTAGGTTTTGTTTTTGTGTTTTGTTCTTTACCCATGCTTGACTAGAACATTATTGAGCATTAGTTACTTACTTTAACTGCACACTCCTTTGATTGTTTAGAAATGTATTATGCTTTAGATATCATAATAATTCTTTGTATTAAATGTCATTATGTTTTTCATTAATCATCTTTGTTTTGATCAAAGTCAATTTCTCTCTCAATGATCTCTTGGTATAGTTTATTATCTTATTTGACTATTTAGTCGAGTATGAAATCGAGATCAATTTATTTTTTGGTTGAACTTTAATATTTTAAAATAATGATAGCCAATTGAGGGGGAGTCAAGAAAAAAGTAATATGCTCAAAGATGTGGAAAGAGTTACATCCCAATGAGGAGTGTGAAACTACCACCACATGGAGGAAAGAGCTACCACCTCGGTCGTCCAGTACTGTGTGCAGCTACCACATGTATACCACAGGTTTTTCAAGTTTGATTAAATAAAATGCATATGAAATACTTGACCTGTCAAATGTCAAGGTTGGTATAGAAGTGGGATTTTTAATGAAAGATGCTCAAGAGCCACTCTCTTCAACAAATTGTCTAGAACATTATCTATATATGTTGGGATTTCAAACATCATTGATCGTGTATTTCATTTTCTTTACCAAATTGATGATTTGATAAGGCATTACTCATAAGATCTTTTAGATGTGATTGAAGTTGTTCAACTTTAAGGGATTTAATTTTTATAAATTTTCGTTTCATTTATTGAATATTTTTGATAGATTTGGAATAATCTATTTCTTGTTGTATAAAACGATGATTTTTATATAAAGTTGATACACACAAGGCTTACAATCTTTTTCTCTGGATTTCTGGATTTTTCTGAATTTTTCTGTAGAAAAAGTTTGGAGCCGTCCGGACTGGACAAGCCAATCCGGACCCCGAACGCAGGAAAATCCTGCGGGTAGCCGATCCGGACTGCATTCTTCGGCAGTCCGGACCGCGGCTAGGGTTTTATTAAGAACAAAAGGGATTTGATTTCTTTTACTACAATCTTTTGTTCAAAAGTCTCCAGAGCTTCTCTCTCTAGAATTCAAGTATTTTGGAGCCTTCCCAACTCATTTTTCTCTCCAAATCCAAGTGAGTTTTCCTTGATCAAAATCTCGGTTTTTTCACAGGTTCCTATATTTTCTCAAACGTGATGCAAATCTCATATCTTTTTTCGTTTATGATTTGTTTTTGATCAAACTTCTTTTGAAATAAGAACTCTGGGAACATTAGTTTTGATTATATGCTGGTTTTCTCTTGATTAACAGATTTTTTGGCTTCGATTTCTAAAAATTCGGTTTTAGGGCATATAATAAGAATTTTCGAAAATCATGGAATTGATCTACTTTTAAATTCTTTTTTGCAAACTAATTTGATCCCTAGTCTCTCTACATAATAAATGATTGTTGGTGCAATTTTTCAAATTTTGAAAATAAACATTTTTTTGTCGTGTTCTTGAGTCGTTGTTCACAGGACTTGTCTCTCCCACGACTGTAGAATGGTAATCACCTGGATCATATTTCTTCTTTCTTTCTGCCATGGTTCCACGCGAAAGCAACGACCAAGCCTAAGAGGGCTAAGAAGGCAAAGAAACTCGAGATGACTCCGAGACGGAATCAGAAACTGAATCAATCGACTGGGATGAGTTGGTGGTTGAAGCGACAGTTCCTACTGCTTCCCAAAGGGAAAGCACTTGCTGAAACCTCTAAAGCAAAGGCGCAGATATGCTGATGAGGAAGATGAATTGTATGTCAAGAACAAAAAGCTCAAGAAGTCCAAACACTACACTAGACAGGAAAATGTCGAGGGAAGTGGGATTCAAATCTCTGAATCCCTCTCTAGAGCACACTCGGTACCTAGAGAATCCCCATGGGCTGAAGGCCAGCATGCATCATCTGCCCCACAGCTCGTCCAGCGACTTCAAGGAGAAACGCTCTAGAAGCTTCTGTATTGGCCTCCATTCATCAGGACCAAAAGACTTTCTGCTGACCAAGAGAAATTGGCATTAGGTCTCCGGCAAATGGTCGTTGAACAAAAACAGATGAAGAGAAATGTTCCAAAATATCACGAATGCTGAAAGGGATTTGAACAAGATAGAAGATACCAGTTCAGACAGTCTGATTTGGCTTGATCTTTGGCTTATATGCTCTAAGTTTTATCTTTTTATGCAGCTTTTTTTTGGTACTTTTAAGTTTTAGTTCTCAGGTTTTTCTTATCGTTTGAACTTTTTTTAACTCTCCTTAAGTTTGTAATTTTGGCTTCGTTTTGTGACAAAAAGGGAGAGAGAGTTTAGAGAACTTTGAACTTTGAACAGTAATTGAACAATGCACAATGCTGAAACTAAGGTAAGCATAACTTCAACTTTTGGGTTTTTATCGTGTGATTTGATGCATGCCTCAACATACTATTCGACTAACTATTTGGGCATGTAATATAACTAACAAGTTGCTTGTTGACTAACCTTTCTATGACATTTGGATTTCTAATGCTTAGAAGATATGTCATTTTTTGAATGTGATTTTCATACATATCTGAATTTGCAAATGTCATGATGAGTATAAACTCTATCTCTGTGTTTGGTTTTGATTGCTGAAATTCTTGAGGTATCTAACGATTTTTTTTGTCAAGAATGCTTCTTTTTGCAGAGATTACAGATGTCTATCTAGAGTCTGTTTTAGGAGTTTAACTCATGTATTTATCTTTATTTGGATCTCCAATGTAAATTTTGTTGTATGGTGATATCAACAAATATCTTTTTGAATTTTCTTGAGTGGATTTGTGTTTTGTCACGAAACCGCAAAGGGGGAGATTGTTACGGAATTTGAGTTGGCGTATTTCGTGTGAAAACGGTAAGTCTTGAAGATTGAAGATGAAAAAAGTTGAATCGTACACCTCAATCTCAAGTAAGAAGAATTCAAAAGGATCAGGTGCGTTTAATTCAATAAGTTTGTTGATCCGAATACTTCTTATAGTGTAGAAACACTGGATGAATTTTTGATTGCAATAAAAATCAAAAACTGGGCATTTTACATGTTCAGAGTCCGGACCGTGGATCTCAGTCCGGACCCCGAACGTAGGTTTGTTCGTGCGCAATTCCAGTCCGGACGTGGATCTCAGTCAGGACCCCGAACGTGGAATTTGCAAGAAAAGCTGAATAGTCCGGACCGTGGATTGCAGTCCGGACCCCGGAATGTCGTCTTTTCTGGAAATAGTCTGTTTCGCTGAGACAGTCCGAACCGTCAATTCCAGTCCGAACTGTCGTCCATGCAAAATTCCAGAAATGGTTAGTTTTTGATGCTTATCTTCTTCCAATGGTTTCTAACCTATAAATAGACCCTAGATTCATCTTTTAGGGTAAGCGTATAAACAGACCGAAAAAAAAAAATCCACATATAGAGAAGAAAGGAAATACATGATTTAATTCTATGTTTCTTCATATATATTATTAATTTGATTCTAGGTTTTCCAAACTCAGATTTTGAGTAGAATCAAATTAATGAATACTTAGATGGTATTTTCGATCTATTTCTAATCTAAGTATTCGGCGTATCACTCACCACCCAAAAAAACAACGATTTATCCAAAATCGTGGCGCGTGGACTCGCGTGGCCTTGTGGATTCAAGGTGCTACCGCTCTCGTGGATTCGGAGCGAGGTACGTTCGTGGATTCGAGATGTGCTACTGGGTGAAGATCGTGGATTCGGTCGGACGTCGTGGACTCGACGTGGACGCCGTGGATTCGGCGTTGGACGCTAATCGTGGATTCGAGCAGCGTTGCGGAGCGAGCGGAGAAGATCTACTAGGAGCGTATGGAAAAGGTTGAGTCGTAAGTGTGGACACCCCACTTCCCAGGGGGTCACCCATCCTAGAACTACTCTAGCTCTAGCACGCTTAACTCTCATGTTCCTCTTGGATCTTGCTACCATCTAAAATGCTATAGCCGGGTTAGAGATTTAGTCCTATTATATCATTTATATAGAGGACTAATCCAAATTCCGGGGGTGTCACATTCTTCCCCCCTTTAAGCACCTGACGTCCACGTCAGGCTCAAGCACACTCACAAGTACCAGGCGATGTGAGACTCGTCTCGCTAGCCTTAGCCGACCTTGTGAGGAGCTGCACTCCACTCACAACGGTCATTAGCCGGGGAGTCTCGCTCTACCCGCTATATAACCCCTGGCTCAGCCGAGACTCATCTCACATTTCCGGCTGGTGAATGGCTCTGATACCAACTGTGACGCCCCACTTCCCAGGGGGTCACCCATCCTAGAACTACTCTAGCTCTAGCACGCTTAACTCTCATGTTCCTCTTGGATCTTGCTACCATCCAAAATGCTATAGCCGGGTTAGAGATTTAGTCCTATTATATCATTTATATAGAGGACTAATCCAAATTCCGGGGGTGTCACAGTAAGTGTGTACGGTAAATCACCTTGTACGTGTGTTAATTCTAGTGGATTTCACCGTGTATCGGTCCCGTGGTTTTTTACTCCGGATTGGAGTTTTCCACGTAAAAATCTCTGCGTGTTATTTATTTTTCCGCATTGGGTTTTATATCGCAAAGATTTTTGAGTGTTTATTGTTTACACCTATTCACCCCCCTCTAGGTGTTTTTTCCCCTATTTAGATCCAATTATACATAACCTAACAAGTGGTATCAGAGCGGGAATAGGGTTTGTAAACAATGGTGAAGGTGGAAACATCAACAGACCCCCGTTCTTCGATGGAACAAATTATGCCTACTGGAAAGTACGGATGAAAGCCTTTTTAATTTCCATCGACAAACGGGTGTGGCAATCAATTGACTTAGGATGGTACTAATCCAACTGAAATTCTTGCTGATGTTCGCACCATCAAACCTAGGTCGAAATGGACCAATGGAAGAGATTGATTTATCTTCTTACAATGGCAAAGGAATTAATGCTTTATTTAATGCCTTATCACAAACAGAGTTCTCTCGCGTCTCGGCATGTGAGACTGCGAAAGAAATCTGGGATTTCTTCAAGTTACACATGAGGGAACTAACCTTGTGAAGATTCAAAAACTGCAAATGCTTACGAGCAAGTTTGACTCCATTTTCATGGCAGAAAATGAATCTTTCACAGATTATTATACACGATTGCAAGACATCGTAAACACATGTGCTAACATGGGAGAGAAGACTCCAGAATTTAAAATTGTAAGAAAGATCTTAAGAACTCTTCCTGAAAGATTTCGTTCCAAGGTTACGGCCATTGAAACTATTAAACACCCGGACGAAATCCGTGTAGAAGAATTAGTTGGTTCATTACAAACTTATGAAATGACATTTCCTACTAACTATTCTTCTGGAAAGGCATCCTCTTCTAAGTCTTCAGGTTATGCATTAAAAACAACAAAAGAAGAAGACGCGGATTCATCCTCCTCAGACGATGACGAGAACCTATCTATGGAGGACTTTGAGAAACAGCTTGCTCACCTGACAAGAAATTTTCGCCGAAACTTCCGAAGGTGTAATTCAAGCAAAACCTCATCCTCCGGAAAGTGGAAGAAAGGCAAAGGTTTTTCAAGCCAAAAGTCAAGAAAGCAAGAAAGTTTTTCAAAGAATAAGAAAAGCTCAAAAGGACAAGTCCAATGCTTCAAGTGCCGAGGATACGGCCATATCTCAACGGAGTGTCTAAATAAGAATCCGTCCAAGAAGAAGGTGATGCAAGCCGTCACTTGGGATGACACCTCATCGGCAAATGAGTCGTCTTCAAGTGATGAAGAAAAGAGCGCAACGGCATTCCACGCGTCCACCACATCTTCACCCTTCATGTGCTTAATGGCAAGTACTTCAGATTCATTGTCCAACTCCTCCCGGGTTGAAAAAACTGCAACGGATGATGAATCGAGTAACTCTGAAGGTGAAGATTTTGCTCTTGCCTACCATAAGCTTTTGAGGGATTCAAAGAAATTGGCAAAGCAAAACAAGAGTTTGAGAGGGAGATTGCAGGATCTCGAAGAAGAAGAAAAAAGGGCAACTTCTCTCTCAACGCTCTTGAAGTGGAAAGGGATAATCTGATTAAAGTAAATGTTTCCCTTCAAGAGTCCAATGAGCAATTCGAGAAGAATTATGTAGATATGGTGAACAAAGCGAATTACTTCTTGAAGCCCTACGGCGAGGCTCGACAGGAAAAATTGGAAATGACGGAGACCATTTTCCAACTCAAGGATGATTTAAAGCAATTCTCTTCTGGAAGGAGTAAGTTGGATAAGCTTCTTGGTCTCGGTCAAACAAATCGGTTCGGCCTCGGATACACTCAAACTGGAGACATTCCTAGTTCGAGTGGGACAGTCTTTGTGCCCCAGTCGGTATCTCCTCCTCCGACACCGAAATTCACGACAAGCAACGACAACAAGCCTACTTCACCCTCTTCGGGATTGTCAAGCACTAAGGTATGTTTTCGTTGTGGTATTGCAGGGCACATAAGCAGAAATTGCAAGAATGGAGCGAAAAGATCAAATCAAGCACATCTTGCAACTACTACCAATGAGTTCATTTCCCGTAAATCAAAGAAAAATCTTTCAAAAGGAAAGAACATTGGTAGTTCATCAAACAAGACGACGATGTCAAGGAAAAGCGATGGAACAAACAAGATGCTTTCACCAAAGGTATCAACTTCACAATCATTTCCGACGTACACCAAAACTCGAAAGGTTTGGGCACGCAAAGGTGAAATCTTCCCTTGTCTTGTTTACTAATATTTCCTTGCATGCATATGATAATTCGTCTTGGTATCTGGATAGCGGTTGTTCCCGTCACATGACCGGTGACAAAAACTGCTTTCAAAATCTTGAGAAAATCTCCGGAGGACTTGTAGTTTTCGGAGATGGTCGGTCTTCCAAAATTGTTGGAAAAGGAACTGTAGCTATTCCAGATGGCCCGGTACTGAATAATGTGTTATTTGTTGAAGGCCTTAAGACTAACCTCATAAGTATCAGTCAAGTTTGTGACAATGGTTTTTTCAGTTAATTTTTCATCTGTTGAATGTGTTGTAACTGATAAGAACCATGTTTTCTTTTTAAAGGGGGTTAGATCTGAAAACAATTGTTATGTTGTTCCCAATAAAATTTCTGAAAACTGTAACTTAGCCTCTTTGAATAATGAAACACTTTGGCATGAAAGGCTAGGTCACATAAATTTTAAGGAACTTGCTAGAATTTCAAACAAAGACGTGGTCAAGGGGGTTCCAAAACTTTCACTTAAACAAAACATTGTGTGTAGTGGTTGTCAAAAGGGAAAACAATCCAGGACTGCACACAAGAACTTGAACCACGTTGGTACTAAACGACCCTTAGAATTATTGCATATGGATCTTATGGGGCCGACTCGTCAACCATCTTTGGGAGGTAAATGGTATATTTTCTTATTGGTTGATGATTTCTCTAGATACTCATGGGTAGCATTTTTGAAAGAGAAAGCTGATACTTTTGATTCTTTTCACGAGATCTGCCATCGTATTATCATTGAAAAGAATGAAAAGATCATTCGTGTTAGAAGTGATAGAGGTGGAGAATTCATAAATTCTAAATTCATTGATTTTTGCACTTCCAACGGCATTAAACATGAATTCTCAGCACCCTATACACCTCAACAGAATGGTGTAGTCGAGCGCAAAAACCGGGTTGTACAAGAGATGGCACGTATTATGATTCATAGCCGGAATTTACCGTTATATTTTTGGGCTGAAGCCGTGAACACTGCAGTCTATGTTATTAATCGAGTTTATTTGCGCCCGGGAACCTTAAATACACCATATGAGCTGTGGTTTAGTAGAAAACCAATTGTGAAATATTTTCGTATCTTTGGGAGTCGATGTTTTATTCTGCGTGATCGCGAAAACCTTGGTAAGTTCGACTCGCGAAGCGACGAAGGGATTTTTATGGGTTATTCTACTAACAGTAGAGCATATCGGGTATTTAACTTGGAATCTAAAACCATAGTAGAATCTATAAATGTTAAAGTAGATGAAGCTTTCCACTTTGCATCTGATAAATCTACCCCTGATATCTCTCTTGATGATGATACTCCTGCAAATGCATCTTCTCATAACAATTCTTCCGATAATAATGATGCATCTAATGGTTCTTCAAGTTTATCTGATGTGCAGGAATCATCTCATGTACCTCCGAGTACTCCGTTACCTCAAACGTTACGCATCTCCAAGGATCATCCGGAATCTAATATTATTGGAGACCCACAAGAAGGAGTCAGGACTCGGAGACAGTTGGTTTGTGGATTCGCTTGTTACGTTTCCTTAATCGAACCAAAGAACGTTGATGAAGCTCTTCAGGATGACTACTGGATTGAAGCAATGCAGGAAGAGCTCCATCAGTTTGAACGCAACAAAGTCTAGGAATTAACGACGCCTCCGAAGCAAAACACAATGTGATTGGTACTAAATGGATTTTCAAGAACAAGAAAAATGAGGATGGTACCATCATCAGGAACAAAGCATGTTTAGTTGCTCAAGGCTACTCTCAAATAGAAGGTATAGACTTTGATGAAACTTTCGCCCCTGTAGCTAGACTCGAGTCCATTCGTATCTTATTCGCTATTGCTTGTCACTTTAAAATAAAACTCTTTCAAATGGACGTTAAGAGCGTGTTTTTAAATGGGTTTTTAAATGAAGAAGTTTATGTGGCTCAACCGAAAGGTTTTGTAGACTGTATACTACCTAACCATGTTTTTCGTTTGAAAAATGCTCTTTACGGTTTAAAACAAGCACCGCGAGCGTGGTACGAAAGGTTGACAAAGCACCTTTTGGAGAAAGGCTATACTCGAGGGGGAGCAGACAGGACTCTCTTTGTGAAGCATTATCAAAATAACTTCATTGTTGCACAAATCTATGTCGATGACATTGTATTTGGAGCAACAAAGGATAATGATGCTTCTAAATTCGCTGAAACCATGGAAAGCGAATTTGAGATGTCAATGATGGGCGAACTGACATACTTTCTTGGATTGTAAGTGAAACAAAATGATGAAGGCATCCATCTGTGTCAATCCAAGTATGCAAAGGAGTTGGTAAAGAAATTCGAATTAGAAGATTCTAAAGATTTTCCGACTTCTATGGGAACTAGCAATAAGGGATTAGGAAGTGAATCTCTTAGTGAGAATGTAGACGAGAAACTTTATCGCAGCATGATTGGAAGTCTACTTTACCTCACAGCTAGTCGCCCGGACATATCCTTTATTGTTGGGATTTGCGCGAGATATCAATCAGCACCAAAGGAGGTTCACCTGAAAGCGGTGAAACGGATCATCCGGTACGTCAAAGGAACCATTAATTTCGGAATTTGGTATCCTATGGGAACAAGTCTAGATATTGTTGGATATTCAGATGCCGATTGGGCAGGATCTGTGGATGATCGGAAAAGTACGAGTGGTGCATGTTTTTATCTTGGCCATTGCCTTGTGGCTTGGCATAGTAAAAAGCAAAACTGCATTGCACTCTCGACTGCCGAAGCGGAATATATCTCTGCGGGTAGTTGTTCAACCCAACTCATTTGGATGAAAAGTGTGTTGAGCGACTTCCGAATTTCAGCAACTTCAGTAATGATTCTCTGTGACTACACCAGTGCTATAAACATTTCCAAAAACCCTGTGTTGCACTCAAGAACAAAACACATTGAACTTAGATATCATTTTCTTAGAGAGCTAGTTGAATCAAATATTCTTCAACTTTCATATATTTCAACTGAAGATCAATTAGCTGACATTTTAACAAAACCTTTGGATCAAAAACGTTTTATTCATTTGCGTAAGGCAATTGGAATGCTTTCCTTGAAATAATTTCTTTTTGAAACCAATCCTTAGGTTCGGTTTTGTTTTTGTGTTTTTGTTCTTTACCTATGCTTGTACATAGAACATTAATTGAGCATTAGTTACATTGACTTTAACTTCATCCTTTTATATGTTTAGAAATTTATTATGCTTTAGATATCATAATAATTCATTTGATGCAATGATCATTTATGTCAATTAAATCATCTTTGTTTTGATCAAAGTCAATTTCTCTCTCAATGATCTCTTGGTATAGTTATTATCTTATTTGACTATTTAGTCGAGTATGAAATCGAGATCAATTTTTGGTTGAATACTTTATATTTTAAATAATTGATAGCCAATTGAGGGGGAGTCAAAGAAAAGTAATATGCTCAAAAGATGTGGAAAGAGTTACATCCCAATGAGGAGTGTGAAAACTACCACCACATGGAGGAAAGAGCTACCACCTCGGTCGTCCGAGTACTGTGTGCAGCTACCACATGTATACCAAGCAAGGTTTTTCAAGTTTGATTAAATAAAATGCATATTGAAATACTTGACTCTGTCAAATTTCAAGGTTGGTATAAGGTGGGATTTTTAATGAAAGATGCTCAAAGAGCCACTCTCTTCAACAAATTGTCTAGATACATTATCTAATATATTTGGGATTTCAAACATCTATTGATCTTGTATTTCATTTTCTTTACCAAATTGATGATTTGATAAAGGCATTACTCATAAGATCATGTTAGATGTGATTGAAGTTGTTCAACATTAAGGGATTTAATTTTTATAAATTTTCGTTTCATTTATTGAATATTTTTGATAGATTTGGAATAATCTATTTTTGTTGTATGAAACGATGATTTTTATTTAAAGTTGATACACAACAATGCTTACAATCTTTTTCTGGAATTTCTGGAATTTTTCTGAATTTTTCTGTAGAAAAAGTTTGGAGCCGGTCCGGACTGGACAAGCCAATCCGGACCCCGAACGCAGGAAAATCCTGCGGGTAGCCGATCCGGACTGCATTCTTCGGGCAGTCCGGACCGCGGCTAGGGTTTTATTAAGAACAAAAGGGATTTGATTTCTTTTACTACAATCTTTTGTTCAAAAGTCTCCAGAGCTTCTCTCTCTAGAATTCAAGTATTTTGGAGCCTTCCCAACTCATTTTCTCCAAATCCAAGTGAGTTTTCTTGATCAAAATCTCGGTTTTTCACAGGTTTCCTATATTTTTCTCAAAACGTGATGCAAATCTCATATCTTTTTCGTTTATGATTTATTTTTGATCAAACTTCTTTTGAAATAAGAACTCTGGGAACATTAGTTTTGATTATATGCTAGGTTTTCTCTTGATTAACAGATTTTTAGGCTTCGATTTCTAAAAATTCGGTTTTAGGGCATATAATAGGAATTTTCGAAAATCATGGAATTGATCTACTTTTAAAATTCTTTTTGCAAAACTAATTTGATCCCTAGTCTCTCTACATGATAATGATTGTTTAGGTGCAATTTTTCAAATTTTTGAAAATAAACATTTTTTTGTCGTGTTCTTGAGTCGTTGTTCACAGGACTTGTCTCTCCCAACGAACTGTAGAAATGGTAATCACCTGGATCATATTTCTTCTTTCTGCCATGGTTCACGCGAAAGCAACGACCAAGCCTAAGAGGGCTAAGAAGGCAAAGAAAACTCGAGATGACTCCGAGACGGAATCAGAAACTGAATCAATCGACTGGGATGAGTTGGTGGTTGAAGCGACAGTTCCTACTGCTTCCAAAGGGAAAGCACTTGCTGAAACCTCTAAAGCAAAGGCGCAGTATATTGCTGATGAGGAAGACGAATTGTATGTCAAGAACAAAAAGCTCAAGAAGTCCAAACACTACACTAGACAGGAAAATGTCGAGGGAAGTGGAATTCAAATCTCTGAATCCCTCTCTAGAGCACACTCGGTACCTAGAGAATCCCCATGGGCTGAAGGCCAGCATGCATCATCTGCCCCTACAGCTCTTCCACCGACTTCAAGGAGAAACGCTCTAGAAGCTTCTGTATTGGCCTCCATTCATCAGGACCAAAGAAGACTTTCTGCTGACCAAGAGAAATTGGCATTAGGTCTCCGGCAAATGGCCGCTGAACAAAAACAGATGAAGAAGAAATGTTCCAAAATATCGCGAATGCTGAAAGGGATTTTGAACAAGATAGAAGATACCAGTTCAGACAGTTCTGATTTGGCTTGATCTTTGGCTTATATGCTCTAAGTTTTATCTTTTTATGCAGCTTTTTTTTGGTACTTTTAAGTTTTAGTTCTCAGGTTTTTCTTATCGTTTGAACTTTTTTTAACTCTCCTTAAAGTTTGTAATTTTGGCTTCGTTTTGTGACAAAAAGGGGGAGAGAGTTTAGAGAACTTTGAACTTTGAACAGTAATTGAACAATGCACAATGCTGAAACTAAGGTAAGTATAACTTCAACTTTTTGGGTTTTTATCGTGTGATTTGATGCATGCCTCAACTAACTATTCGACTAACTATTTGGGCATGTAATATAACTAACAAGTTGCTTGTTGACTAACCTTTCTATGACATTTGGATTTCTAATGCTTAGAAGATATGTCGTTTTTTGAATGTGATTTTCATACATATCTGAATTTGCAAATGTCATGATGAGTATAAACTCTATCTCTGTGTTTGGTTTTGATTGCTGAAAATTCTTGAGGTATCTAACGATTTCTTTTGTCAAGAATGCTTCTTTTTGCAGAGATTACAGATGTCTAAGTCTAGAGTCTGTTTTAGATGTTTAACTCATGTATTTATCTTTATTTGGATCTCCAATGTAAATTTTTGTTGTATGGTGATATCAACAAAAATATCTTTTTGAATTTTCTTGAGTGGATTTGTGTTTTGTCACGAAACCGCCAAAGGGGGAGATTGTTACGGAATTTGAGTTGGCGTATTTCGTGAAATCGATTAAGTCTTGAAGATTGAAGATGAAAAAGTTGAATCGTACACCTCAATCTCAAGTAAGAAGAATTCAAAAGGATCAGGTACGTTTAATTCAATAAGTTTGTTGATCCGAATACTTCTTATAGTGTAGAAACACTTGGATGAATTTTTGATTGCATAAAAATCAAAAACTGGGCATTTTACATGTTCAGAGTCCGGACCGTGGATCTCAGTCCGGACCCCGAACGTAGGTTTGTTCGTGCGCAATTCCAGTCCGGACCGTGGATCTCAGTCCGGACCCCGAACGTGGAATTTGCAAGAAAAGCATGAACAGTCCGGACCGTGGATTGCAGTCCGGACCCCGAATGTCGTCTTTTCTGGAAATAGTCTGTTTCGCTGAGACAGTCCGGACCGTCAATTCCAGTCCGGACTGTCGTCCTGCAAAATTCTAGAAATGGTTAGTTTTTGATGCTTATCTTCTTCCAATGATTTCTAACCTATAAATAGACTCTATGATTCATCTTTTAGGGTAAGCGTAAAATAGACCGAAAAAGAAAAATCCACATATAGAGAAGAAAGGAAATACATGATTTAATTCTATGTTTCTTCGTCTATATTATTAATTTGAATCTAGGTTTTCCAAACTCAGATTTTGAGTAGAATCAAATTAATGAATACTTAGATGGTATTTTCGATCTATTTCTAATCTAAGTATTCGGCGGATCATCACCACCCAAAAAACAACGATTTATCCCAAAATCGGCGCGTGGACTCGCGTGGCCTTGTGGATTCAAGGTGCTACCGCTCTCGTGGATTCGGAGCGAGGTACGTTCGTGGATTCGAGACGTGCTACTGTGTGAAGACCGTGGATTCGGTCGGACGTCGTGGACTCGACGTTGGACGCCGTGGATTCGGCGTTGGACGCTAATCGTGGATTCGAGCAGCGTTGCGGAGCGAGCGGAGAAGATCTACTAGGAGCATATGGAAAAGGTTGAGTTGTAAGTGTGTACGGTAAATCACCTTGTACGTGTGTTAATTCTAGTGGATTTCACCGTGTTATCGGTCCCGTGGTTTTTTACTCCGGATTGGAGTTTTCCACGTAAAAATCTCTGCGTGTTATTTATTTTTCCGCATTGGGTTTTATATCGCAAAAATTTTTGAGTGTTTATTGTTTACACCTATTCACCCCCCTCTAGGTATTTTTTCTCCTATTTAGATCCAATTATACATAACCCAATATGAGCTGAAGGCCAAGAGATCAAAACCATAGAAGCTATGACTACCATACGCTCTCCCTCCACCAGTTTTCTTGCCCGCGATACAGAAAAGAAAGACGAGAAAGGAGTAATCCTATATGCTAAACCTACGGGTTCCGAGATGCCAGGTTTCTGCAGCCGCTCCTGGCGCTTCTCGCAATCAATCACCGCCTGGTATTTAGTGAGCCAATCCGTACCAAGTACCACATCGAACTCCTTAAGCGGGATTACCACTAAATCCCAAGGACAACGTAGCCTTCCCAACTTTATCGAGCAAGAAGGTACAAAACTAATCGCTTGAAACTCCAACCTCACCGGTTAGCAGCGGTGCCCTCTCCTCCCGTCGTGGGGTCGGAGGGCGTCGAGTCGATGCTAAAGGGGATCTCCCAACTGATCAAGTTAGGGTATCCCCTCCCCAAATACCCACGACCGATAGTGCCGGCGATATACCTACCAATCACCGGCAACAAGAACGTCGCAAAGTAAGGCTCTAGGTCGAGAGGTCATATCTACCGAAATTATGGATGCTACTCCACTACCCTCCACCAATCTAAGAAAGGCGCGAGCAGAGAACGTTCTTACAAGTTAAGTTCACCAGTTCCAGCAAGCCCGGTTCCTGAAGGCGCACTTGGAACTTCAGACAGTCAAACACCGCTTACAACTTTGCTGTGACTGTCGATCCCAAGCGCCCCACCGAGATCCCTAAGCGGGATCCCCACTAGTTCATAGAGCATAAGAACCTGCCCAACCTCGCTGGCCGGGAAGGAGCATAGCTACCTGCCTCGAGGGGTTGCCCAGTAGTTCGAACGAACCTATTTCTACGATGGAGGGTTTCTTCTAGTAACTATGGGTAAGGGCAAAAAGAAATAAGATAGGACGGTGTGGGATGCTCCGGTATCAACGAGATTTGAAATCGAAGAGAAACTACAATGGAGTATTACCTGCTGCTACTCTTTCCGGGGCAGTGCGTCCTCTGCCAGGTCGTTTTGCGTGCGGACCCCGACGACGTGCTCCGTTTTGCGTGCTGACTCCGTTTTGCGCGCAGATTTCGGCACCGTGCTCCGTTTTGCTTGCGGACTCCGGCACCGTGCATCGTTTTGCGTGCGAACTCTATTTTGCATGCAGACTCCGGCACCGTGCTCCGTTTTGCGTGCGGACTCCGTTTTGCAGGCGAATTTTGGCACCGTGCTCCGTTTTGCGTGCGGACTCCGACACCATGCACTATTTTGCGTGCGGACTCCGTTTTGCGTGCGAACTCCGGCACCGTGCACCGTTTTGTGCGCGGACTCCTGCACCATGCACCGTTTTGCGTGCGGACTCCATTTTGCATGCAGACTCCGGCACCGTGCATCGTTTTGCTTGCGGACTCCGTCATCATGCTCCGTTTTGCGTGCGGACTCCGGCGACGTGCTCCGTTTTGCGTGCGGACTCCGACAGCGGACATCGTTTTGAGTGCGGATCGCGTGGAGGCCAATTGCAAGTGTCTACAAGCAATTGGTGGCAAACCGAGGTGGGTGGCCTTATATCCAAGTTTTATGGACTGTACAGTAATTCTACTGATGTAGGACTATGCATGATAGTTTATTTTCTTGTGTAGCATGCCAGATTGTAGGAATTGTTATTCCTTTTATCATCTGCTAATATAGTTATCTTGGAACTTGACCTAGCACCCCCGTCATATGTTGCATGTGTAACCAGACCAGTAGAAAACCCTCACTTGGGCTAGGGTTATTTATGTTTAGACACCCACACTATTTTTCTATTCCTGGACATAGTGTTATCCTCGCCCGGGTAGTGGGTCGAGAGGTCGGGACTTTCTTTTAGTGTGGGATGCATTTGCACTCGTGCTTGGTAGCAGAGTGGAGTCTGGTAGATGTAGTGGGTCGCTTTTCTGTGCCGGGAGCCGTTTGGATAAACGGTAGTCCCGGGAGGTCTTCTATCCCTATTGTGCTGTCGCCACTGTGTTAGTGGCAGTTGTGTGCTTGTGTTAGCTGGACCTAGAACCCAGAACCTTTTGACATACACATGATTTTAGTCTATCGATGTTTCCTTCCAAGCATTGAAGGGCCGCTGAAGTCTGTTCTTGTTTGATTGGACAAAGGCATCAGCCCTTTGGGGTTTGGGTAAACACTTGTTTTCTAACTGTTTTTCCTAAAAAGAACTAAAAATCATTAAAATGGGTTTCTCCTCAAATTAAGATGGTTTTTCAAAAAGGGAACTACTTTTAGTCCTCACCGCGTGGGTCGAGTGAAAATGGTTTTCAGTAACAAATGTCACCCCTTTTCCTGTAAATTTTTCCACTCGTAAGGATTCGAGTGGTCTGGGTTCTAGGGACCATTCCTTTGTCGGGACGAAAGCCACGGGGGCCGAGCCTGGAACCGGTTCTTGTTTGATAGGGTTGTAGGTGTCGGCCTCCCGGAACTTTCAGGCCCTAGTTGGTATCTTCTGCGTGTTGTAGCGAGGTTGTCGTGTTCCCGAACTGTAAGGGGTCCGGGAACTTCGATAGGCGGAGCCTAGAGTCTGTTCTTTATTGATAGGGTTCTTAACACCGACCTATCAGATTTTCCAAACCCTTATGGTGTCGGCCCTCCCTGAGTTATCGATGTGGTTGATGTTCTGGTGTGGGAGCCGTTTGGAGTGACGGCGGTCCCAGCTGTGTGGTACTTTCTTTTAGTGTGTTAGTGCTGTGAGCTTGAGTCGTAGAGGGTTCTCCGACATAGCTGTGAGAGTGTTTGGGCTATTCATATTTGAGTCGAGGTTCTTTTCCGACTGAGTTGTGCTTTTGAGATCATGTTACCGATCTGTTTGATCGTGGATTATAGCCTGCTGAGCCTGGCATTTCATGCCAGTTATGAGATACTTGTGATACTTGAGTTCGTTGGGGTCGCTCCCATCGAGCTACGCCCCGGGTGCGATGATGATACCGAGCCTGACGAGGCTGCGATGATGCGACTAGTTGATACACTAGAGTTCGCTTGAGATTGAGATAGTCCTTGAGGGACACCCTATGTAAGACCAAGTCCTGTTTGGGCGTAGTGGCAGTAGATGAGCGCAGGTTTGATTGACTGGTCCAAAGTGGGACAGTCATTGAGATTGGGTGACATTGAGAGAGTGATGGCATAGCATGTGTCATAGTAGAGTTTTCTTTGAGCATAGTACTTGTGACATATTGTTAGTAGTGAGTGGATGCGTACCATCATCTGTGTTCTTTTTCCTTTTGAGCATAGTAGATAGAGGCATAGTAGCTGTAGAGTTATCCTTTCCGGCTCTTTTCCATCTGTATCACTTTGTTACTTTATGCCTCTGGTAGACTTAGTGGGCAGACCGTTGGGCTTGTTGACGGCACCCACTGAGAACTACTGTGGGAAGTAGTTCTCACACCCGTCGTGGTGTCTTTTTCCCCAGGGACTTCTACTCCTGTTCCTGTGCTCCAGTTGCTGATCCTTCTGATCGGTTTCGAGGGAGTCGCGAGCTAGTTCCCTACCCGTCGTTGGAGTGTAGCGGTACCCCCTTCAGAGGAGAGCTTGAGTAGATTAGTTTACTTCTTTTTCTTCTGTTGAGAGACCTTTGTTGTGAGGTATAGAGTTGTACTTTATTTTACAGTTTGAGAGACTGTTGTAGTGAGGATATTTTTGTATTGAGAGCTTGTACACTGATTTATTTATTGGAGATATCTCCCTTTTGGGTTTTTGTATCAGAGGACTTGTTATACGATCGTATTTGGGGAGATGGATATATGTATTATTTTCAGTTGTACAGTGATTGGATTTCAGTTTTTAGTAGTTTACTTTCAGCTCTGATATCTGTATACTGTAGTTGATTCTTTTTGCAGGTTAGTCGCTTTGTCTATACGGGGTTTCCGTATGGGCGGCGGATCTGTTGGCGAGCCCGGGTCGCAGTTTCGACGCCGGGGCGTGACACATGGTCCTCCCACCGGGCATGAGCGTCGGCCAGTTCTCGCTCCACCCAAGTGGCCATGTCGACCATCTCTCGAAAAGTGGGCAACCCTACTGCTGGCATTACCCGGAAGGCGTCACTCCTCAAGTCGTCCACGACAAAACGGGCCACCTGGGGTTCGTCCCTCCTACCAAAAGGAACACGGTCAGTCACACCCGTATCTTGTGTCAAAGAGTACATGCGTTCTGTGGGCGTTAACAGTTGCCCCGCCATGTCGTGCAACTGTTGTCGAAGTAGCCGGTTCTCCGCAGCTGTCAAAGCCATCACATCCATTTCTGCGTCGTTGGTTGAAGACCAAATCCGGGCTATTATCTGTGCATACATTGAAACCGTGTCAACCCTACACTTAACTGGTCTAACACCATGACCTGCGAAAAAACCGGAACTCTATCCCGTTTTCCCCAAACACACTCGCGCTCTACGCACCTATTCCTTGACTATCTTGTTGGTTAGTTGCTAGTGGTAATGTACTTTTGTGGATGTTGGTCAACGACTACCGTGGTTAAAGTTGCTTTCTCTGATACCATAAAATCTGTCACGCCCCGGGGGTTTAAAATAAGCGGAAAATGTGTACATATTTTTTTTTTTTTATAAGTACCCCCGCCGGGCACGTGCGCAGATTCGCCACATATACAAATTCACCCCGCAAACGGACAGAGTCTCCTTTGCATATGCACGACGTCGCAAGCATAAATCGTACTTTAACCACACTAGCCAAGAAGTTACTTTGAGGGAAAAGATATCATCATGCGCCATAACCAAGCCGGCCACCCACATTTTGAAAGGATAAATCCACGGGTTGTAAAACGATGCCCACACGACACCTAAATTTTATTAAACATTTTCGCAATCTTTTTACTTGATTTGAAAAGAGTGGCCGAAACAACAACTAGTAAGGGAAACGTTCATCCACGATAAAAACACAGTTCAAACCCAATATCCACAACGATGTATCACACGCACATAAGCTAACTAACCAAAAGTAATCAAAACATAAGCAAAAGGAATGTCACCAGCCCCTAATCGGGCTAAGATCCTCGAGTCGCGGCCTCACCGTCGTCCCGAACCCTACCCTTGACCGAACCTGTCACAGTGTGGGAAGTCAGTGACCAAAGAGTAAGAGGTAGATGTAAAACATACAAAATGTTAGAAGTACTGAAAGGAAAGCAAACCAATAAACCAGAGCATCCAAAACTCCCCCTCATTAATCAACAATACCCCTGTAAGTCAGAACGGAACACCTGCCAAATGGTCTAAAGACCTCCAGCGAACAAAATCACATTGCTCTCACCATGGTGCTTTTAACCCCTCTATGGTACTTGTGCGGCACCTTAAGTAACCGTAAGGGTTCCCCACCACGTCACCTTGTGGGGTACACGGGTCAACGTACCACCTCTCCGAAAAAGTACACCGATGCGGTGGCCAAACCGCTGGTGTGCGCGTAAGCAGCCATGAGCATAAAGACCGAAGTCGGTGCGTGATATAGAGCACCGCGACACCCGTCGCAACAGATAGTAATAAAGGGATGCTCATGCCTAAAGGGGTTAGTTGAAAACCATTAGCACATCTACTTTACTCTTACATAGAACATGATGAGACCTCACTTTAAAAAGGGCGTACGATAAGGGTACCCACCTTAGAGTGTGTCGACCGAAACACCTGGAAACACCCCACGCCTTCGTACGATTCCCGGACCTAGGAAGTCCCCAAAAAAAAGAAACATCAATAAGCTAAAACGTCCCCTGCGAAACTCGTAGCCCCGAACTCTGTGCAAAAAAGATAGAGAAACCCAAGACCCATCCTGACGCGACGCAAGAACGACGCGACGCAAAGACGACGTGGCGCGGCGGCACGGTGCATGCGACAACCCTGCGCGGGCACCTTTTTCACGCCCCACTTCCCAGGGGGTCACCCATCCTAGAACTACTCTAGCTCTAGCACGCTTAACTCTCATGTTCCTCTTGGATCTTGCTACCATCCAAAATGCTATAGCCGGGTTAGAGATTTAGTCCTATTATATCATTTATATAGAGGACTAATCCAAATTCTGGGGGTGTTACATTCTTCCCCCCTTTAAGCCCTGACGTCCACGTCAGGCTCAAGCACACTCACAAGCACCAGGCGATGTGAGACTCGTCTCGCTAGCCTTAGCCGACCTTGTGAGGAGCTGCACTCCACTCACAACGGTCATTAGCCGGGGAGCCTCGCTCTACCCGCTTTATAACCCTGGCTCAGACGAGACTCATCTCACATTTCCGGCTGGTGAATGGCTCTGATACCAACTTTGACGCCCCACTTCCCAGGGGGTCACCCATCCTAGAACTACTCTAGCTCTAGCACGCTTAACTCTCATGTTCCTCTTGGATCTTGCTACCATCCAAAATGCTATAGCCGGGTTAGAGATTTAGTCCTATTATATCATTTATATAGAGGACTAATCCAAATTCCGGGGGTGTTACAACCTTCCCCGTTCAGAAGCGCACGACACAAGCGGCGGCCCCGCGCGGGCCCCGGCCCCGCGCGATGCGTAAGCGCCGCGGCGGCGTGCTGCCCTGCGCGGACACCAGCCCCGCGCGGCGGCACTGCTACCCCGCGTGGGCACCAACCCCACGCGGCGCGCAAGCGGCGCGGCGACATCAGCGGCCCCACGCGGGCGAGCAAGCGGCGCGGTGGCATGCTTCCCCGCGCGGGCACCAGCCCCGCGAGGCACACAACCGGCGCGGCGGCACCGCTGCCCCGCTCGGGCACCTGCTCGGCGTGGCGCGCCAGCGGCGCGGCGGCATGCTTCCCCGCGCGGCGCGCAAGCGGCGCGGCAGCATGCTGCACCACGCGAGCACCAGTCCCGTGCGGCGCGCAAGCGGCGCGGCGGCATGCTGCCCCGTGCGGCGCGCAAGCGGCACGGCAGCATGCTGCCCCGCGCAGCGCGCAAGCGGCGCGGCAGCGCGGTACACGGCCATTCAACGACGCGCAGGTAACGCGTGCCTTAGCCGCGCGGCGGCAGCGAGGCGATGGCGGCTAGGGCATCCTAGCGTCGCTCAAACGACAAAACCAAGAACGCAAAACCCAAAACCAAAAACACGAAACCAAGAACGACGAAAATGGGAGAGAGGTAAACGCCGCTAACCTCGCTCAATCAGAGAAGGCGACCCGATCTCGTTCCTCGCGGTAGTGAGAATCCGGATCCGCTCCCCGTTGACGGTGACGCTCCGATCCCGGCTTCCGGCACGTTGATCGAAGAATATGGAAGATCCGATCTCTTTTTCCTCTCCGAATTAGTGTTTCCTTTTTCTCTCTTTTCTCTCCGATTAGGGTTTTTCTTTTCTCGTACGTACCGAAAATCCCTAAAAGCGATAAACGGGATTCTCTAACAAACCTCTAGGTAAGAGTGCCACCTAAGCCATGTTCTAAACCAGTCGGCGCGAATATTGATGCACCAAAGTCTTAACGGGTTCGACTTATCCCATCGTACCCGTTAACCCAAAAGACTCAATCCGGGAGATCCGTAAGTCGGATTTAGGATCCGATCACTCCGTCGTTCACCATTTCTCGGGCTCTATCATGGAAAGATATCCGCAACCACGACGGTCTACCCAGGAAAACCTGATAATTTATTTCCCCTAATAAACTAATTTATTAAAAAGGAAATGAAAAGAGGACAGGAAAAGTCATGATACTACACTCACTATACACCTTACACCCTCCACCATGGGGGAACTAAGATGTATAGAGATTTGAGGGCACAGTTCTGGTGGAACGGCATGAAAAGAGATATTGGAAGGTTTGTTGCCCAATTCTAACTTGTCAGCAAGTTAAGGCTGAGCATCAGGTTCCAGCTGGCTAGTTACAAAGCCTTCCAATACCTGAATGGAAATGGGATCGAGTGACCATGAACTTTATTGTTGGATTACCGAGGTCACGGAGTGGAGCTGATGCTATTTGGGTGATTGTGGATCGATTGACCAAATCAGCCCATTTTCTGCCGATACAGTCGAGTTGGACTCTAGAGAGATTGGCACAGTTGTACATGGATGAGATTGTGAGGCTGCATGGAGTACCGGCTTCGATTGTGTCTGATAGGGACCCGAGGTTCACTTCGCATTTCTGGAGGAGCCTGCAGACAGCCTTGGGGACCCAGCTTTATTTCAGCACTGCCTTTCACCCACAGACTGATGGACAGTCCGAGCGGACCATTCAGACTCTTGAGGATATGTTGAGATCTTGTGTCCTGAGTTTTAGCAGCAGCTGGGATCGACATTTGAGATTGGTTGAGTTTGCTTACAACAATAGCTTCCAGGCGAGCATTCAGATTGCGCCCTACGAAGCATTGTATGGACGAAAATGTCGATCGCCATTATTTTGGAGTGACGTGGGTGAAAGGAAGACCTTGGGGCCTGACTTGCTTATGGAAGCTGAAGAAAAGGTCAAGGTCATTCGGCGACATTTGGTGACCGCCCAGAGCCGGCAGAGAAGTTATGTCGATAGGAGGCGGCGAGACTTAGAGTTTCAAGTTGGAGACCATATTTTTCTGAAAGTCTCGCCATCTCGAGGGATACGTCGTTTTGGAGTGCGCGGAAAGGTCAGTCCGCGGTTCATTGGCCCGTTTGAGGTGTTGGAGCGCATTGGACCAGTTGCTTACCGTGTTGCGCTACCACCTCATTTGGCAGGCACCCACGATGTATTTCATGTATCCGTCCTGAGGAAGTATGTTTTTGATCCCTCGCATGTTTTGGACTTCACTTCCTTGGAGTTGGACGAGGATTTGAGCTATCAGGAGCGACCGATGTGAATTCTTGCTCGGGAGACAAAATAATTGCGCAATCGGGTTATACCTTTTGTGAAGGTCCTATGGAGCCATCATGATGAGCGAGAGGCCACCTGGGAGCCTGAGGATGAGTTGAGGATTTCCTGTCCCTATTTATTTGAGACACCCTCCTGAGATTTGGATTCTTGTTGGTTTCGAGGACAAAACCCTTTTAAGGAGGGGAGAGTGTAGAGTACCGGAGTTGGATTTAGAGCACCGACTCCGCAGTTGTGCATGGTGGGTGGAAACTACTTGGGACATGTGTATTTTATGATTACAGTAGAGTTCGGGAGGTTTCGGATCGATGCGGGAGCCTCCGGGGTGAAATGTGAGTTGGCGGCGTCAATTAATGAAGCTTCAGCCTGCGGATTGGATTTTGGGAGCTTGGGTTCCGGAACTGAAGGCTGGGTTCCGGAACCGAGCTCCGTGTTCCGGAACAGGGGGTTGGGTACCGGTACCCAACTTGCAGTACCGGTACCCCCGCCTCCAAAAATCGGATTTAAGCAGATTGTTGGATTTTTAGCGAGGGTCTTTCCGTAATTTCACCTCCCAGCTGCCCTATACACTTCGCCACCTTCTTTATATACCCAGCCAACCCTCCTTCTTCTCCACTACAACCAGAGGAAAAAGAGAAGAAGGGAAGAAGAGAAGAATAGAAGAAGAGAAGAAGAGAAGTGAGGAGAGTGCTTGTATTTGGTGTTTGTCCTGCTGAGAGGAAGCCGAGCGGAGTCGCGCGCGCGTCAGGCTGCACACGAGGTAAGTTGGCTGTTGTTCTAAGTTTGGATTTTTGGATTTTTTGATGGATTTTGAGTGAGATTTTGAGTTTGGTTTTGGTTATTTTCCTTCTCTCTTTTTTCCGCATCACCTTGAGGAGCAGCTTGTGCTGCTTGGCTGAGAGCTTTTGGAGTTGCACTGCGCGGAGCCGACGGAGGTGCATGCATGCGTGCGTGCTGTGAGCTGGCAGCGGAGCGGGCCGGAGCACGCATGAATTTTTGCTGAGGACTTGGGAGGCTGCTTGAGCTTCGGGGGATTTTTCCGAGGCACTCGACAGTGCGCGCGCGCGGGGTGGAGTTTCGGTAGTTTCGGCAGTTTGAGGGTTCGGCGCTTCCCCGACTTCGGCTTTGCCTACGGAAAGCATTCTAGGTGGGTTGGAAACTCTTCCAAACTATATGGAATGCCCTCTAATGCTTCTGTATGAATGTTGATCATGTCTAGTATGTTATTTTTATAGTTGATAAATCTGATAGTTGCCTAGGAAATTACTGAAAATTTATCGGAACCACAGATTATTTTTAGTATACTCCTGGTACTATATGACACTAAATTTCATAGTTAGTTGGCATCATATTTGCACCTGGACCATTTTAAAAATCAAGAAAACTGTTTTAAGGAAAATCGACATTTTTAAAGTGGTTTTTAAATTGTGAGATCGCCAGAAGGGTGGCATGGGTTCAGGGTGCATATGTCCTCATGCCTGGGGGCCGAGTGGATTTTATTTGACTTAGAGGATGTGTTGCTAGTGTCTTGGGGTTTGTGGGGGCATATTAGATTGAGTCGTGGAGTGTTCTCCGACCTAGACATGAGTGTGGGATGTTGGCATTCGAGTTTTCGATTTGTTTGATCGTGGATTGTAGCCTGCAGATGCCGTTGTTTATGCCAAATGAGACATGCTTGAGCTCGGTGGGGTCGCTCCCCTCGAGTTACGCTCCGGATGCGATGATGACGATGCGCCTAGTTGATACACTAGAGGTCGCTTTGCGTGATACTGAGATAGTCCGATGGGACGCCCTGGTTGATACACTAGGGGGCGCAGGCTTGACTGGACCCGATGTGGCAGTCACTGAGATTGGGTTATGTGAGCGAGTGGATACATAGCATGTTCTTAGATGAGTTTTCCTTTGAGCATGATACTTGAGGCATATTAGCTGTAGTTTTATTCCAGCTTTCATATTATCTATCTGCATATCTATCTGGTTTTGCCTCCAGTAGACTTAGTGGGCATACCGTGGATATTGGTGACGGTACCGACTGAGAACTACCTTTTGCAGTAGTTCTCACACCCGCTGTGGTGACAGGTTTTCCTTAGGCGGTTGTTCCGGGTTCAGCTAGTGCGGAGACAGCAGATCGAGGTAAGGGCGTGGCCGACTAGTTTCTTACCCGAGTCTGTCTGAGAGTTAGAGGTAGATGTACCCTGTGTTTTGAGTTTTCACTTTTGTACTGGACAGTCTGTGATTGTATTTATTTTCATAGTGAGAGAACTATGTATTTTGGATCTTTGGATATATGTAGATTCAGATGTTCAGTTTATGATTCTATAGCTTTAGTTTCTTTTCAGCTCTGATATTTGTTTAGCTATAGATCTTACTTGTAGGTGGGTCGCTTCGTCTGTGCGGGGAATCCCGTGCAGGCGGCGGATCTGTTGGCAAGCCCGGGTCGCAGTTTCGACCGCGGGGCGTGACAAATTAGGGTGATATCAGAGCCTAGGTATATAGGTCGTTGAGGACTTAGTGACCCTAGGCTATTGGTTGGACAGTAGGATGACTGTCGTGAGAGATGTGACTTTAGCGAGAGTCCTGATTGAGTCTGTAACTCCCCCAGGGGATTGGGGCGAGTGACCTTACATGTTTATTCTCTAAAGTGGTTATGTTGGCTGCAGACGACATAATGCTTTAGAATTAGTGGCATGTTTTAGACTTTCGCTTGATCGGGTCGAGAGATTTCTGTGCTATGACATTTGGCTTTTGTTGCAGTTGCCTGCGATGCCTCTGAGACATCGTGCAGCGACGAGGGCGCATCCTGCATCAGATGAAGAGCCCGAGCAGCGGGAGGCCGAGCATAGTGAGGTCCGGGAGTTACGGGCCCAGGTAGCCTAGATGTTTAAGGCGTTGCGGCGCCATGAGGAGGCGACCAGGCGCCAGGAGGAGAATATGGAGCGCATGATGCGTTTGCTTGAGCAGAGAGCATCTCCTGTAGCACCACCAGTAGTACCTCCGGTTGCGACATCGTCGACCTCGACTCAGATTGCTCCGTTGACAGTACAGGAGCAGAGAGAGCTCAGCGACCGGTTGTCGTATATCAGCCAGTTTCACCCCCGACGATTCTCTGGACAGAGTTCGGAGCCTTGGGAGGCAGAGAACTGGATTGCAGCAATGGAAAAGGTGTTCGAGAATCTTTTCATCCAAGAGAAACATCAGGTGCATTTGGCCACGCACTTTTTAGAGAAGGACGCCGAGACTTGGTGGCGTCGAGTTCGTCCAGTTGGACCACCGGGAGTACAGTTGTTGACTTGGAGGGAGTTTCGTGCCTTGGTACTCGGGGCTTACTTTCCCGACAGTGCAAAGCAGAAGCTGGAATGGGATCTGCGACATCTTCAGCAGGGGAGTCGGCCTCTTCATGAGTATGTTGGCGAATTTCAGCGGTTGTTGAGCAGTGTACCCCACGTCGCCCAGGATGAGGCTCAGAGGGTTGATCTTTTTTAGAGAGGTCTACATCAGGACATTTATCACTTTGTACATTCGCATCGATCTCCGACTCTGGATGCGGCTATAGAGCATGCTCGGTGGGTTGCCCGAGGATCGGTGATTATGTCAGAGAGGGATGGAGCGCCAGGGACCAGCTCTAGAGAGAAACGTCCAGCGCCGCCGGATTTTGGATAGTCGAGTAGGCCGAGACCAACGAGACCACCACGATTCCAGTCTCAGGGTCGTGGGTCTCAGGGGAGACAGAGACCTGGAGGTTTTCGGCAGCCTAGACAGCAGCAGCCGCAGCAGCAGCAGAGGCATCCCGACCAATGTGTTATTTGCGGCGGACCCCATACACCTCAGCACTGTGAGCAGCGACAGGGCCGGTGTTACCATTGTGGACAGCCGGGACATATGGCGTGGTCTTGTCCGAGAGCAGGGTCGCCAGTACCATCGACAGCATCGACTCCTCCTTCGCCTTTGCAGGTTGTAGGAGCTTCGCCGAGTTTTGGCCAGGGGGACCACCTCCGAGCGGGCGAGTGTACGCCGCTCAGGTTGAGGATTCCTTGGCAGCCAACCAGGTGGTAGCAGGTATTATTCTTATCTCCTCTACACGCACTAGAGCATTGTTTAATACCGGAGCATCGCACTCATTCATCAGTAGAGCATTTGCATCTTTGCATGGGCTAGAGATAGGACTGCTAGCTTGTGCCCGTGAGGTTCAGATTCCAGATCACGTGTTGCACGTAGACGAGTGTTGTCAGTCCTGCCCAGTGCAGTTAGGACCCTGGATTTTTCCTATTGATATGTTGGTCCTTCGTCAGCTCCGGGATTTTGATGTAGTGTTGGGTATGGACTGGTTGTCCCAGTATTTTGCTACCATTGATTGTAGAGAGAGGACAGTGACCCTCCGTGAGCCAGGTCAGGAGAAGTATGTTTATAGGGGATGCCAGAGCACTTTGTTTGCGGCGACGATATCTTTCCACTTTCGAGAGATCATTGTATTATGAGGATTTGACTTGTACTGAGAGCCTGCACACTGATGTATTATTTCAGGTTACCTCCCTGTTGAGTTCGGAGTTATTGTATTTGAGGATTTTGTATGATTATCACTTATGGGAGATGGATATTGTATTATTATTTTCAGTTGTATAGATGATTGGTTTTTAGTTTTACAGCAGTTTTATTTTTGTAGCTCTGATATCTGTTAGCTGTAGTCCCTTTTATTGCAGGTTGGATGCTTCGCCTATGCGGGGTTTTGTATAGGCGGCGGATCTGTTGGCGAGCCCGGGTCGCAGTTTCGACCCCGGGGCGTGACAAAAAGGGCACATAAGATCAAAGTGCTAGCATGGAGCAAAACGATCAAATCAAGAGAATCATGCACCAACTACCATCAACCAAAGGTCAAGAACAATGGTAGCATACCCCCCAAGACAATATCGATGTGAAAATAAAAAAAAAAGTGATCAACCAAACAAGACGCATTTACCAAGGAGAACAACATCACGATCATTGCCGACGTATTCCAATACTCGTAAGGTTTGGATGCGCAAAGGTGAACTCTTCCCTTGTCTTGTCATTCACACATCACTACATGCATATGACAATTCGTCTTGGTATTCGGATAGTGGTTGCTCACGGCACATGACCGGAGATAAAAACTATTTTTGAAGATCGTCCATCTCCGAAAATAACAAGTCAAGGGTTTAGCAATTTCACATTTGCCATGACACGACTCTATGTCGTTGTAAGGTACTATTCTAACCAAACCTCTTACTTGACCAATCACTTACTTTGCTTTTCTTTGTGCTTTAATTAAAGTTGCTAAACCCTCGGAGTATCTTTCCCAACGGGCCCCAGCCCGACAGACATGCTGCCATAAGACAAGATCTCTAAGGTTGCCGATAACACCCGCAAGTGTTACCCCGTCTAACGGGGAAACGTGTCATACGGGTCACTGACCGGGAGAGGGACACTGCCCTTAACTCCAACAGGACTATATTTCACCCTTGAAGGTACGCCCGTTTTATTATCTCTCTTATTTTGCTTTAGCATTTAGCCTCTTTGCACTTTATGCCCTTGCCTTTCTCTTTGCTCTTAAGCACTTAGCTTTCCTTTTCATTCGATCTTATAGCTCACATTGCCGCTCGGCAATTTCTCTCTCTTTTCAATTAAGCTTTTAGCTTATCTTTTTATTTACTCATTTTCTTACCCTAGGTCCATGCCTCAAGGTAACACAAGTCTCTTGGACTTAATTCCTTACTTTCACTTTGCTCAAGTTGAAGTTAAAGTGTAGGTGTATTAACCCAACTCCTTAAGACAACTCTAGGGATTTTATTCACTTTTAATTTTAACCTCAACTATACTATGATTCCCTTAGAGAAATGACTCTAAGTTAAGCTCTAACTCTATGTACACACTTCATTGACTCAAGCAAAATGCCATTCGTGAAGTCCTATAGTGAATGCCACACATTAGAGCCTAAACTAGGTTTTTCCTAAGTCAAGATTTTCATATGCCACAAGCCACTTTTACACTAACATAGAGCATACTACTCTAGTCATTCTATTAACATGCTTCTAAATAAAGGCAAAAGATAAAGGGAGATGTCACCCTCGTTTGCTAGAATCCCCCACCTCAATATTTTTTCTTTGTTCTTGAGAGAGACAAAATTTTTGCTCTTTTGATCTCCAAGGTTTTCCTAAAATGAAAGGGAAATATGAAAGCAATCACTTTTATGATTTATCAATTCCATAAAATTTAAACTAGAAACCCCTTTTTACAACATAAAGGAAAAACCTCCATTTAGTCACTTTCCTCCCAAAGAGGCTCTTTTTGGATTAATTTACAAGAATGGGAGAAAAATAATCCCATCTTGACATATTGTCAAAGAGAAATTTTGATCTCTTTAGCCTAGGGCAAAATGCCCAAAAAGATTTGAGAGAAACTCAATTTGAGCAATTTCTCCTTAATTGATATTTTGCTCATTGAAGAATCTTGAAAAAGAAAAAAAAAATGGATTTTTTTCTTCTCTCTTTTTTTTTTTTTTTTTCTTTCCTTCTCTTCTTTCCTTTTCTTTTCTTTTGGTCAAAATCTGCTGCTGGGCAGCTGCCCCTGCAGCTGCTTATGCAGCTGATTCAGCTGCATAAGCAGCTGAATCCTGCTGCTGCTGCTGCAGCAGCTACAGCTAGGCCAACTGCCAATAGCAGCTGCCTACCCCTGCGCAGCCCCTCAGCTGCCTAGCCCCTGCGCAGCCCCTCAGCTGCCCAAGGGAGAGGAGAGCACCTTTCTTGTCACAAAGAGAGAGAGGGAGAGAGTGATCTTCTTCTTCTTCTTCTTCTCCTTCTTCTTTCTTCTTCTTCTTTCTTCTTCCTGGTCCAGCAGAGAAAGAGAAAGGGGTTGGTGAAAAAATTTAGAGAGAGAGAGAGAGAGAATTTAATTCTCTGCAGGTGGGTGGTTGGGTGGGAGAAGTAATTTTACTAAAATGCCCCCAACTTACCCATTTTTTACCCAAATTGCCCTCACTGCTGCAGTTTTTCCCCTACAGAGAGCAAATTCGGGTACCCCTCTTCCTCCGCGTTTTGCCGTCAACTGGAAAATCGAAATTTTAATTTTTCTTCTCCCTTTTATTCTACAAATTTTTCTTAAACTCCCCACGATTTCTTTTGGGCTACTCTAAGCCCTCGAATGAGAGCCCCGAAAAAGCTTGCCGATAAAACTGCATCAGCAAAACTGTAGTTTCAGAATTCTTCAATCATTTTGCTCCTCTTCGTTCTCCTATTTTCTTTTAATCTCTTACCTCGACACTTCATCCCTTTTTATCAGCAAACTTTTCTGAGACACCCCACGATTTTTTAAAAAAATTTTGACTACTCTAAGTCCTCGAGATAGGACCTCGAAAAAGCTTGCCGATAACAGAATTCAGAATTCCACAATTTTGCTAAGTCCTTGAGCTTCAACTCAGTTTTCGACCCGATGCTCTTCGCGTCGGTCCGAAACGCACCGAACTCCACTGTAATCATATTTAAAATATGTTACAAGTTTTTTCGCCGCATTTCGCCATTTTGCGGAAATCGGCGAACAAGGACTTAAGCTTCACAATTGAAGCTTCAAATTCTCAATTCCAACTCACTTTTCGACTGAACGACTTTTGCATCGATTCGAAATGCTTCCAACTCACTTGTAATTATATTTGAAATGTGTTACAAGTATTTTTATCGAGTTTTGCTATTTTGCGGAAATCGGTGTACTACATAGGAAACTCTTATTGCACTGTTGTACATTGCCAGTTGTGCATATATAGGGAAGACTCTTTCCGTTTGGACCGGAGATTTCTTATTCATGTGGCAAATCTGCTCACGTCCTGGGGATCAAAATATTTTAACTCTGATTTATATAAAAAAAAAATTTATCCCGCTTTTAAATCTTAGGGCGTCACATCGGCACAACCACGCACTAATAGATGCACACCAAAGACCAAACGAACTAAAAACCAACCTATCAGATCCTCGAAAACCATCTATTTTCTCTCCGAATGCTACCAGAATCCGACTGTAGTCACCAAACCCACGAAACATCCTCAAACACAACCAACAAAACTTTAGGATAACCTTTGATCAAACAAAATCAAATCCAAGAAGTATAAATCAAAACCATAGCATATAAATCCAAAAACACGACTTTCCGATCGAAGGTTTTACCGGTATTTGCACCGAAAATCGTTTTTCATTCTATAAAGTGCCCGGATCTCGGACAACTAGTCCGTTGTAGTACTCGAGAAATTCAATTTTGAACTTGAAAATTCAAATGTGAATGTGAATGAGGAATACAGAGTTGAACCTAAGTAGTCGAACACTGCTGTGCAAATTGCATAGTTTTTGGAGCACTATTCAGATCCGAGTTCGATCTCGAAAATCTAAAATCGTCAGTGCGACCATCTCGTCGAACCGATTGAAAATGGTATGAACCGTTTTCCGATCCGACGGTCGGATTGTCCAGAAATCAGCGAAGAAGCTAGTGGGGCCCACAACTTAAGTGAATAGTACCAGTGAATAGTACCCCTAATTCGGATTTTTCCGCTGGCGAACGTCAGCCGATTCACTGTTTGGTGTCCGAATCTAACAGTCCAAGTAGTCGATTTTAACCACTTCGTCATTCTGAGCGCAATGGCGCTGATGAAATTTGCATTTGACGAACCTAAAGCATCGTAAAGCGTGCCAAATTGTATAAATTACAGTATTTAATGGATTTTAAAATTATAGATGATCGAATGCGACAAACCAAAATCACTACTTTATAGGTTTCGTCGAGCCGGACGTCGTGGTGGTGTCCGTTTTTCAGTTTGACAACCCGGTTGTCTCGAAAAGCGTGAAATATGCAAAAATTCGTAGTATTTTGCGAAGAGTCCTAATATTTTATGTACCAAATGGATCAAAACTTATGGAGGAGGGATTTCTCCGCGATTTGGTTCTACAGTGAGGGACCCAGGCCTAAATACTTATTGTAGAGGGACTTATTAGCATTTTGTTACCAAGTTTTATTGCAACTTGGTGTTGCATCATGAAACCCTAGCCGCAACCCTCCAAGTAACCGCAGACCCCACGTTCGCCCTCTCCTCTTCCTCTGCAACCTTTCCCGTGCGCCAGCGCCACCGGCCGCCACCTCCCCTCGCCGAAAAAGCAAGGGCGCTCTTGATCTCGGTTGGTGGGAGAAGTGAAGCACCCAAGCCCTAGATCTGAGCCCAGACCTCTCTGTGGGTGTGCTCTACATCCAGAGGACAAGCCGAGGTGGGCTGGTGCACCGCCGTGGTCGCACGCAGCCGGAGCCACCATCTCCTTCTTCCTCGGATCCGGCAAGGTAAGCTCTCCCTCTTCTTTGTTTTTCTTGCTACCTAGACACCCTGAGCATCTCTGTCACGCCCCGGGGTCGAAACTGCGACCCGGACTCGCCAACAGATCCGCCGCCTATATAAAACCCTGCATAGGCGAAGCGTCCTACCTGCAAGAAAGGGGCTACAGCTAAACAGATATCAGACCTATAAAAATAAAAGTGCTGTAAAAATAAAACCAACCATCTGTACAACTGGAATAATGATACAATATCCATCTCCCATAAATGATAATCATACAATATCCTCAAATACAATAAACCAGAACTCAACAGGGAGGAACCAGAAAATAATACATCAGTGTACAGGCTCTCAGTACAAGTCAGATCCTCACAAAACAATAATCTCTCAAAAGCGGAAAAATAAATAATCTACTGACTGTACTCAAAATCTCCACTGTAGGGGTACCGCTACTCTCCACAAACGGGTAGGGATCTAGCTCGCGACTCCCTCGCCTCGCACAGCAACCGCAGAATCAGCAACACCCGCTAAGACTCTGCAAAACAAAGGAGAGAAAAGAAAGAAGGGGAGGGAAAAACCCCCAACGGGTGTGAGAACTACACAAAAAAGGGAGTTCTCAGTGGGTACCGCCACCAGGCCCGACGATCTGCCCACTAAGTCCACTAGAGGCATAAGATAACCAATGCAGTAAAAACTGAATAAGAAGCTGGAGATACTCTACAGCTACCATGCCTCTATCTAAATGCTCAAATGGGGAAACTCTGATAAAGATATGTAACACTCGCACACGAGGTGCTCAATCGACCCAATCGAGCTGACTGCCACATCGGGTCCAGTCAAGCCTGCGCCTACCTACGACCACCTCCCACTGCCGGGCAGGAATTACGTAGGGTGTCCATAAGGACTAACTCGCTATCGAATAGTGGCACATGCAGGCTATAATCAAAATCCACGCTCTCTCTCTCAGAACGGATAGACTAAAGATCCACAACATCTCGCACAACGGTCGAAAAACCCACAACGACCACGGGACCACCGTCAAACCCCAAACGGTTCCCAACAACACTAGCACTGGTCTACACACAGCTACTAGACTCCACTCAGCCCCCAGGCACGAGTGCAACAATAGAAGTATCTGTCTGAAATAAACCCAATCAATGAACCAGTAAAAACTGGCACTGCCTGCTCAAACTGTCTCAAGTATCTGGTAACAGATCGACACTCACTGACCGGCACTCAACTGTCCGGTACTCGCTGGCCGCTGTGTAAATCGCCTACTCCGGAGTGGCACTCGTGGGGAGCGACCCACACGAGTAAAGTATCACTGTAACAAGTATCACTGTATCAAGTATCACTGTAACGAGTATCACTGTAACAAGTATCACGATATAGCAGGACTGGATCACGACTCTGATCAAAGTGGGAAAACTCATCCACTAAAGGGAAACCCGATCCCCAAACTGAAACAACAGTAAACAATAAGTGGGAAACTCCATCCACTAGAGGAAAATCTGATAACCAATCTGATGCACAAGTACATATCCTGTCAACCGCCCAATATCCGCTGTCACGCCCCGGGGTCGAAACTGCGACCCGGGCCCGCCAACAGATCCGCCACCTATGCCAAATCCGCATAGGCGAAGCGTCCTACCTGCAAGAAAAGTACTACAGCTTAACAGATATCAGAGCTATAAATAAAAACCTGCTGTATAACTAAAATCAATCACTGTACAACTGGAAATAAAACAACAATGTCCACCTCCTAAAAGTGATAATCGTACAATATCCTCAAATACAAGCTCTGAACCCAACCGGGAGGTATCTCCAATAAATACAACAGTGTACAGTCTCTCAATACATAAAATATCCTCACTACATCAGTCTCTCAAAAGAGGAAGAAAATAAAACAACTAATCTACTGAAGATCTCCTCTGAAGGGGTACCGCTACTCTCCAACGACGGGTAGGGATCTAGCTCGCGACTCCCTCGCCTCGAACAACAACCGCAGAATCCGCAACACCCGCTAAGACTCTGCAAAACCAGGGAGAGGAAGGAAAAATGAGGGGAAGACCCCCAAAGGGTGTGAGAACTACACCAAAAAGGGAGTTCTCAGTGGGTACCACCGCCAGACCTGACGGTCTGCCCACTAAGTCCTCAAGAGACATAAAATGACCAAAGCAGTAAAGACTGAAATAGGAAAGCTGGAGACTCTCAACAGCTACCATTGTCACGCCCCGGGGTCGAAAACTGCGACCCGGGCTCGCCAACAGATCCGCCGCCCATACGGGGAGCCCCGTATAGACGAAGCGACTAACCTGCAAAAGAGCATTTATACTATACAGATATCAGAGCTGAAAGTAAAGCTGCTAGAAATAAAAGCTATATACAACACAAGGTCCTCACCAAAAGTACAAAAGTCTCTCAAGCAGTAAAATAAAATACAACTCTATACCTCACTACAAGGTCGCTCAACATAAACTCTCAAACAAGACCAGGGGTACATCTACTCTCTGGACGATGACTGGTAGGGAACTATCTCGCGACTCCCTTACCTCGATCAGAAGAAGCAGCAACAGGAGCAGCAGGAACAGGAGTAGAAGTCCCTGTGGGAAAATACACCACGACGGGTGTGAGAACTACGTCCCAAGTAGTTCTCAGTGGGTGCCGCCAACAAGCCCGACGGTCTGCCCACTAAGTCTACTAGAGGCATAAAGTAACAACATAATACTGAAATGAAATGGCTGGAAAAGTAACTCTACAGCTACTATGCCTCTATCTAGATGCTCAAGAAAAGGAACAGATGGAACATGATGCATCTACTAACACACACAGTAAACTCACCAAATCTATACTGACTGCCTCAAGGGTCCAGTCAAACCTGCGCCCCCCCCTACTGCCGCACATCCTCAACAGGACGGGTCTACCGTAGGGTGTCCGTGACTGCCACTAACTGGCACAGTCAGAGGGACGGCGTCGACAAGTCGCGATAGCAAGTAACAGGCCCAACTCCGGAGTGGCTCTCGAGGGGAGCGACCCCACCGAGGAAAGTATCCGCGTATCTCTGTCGAGCTCAAATATGGCTCATGCAGGCTATAGTCCAAACCACGATCAACAAGATCGACCAACAACACCAACTCTCAACCACAGGCTGGAAAACCACACAGCTGGGGCCACCGTCCACCAGACGGCTCCCACAACAGAACACTAAACTCACAGGAAAGACCGACACCATAAGGGTTCGGAATCCCGATAGACCGGTGCTAAGAACCCTATCAAACAAGAACAGACTCTAGGCTCCGCCTATCGAAGTTCCCGATCCCTTATAGTTCGGGAACACAATAACCTCGGTACGACACGCAGAAAACACCAACAGGGCCCGAAAGTCCCGGGAGACCTACACCTACAACCCTATCAAACAAGAACAGGTTCCAGGCTCGGCCCCCGTGGCTTTCGTCCCGACAACGGAACGGCCCCTAGAACCCGGATCACTCGAATCCTTTCGAGTGGGGAGATTTACAAGAAAAAGGTGACATTTGTTATTGAAAATCATTTGATCTAGAAGAAATCCATATTTAATGATTTTAGTTCTTTTTAGGAAAACAGTTAGAAAACAAGTCTTTTACCCAAACCCCGAAGGGCTGATGCCTTTGTCCAATCAAACAAGAACAGACTCCAGCGGCCCTTCGATGTTTGGAAGAAAACATTGGTAGACTAAAATCATGTATATGTCGAAAAGGGTTCTGGGTTCTAGGTCCGGCTAACACTAGTAAACTACTGCCACTAACACAGTGGCGACAACCCAAACAGGGGAAAACAAGATCTCTCGGGTCCACCGTTTACCCCAAACGGTTCCCGATACAGACAAGCGAACCCCTACATCTACCAGACTCCACTCTGCTCCCAAGCACGAGTGCAAATGCATCCCACACTAAAAAGAAGTCCCGACCGCTCGGCCCACTACCCGGGCGAGGATAACACTAAGTCCAGGAATGAAACATAAAGTGTGGATGTCTAAACATAAATAACCCTAGCCCAAGTGAGGGTTTTCTACTGGTCTGGTTACACATGCAACATATGACAGGGGTGCTAGGTCAGGTTCCAAGATAACAGATATTTTACAGGCGGTAGGAAGTAGAAGAGATCAAACGATCAACAGATAAAAACGAGGAATAATAACATTCAAATTCTAGCATGCTACCCAAGTCCAATCACTATCATGCATGATTCTATATCAATAGAATTAGAGCACAGTCCATAGATCTTGAAAGCAAAGCCACCCACCTCGATTTGCCACCAATTGCTCGTAGACACTTGCAATTGGCCTCCACGCGATCCGCACGCAAAACGAAGTCCGCTGCCGGAGTCCGCACGCAAAACGGAGCACGGTGCAAGAATCCGCACGCAAAATGGAGTCTGCACGAAAAACGGAGCACGGTGCCAAAACCCGCGCGCAAAACGGAGTCTGCACGCAAAACGGTGCACGCCGTCGGGGACCGCACGCAAAACGGTGCAGTAAAACACAGTCCCTAACACAGATAAGAGCAAGAGGGTTAAAACACTGTTCAAAAGAACGCTCCAAAACTGTGCTAAAAACACCGAAAAAACGAAGTGCGGGACCAACCTCGACGCGTCGCACCGCCCAACCGACCCGTTTGGAACACCTCGCGCGCTCCGCGAGGTCCACGGCGCACCGCCACAACCCCCAAAAATTCCCTCCTCACTCCCTCTCTCGCTCGGTGAAGAAGAAAGAAAAGAAAAAGGAAGAGAAATGGCGCTCGGGGGAGGAAGAAGAAGAAGAAGAAAAAGGGAAAAAGGGGGGTGGTCCACGGCTCAAGGGTGCACGGTGGACCGGCCAATGGGGGAGCCCCCAGCCGCGGTCCACGGCACACAGGCGCGTGCACCCGGCGCAGGCACACGCCTGCCCGTCCACGCGGCCGCGTCACCGCGCGCCACGCGGCACGCGACAGTCACGCGCCACACGGGCGCGTGACACCGAGCGCCCGCTCCCCTTCCGCGCGGCCGCCAACGGGGGCCCGCCACGTGGCGGCCCCTGCGTCACCCGCGCAGGAGCGCGTTCCCAATGCGCGCCAGACGCGCGCATTCCCGCGTCCGTACGCCGCCTCGAGCCGCGCGCCACCTCGGGATCCGCGCCACACCTCGAAAAACGCGCCGCGATGCCTCGAAAAACGCGCAACTCAACCGGGCTCCAAACCAAACAAGTAAATAGTCCATTCCTAGCGATTTCGCGCGCTGAATCCAAAAATGATGTCCATTTTTCCAAATTCTGATCCGAAAATTGCGGAGTGCCCCCGGATAGCCAACTTGATCCGATTTCCGCGCCGGGCCCAATTCTGCAGTCCGATTTGCCAAATTGCAACTCTAAAAATTCCCGAAGGCAACCGGAGGGGTAATCTTTTATCCAAACTTCGCTCGGAGTCCAAATTGACATCTGAATCACGCGAAACCACTACCCAACACTCGACGGGTCCTCCAATTTTCATGGGATCTCCTTTTAAGCCCAAGGTCCAACACTTGTGTCCAAATTGTGCACAAACACCACCGACACATCACGCAGGCCCCCAGTGATGCAAAATAAAACTCAAATTGCACCACAAATCCATTTCTCGGGCCCGACATGCCCACAAACACTCCCAACGGCCACCAAAAGCTGCCCAACAACCAGCAAACTCTACGCGGGGGATTCCGGGACCTCACACTCTCCCCCACTAAAAGAAAGTTTCGTCCTCGAAACTAACACAGCCCAAAAGGGGAGTTCCGAAGCCACAAGTAAGTATCCATCAACACCGTCTCCATCTCCCCAGTCGCTACGCACACTCCGCGAAGCGAGTTCCACATGGCCAGGAGTCCGAAAGCTGGAAAAACTCAGAAGTTCCAAAGGACAGAGGACAAGGAAGAACGACCAACTCTACTCGCCCAAAACTACACGTACTACGCCAACACAACCAACAAGAAGGGTAAAGGCCCCACCAGCCGGAAAGTCGTCAACCACAACTCTCAATTTAGAAAATGGCTGAAATTAACGAAAAGTCCGAAAATTTCGAAAGCACCAATGCCCTTGCCCCAATCAAACAAGAACAGGTTCGGGCACCGTCTCCATTTCTGGAGCAGTCTTTCGAAGTTTTCGTTCTGTTCGAAAATTTCAGCACACCGGCGAGAAAAGGGAGAGAAGTGTTGAAGTCGTTCCTGCCGTGGCAACAAAACGAAAGCTACGATTTAAACGCGACCCCTACGGACACCACCTCTAGTCCTAATCGTCGCCAACGATCCAAAAGTAGCACCAAGCCGCAAACCGCTGAAGCCACAGCTGAAGGAAGGATACCCTGGTGATCTATGAAAATGAACTCCTCTAGTCCAACTCGCGGAAGGTTAACTGATCTCATTCCACAATCAGCCGTTGAACAATACCGCAACAACTGGTCCATCCAGTGTGCTCAATCTGAGTCGTGGAGCTGCCCCTGAACTGTAACACCTGCCAGTGATATTCCAAGTCTCAACTGTACTGGACACAATCCACAAGGCTCCCCCCCCACACGCACAACACCAACAGAAATCTGTACCTCTAGTGCACGGGGTAACAACTCTACCTCCAGTCCAAACAGGAAAACCAAAAACACTCAACTCAAACTGCTGTAAAGAAATCATGCCCGCGACAATCTGGTCCACTGCCGTAGCGCCCTCCAACCGGGCGGTACAGACTCATCCGCTCGATGTAGGTGGTCGTCGCTCAGTCTGCCCCGACGTCGTATCCCTATCTGCCTGGCGGTAAATCGGCGGAGTTCCTTCATCCCGAAGAGGTAGAGGGGGTGCCGTCGCAAGCGGTATTGCTGTAAGTACTGCTCGAGGGCATGCTGCCTGAAAATGCCCCGACTGTCCACACGAAAAACATCGCCTCCGCCTGTGGTCACACTGCGACGCAGAATGCGGCCTACCACAAATGACATAGTCATCCCGCTGCTGCTGCTGATACATCGGCTGTGGAGAACCTCCTGGTCTCTGTCTCCTCTGAGACTCACGACCCTCAGACTGGGATCATGACGGCCCCGGGGGTCTCGATCTACTCAACTATCCAAACTCAGGCGGCACTAGATGTCTCTCCCCGGAGCTGGTCCCTGGCGCTCCGTCTCTCTCTGACGTGATTACTGATCCTCGGTCAACCCACCGAGCCTGCTCAACAACCGCAAAACTCGCGAACATACTCCAGAAGAGGTCGACTCCCCTGCTACAGGCGTCTAGGATCCCCTTCCAGTTTCTGCTTACACTGTCAGGAAAGAAGGCCTGGAGCAGTTAAGCACGAAACTGGTTCCAAGTCAACAACTGCACTCTCGGTGGTCCAGCAGGACGAACTCGACGCCACCAAATCTCGGCGTCCTCTTCCCAAAAGTGCGTAGCCAAGTGTACCTGAAGCTTCTCCATTGTTGCTATCCAGTTTTCAGCCTCCCACTGCTCCAAGCTCAAACCTGCAAATCGGGGTGGATCGGACTGCCGGGACTGGCCCTATCGACCGATGATGTCCCAAAGTTTATCTACTATCCGCCATCCACCCTACCTCGGTGCCTCGGCACTACTCGTCGACACGGAGGGGGTTGCTCGCTCCATCGGTGCCACTAGTACAACTGCATATGCCACTGCATAGGAAGGAGGTGCTGGAGGACTCTCAAGCAGTACTGCAACTGGCTGTGTTATCTGCTCCAACAGGCGCATCAAACGTTCCATGGCCTACTCCTGGCATCGGACAGCCTCCGACATCGGTAACATCTGGGTCCATAACCCTGGGTCTCGCTCTGCTCTGATAGCTCTGCCTCCCGCTGCTCGGGTACCCATCAGATGCGGGATGTGCCCTCTTCACCACACTGCACGACGTCTCAGAGGCATAGTGGTCCACTGCACAATAACAAACATCAGGACACAACAACCATACGACCCAATCCAGCGAAAGTCTAAGACATGTCACCCATTCCATAGCATTATGTTGTCTGCAGCCAACATAATCACTTAGGAGAATAAACATGCCAATCACTCATCCCGTCTCTTGGGAGAGGTATGAAACTCAATCAGGACTCTCGCTATAAGTCACGACTCTCACGTAGTCATCCTAATGTCCAACCACAAGCCTAGGGTTTCTAAGTCCACCACGACCTACAACCTAGGCTCTGATACCACCTAATCTGTCACGCCCCGGGGTCGAAAACTGCGACCCGGGCTCGCCAACAGATCCGCCGCCCATACGGGGAGCCCCGTATAGACGAAGCGACTAACCTGCAAAAGAGCATTTATACTATACAGATATCAGAGCTGAAAGTAAAGCTGCTAGAAATAAAAGCTATATACAACACAAGGTCCTCACCAAAAGTACAAAAGTCTCTCAAGCAGTAAAATAAAATACAACTCTATACCTCACTACAAGGTCGCTCAACATAAACTCTCAAACAAGACCGGGGGTACATCTACTCTCTGGACGATGACTGGTAGGGAACTATCTCGCGACTCCCTTACCTCGATCAGAAGAAGCAGCAACAGGAGCAGCAGGAACAGGAGTAGAAGTCCCTGTGGGAAAATACACCACGACGGGTGTGAGAACTACGTCCCAAGTAGTTCTCAATGGGTGCCGCCAACAAGCCCGACGGTCTGCCCACTAAGTCTACTAGAGGCATAAAGTAACAACATAATACTGAAATGAAATGGCTGGAAAAGTAACTCTACAGCTACTATGCCTCTATCTAGATGCTCAAGAAAAGGAACAGATGGAATATGATGCATCTACTAACACACACAGTAAACTCACCAAATCTATACTGACTGCCTCAAGGGTCCAGTCAAACCTGCGCCCCCCCCTACTGCCGCACATCCTCAACAGGACGGGTCTACCGTAGGGTGTCCGTGACTGCCACTAACTGGCACAGTCAGAGGGACGGCGTCGACAAGTCGCGATAGCAAGTAACAGGCCCAACTCCGGAGTGGCTCTCGAGGGGAGCGACCCCACCGAGGAAAGTATCCGCGTATCTCTGTCGAGCTCAAATATGGCTCATGCAGGCTATAGTCCAAACCACGATCAACAAGATCGACCAACAACACCAACTCTCAACCACAGGCTGGAAAACCACACAGCTGGGGCCACCGTCCACCAGACGGCTCCCACAACAGAACACTAAACTCACAGGAAAGACCGACACCATAAGGGTTCGGAATCCCGATAGACCGGTGCTAAGAACCCTATCAAACAAGAACAGACTCTAGGCTCCGCCTATCGAAGTTCCCGATCCCTTATAGTTCGGGAACACAATAACCTCGGTACGACACGCAGAAAACACCAACAGGGCCCGAAAGTCCCGGGAGACCTACACCTACAACCCTATCAAACAAGAACAGGTTCCAGGCTCGGCCCCCGTGGCTTTCGTCCCGACAACGGAACGGCCCCTAGAACCCGGATCACTCGAATCCTTTCGAGTGGGGAGATTTACAAGAAAAAGGTGACATTTGTTATTGAAAATCATTTGATCTAGAAGAAATCCATATTTAATGATTTTAGTTCTTTTTAGAAAAACAGTTAGAAAACAAGTCTTTTACCCAAACCCCGAAGGGCTGATGCCTTTGTCCAATCAAACAAGAACAGACTCCAGCGGCCCTTCGATGTTTGGAAGAAAACATTGGTAGACTAAAATCATGTATATGTCGAAAAGGGTTCTGGGTTCTAGGTCCGGCTAACACTAGTAAACTACTGCCACTAACACAGTGGCGACAACCCAAACAGGGGAAAACAAGATCTCTCGGGTCCACCGTTTACCCCAAACGGTTCCCGATACAGACAAGCGAACCCCTACATCTACCAGACTCCACTCTGCTCCCAAGCACGAGTGCAAATGCATCCCACACTAAAAAGAAGTCCCGACCGCTCGGCCCACTACCCGGGCGAGGATAACACTAAGTCCAGGAATGAAACATAAAGTGTGGATGTCTAAACATAAATAACCCTAGCCCAAGTGAGGGTTTTCTACTGGTCTGGTTACACATGCAACATATGACAGGGGTGCTAGGTCAGGTTCCAAGATAACAGATATTTAACAGGCGGTAGGAAGTAGAAGAGATCAAACGATCAACAGATAAAAACGAGGAATAATAACATTCAAATTCTAGCATGCTACCCAAGTCCAATCACTATCATGCATGATTCTATATCAATAGAATTAGAGCACAGTCCATAGATCTTGAAAGCAAAGCCACCCACCTCGATTTGCCACCAATTGCTCGTAGACACTTGCAATTGGCCTCCACGCAATCCGCACGCAAAACGAAGTCCGCTGCCGGAGTCCGCACGCAAAACGGAGCACGGTGCCAGAATCCGCACGCAAAACGGAGTCTGCACGAAAAACGGAGCACGGTGCCGAAACCCGCGCGCAAAACGGAGTCTGCACGCAAAACGGAGCACGGTGCCAAAACCCGCGCGCAAAACGGAGTCTGCACGCAAAACGGTGCACGCCGTCGGGGACCGCACGCAAAACGGTGCAGTAAAACACAGTCCCTAACACAGATAAGAGCAAGAGGGTTAAAACACTGTTCAAAAGAACGCTCCAAAACTGTGCTAAAAACACCGAAAAAAACGAAGTGCGGGACCAACCTCGACGCGTCGCACCGCCCAACCGACCCGTTTGGAACACCTCGCGCGCTCCGCGAGGTCCACGGCGCACCGCCACAACCCCCAAAAATTCCCTCCTCACTCCCTCTCTCGCTCGGTGAAGAAGAAAGAAAAGAAAAAGGAAGAGAAATGGCGCTCGGGGGAGGAAGAAGAAGAAGAAGAAAAAGGGAAAAAGGGGGGTGGTCCACGGCTCAAGGGTGCACGGTGGACCGGCCAATGGGGGAGCCCCCAGCCGCGGTCCACGGCACACAGGCGCGTGCACCCGGCGCAGGCACACGCCTGCCCGTCCACGCGGCCGCGTCACCGCGCGCCACGCGGCACGCGACAGTCACGCGCCACACGGGCGCGTGACACCGAGCGCCCGCTCCCCTTCCGCGCGGCCGCCAACGGGGGCCCGCCACGTGGCGGCCCCTGCGTCACCCGCGCAGGAGCGCGTTCCCAATGCGCGCCAGACGCGCGCATTCCCGCGTCCGTACGCCGCCTCGAGCCGCGCGCCACCTCGGGATCCGCGCCACACCTCGAAAAACGCGCCGCGATGCCTCGAAAAACGCGCAACTCAACCGGGCTCCAAACCAAACAAGTAAATAGTCCATTCCTAGCGATTTCGCGCGCTGAATCCAAAAACGATGTCCATTTTTCCAAATTCTGATCCGAAAATTGCGGAGTGCCCCCGGATAGCCAACTTGATCCGATTTCCGCGCCGGGCCCAATTCTGCAGTCCGATTTGCCAAATTGCAACTCTAAAAATTCCCGAAGGCAACCGGAGGGGTAATCTTTTATCCAAACTTCGCCCGGAGTCCAAATTGACATCTGAATTGCGCGAAACCACTACCCAACACTCGACGGGTCCTCCAATTTTCACGGGATCTCCTTTTAAGCCCAAGGTCCAACACTTGTGTCCAAATTGTGCACAAACACCACCGACACATCACGCAGGCCCCCAGTGATGCAAAATAAAACTCAAATTGCACCACAAATCCATTTCTCGGGCCCGACATGCCCACAAACACTCCCAACGGCCACCAAAAGCTGCCCAACAACCAGCAAACTCTACGCGGGGGATTCCGGGACCTCACAACCATGCCTCTATCTAAATGCTCAAATGGGGCAAACTCTGATAAAGATACGCAACAGTCGCACACGAGGTGCTCACTCGACCCAATCGAGCTGACTGCCATATCGGGTCCAGTCAAACCTGCGCCCCACCTACGACCACCTCCCGCTGACGGGCACGGATTACATAGGGCGTCCAAACGGACTAACTCGCTATCGAGTAGTGGCTCATGCAGGCTATAATCAAAATCCACGCTCTCTCTCAGAATGGATAAACTCAAGATCACCAAGCCTCTCGCACAATGGTCAACAACTCACAATGACCTTGGGGCCACCGTCAATCCCCAAACGGTTCCCAACAACACGAGCACTGGTCTAACACAGCTACTAGACTCCACTCGGTCCCCCCCGTGACACGTCATCACTCATAACTCACCAACTCTGTCATCACTCACAACTCACCAACTCTGTCATCACTCACAACTCACCAACTCTGTCATCACTCACAACTCACCAACTGACCGGTCCGTCACGGTCTGACCGGAACCCAACACGGTCTAAAGCCTACTCCGGAGCGGCGCTCGAGGGGAGCGACCCACACGAGCAAGGTATCTCAGTAACCAGTATCTCAGTAACAAGTATCTCTGTATAGCAGGACTTTGATCACAAATCTGATCAAAGTGGGAAGACTCAACCACTAAAGAAAGGCCCGACCTCAATCGGATGCAACTAAACGATAAGTGGGAAACTCCATCCACTAGAGGAAACTGATACCCAATCTGGTGCATAGATAAACATCCGGTCAACCGCCCAATATCCGCGGTTGCCGCAAAGCCCCACAACTAATCCAACCTGTGCCAGACACGAAGTCCCAACTACACTATCCAGACCCCTGCTCGAACCCGAGCAACCTTGACCACCCGACCAACAGGAAGGAGAAAAGAAAAGCATGGTTTCTCCTAAGTCAAGTTCCAATAAATAGTGTAGCAATAAAAGGTGGCCTAACTATATGTCCATACAAGCATGCATTTGTCCTCAAGAATGATATAGAAAGTAAACCACATGCCTACACCTGATCGTAATCCTCGATTACAATAACTCCTCAGAGTGAAAATCCGCACATAGCTACAAAATCCTATCCCAAAGCATAAACCAACCACACGAAAGGCTATGTGCTAACATGGCATGTTACATAATCTCATAGGGTAACATTATCCTAGGTAAGCTTACACTAATCATCACATAGATGCCCAAGTCATGCTAGTCCTCAGTATACCTCATAAATACTATTCCTGCGATCATTTATACAAATATCATTATCAAGCTTACCTACCTTACAAACATAAACCATGTACCCTAAACATGCATGCATCAGTCATAGAGGGGTGACATCCCCACAAGTGCACTTATATTCGCCATAACATAATCATTGCCTTATACAGTTACTGATATTAAGCTTACCCACCTGAAGTGCTTAAACCAAGGCAAACCTGAAGTCGGTGAAGAGTGTAGACGCTCACAGTTCAAAAATCTGCCAAAACTGCACCCTCGGTGCATGTCGCGAAAGCCTCGGCTCCAAACAGCTAAAAGTACCCCGAAATCAAGGTTTCCAGATCCAACGGGTCTAGCAACACTTGCAAACACCCCTGGGTACGACAATAAGGTCCAAGATCACACTTTTATTCCAAAATGTAACCAAGTACACACATTCTGAAAATCAGTCCCAAAGATGTAATTATTTCACCTGCAGCGAGAACTCAGAAAATTCCAAAATAAATATTGTCGCGATCGTCGCGTCGATACCTTCGAAACGAGTACCTGCACGTCAAATTCCGAGGACCGTAGGCCGAGTTACAAATTCCACAGTACAGGTGCGCAAAACCACACAGCAACATAACTGTAATTCCATTTACAGACAAGGGGAAGAACATATACCTTCGGGCAAAACTCAGAAAAATCCAAGAAAAATACTGTGATATTCCTTGCGTCGAGTAGATGAAAAAAGTGTATAAGCACGTTGCCATACGATGCCCGGTTGCGGAGATAATGCCGAAAGACCACGCCGCTGTCCAAATCTCCATCACAGAAATGGGGTCACAGTAAGCTCGAACAAACACCTCAAAAAGTGCGAAATGAGGGAAAGCTGAAGGTACCTAGATCGTACATCTGTCCGTCGCGGATCCAGCGGCGAAGAAATCGCTCGAAAAGGTGGTCGGAGTAGGCCGGGGGAGCTCGCGCACCGAAACGCGACGAAGGGGAACCCAAATGGACGAGCGTCGCGCCGCGCCGTAAAAAAGGAAACCTCGATAAGCGTGCCACCAAAAATCTCAAAACTTTGCAGATGGATGCAGCAAAGCTCGGCGATCATCTTTGCTGAAGGCGCCATAGCGAGAGGAGGCTCGGAAATGGCGGAAAAAGGGGAAAGAAGGAAGCTCGGATCGCTTTTATAGGCTGCAGAAACAAATCGAAAAATACCGAATATGTCCCAAATTCCGGGCGCAGGGAACTTTCGGGCGCGCACTGTAGCAGCCCGAAACTTCCCTGGGCGCGCACTGTAGCAGACCGAAACTCCCCTGGGCCTCCACGTCGCCCGCCAAACAGGCGACAGCGATCCAGACCAACCACCGCACGACACGTGGCTCGCTGCACAGCCGACACGTGGCACGCACCCAGTCAACGCGTCGCTGCCACGCCCACGTGCGCGCTGTCGGCGCCGCCTGCGCCCCTCTGCCAGGCACGCGCCCCGAGGCCACCCACACACACTCCGTGAACCGGGTCCACTGCACCGACAAATCATAAACCGCCACGTGTCCACCCCGGTCCACCGTACACCACAAGCCTGCTCCGTGCTCCCAGACCACAACACCGACCAGTCGTTTCCCTCCACGTGTCCCATCCTCCGGTGCACGCCAGCCTCGTGGACCGCGCAGCTGCCCGCGCCCCTGTGCGCCTGCCCGCGGCCAGGCGCCGCCTGCCCGAGCCTGCGCCGCCGTCCTCCGCTGCTGCCCGCCACCGCCAGCCGTCGCCGGAAACACTGCTCCGGCCATGAACAGTAATTTTACTGTAGCAACCTCCGAAAAATGCATGAAAATAGCCCATTTTGACCGTTTTCGCGTGCTGAGTCCAAATCCGGTGTCCGATTTGCCAAATTCCAACTCTAAAAATTGCTGAAGGCATCCGGAAAGGTGTTCCTTGGTCCAAACTTCGCGCTGAGTCAATTTTTAATATCCATTGCGCGCGAAACCACTTCTAAACTTCCGACGGGGTCATCAGACTACTCTCGTGATCCATTTAACACACATAGTCCATCCCTAATGTCCAATTGGTGCACAAATCCCACCAACACGCCACATAGGCCTCCAGAAGCTGTAGATGCAACAGCAGTCTAATGGTGAAATTTCGGGTCTTCACATCCGCGGTCGCCGCAAAACCCCACAAGTCCACAATCTAATCCAACCTGTCCCAAACACACAGTCCCGACTACACTATCCCAAACCCCTGCTCGAACTTGAGCAACATGAATCTAGAAGAAAAGGAGAAAGAACAAACATGGTTTCTCCTAAGTCAGATTCCAACATGATAGTGTAGCAGTAAAAGATGGCCTATCTAGATGTCCATACAGCATGAAATTGTCCTCAGGAAAGATAGAAGTAAGAACATATCAAATGGTAGCTCTACAAGATATAAACAACGTGCCAAAATCACTAATGAACTACACCTGTTCATAATGCATGATCTATAATCCATAATAACTCCTCAGAGTAATACCCGCACATAGTTGTAACATCCTGTCCCCTCGAATGATAAATCCTCATGAAAGACTATGTGCTAACATGGCATGCTAATAAATCGCTACTATAAATGTCAATCCCACATAAATAGGCCAATGATTAATTAAGCATGATCTCTATATCATCTAGTATGAAATGAACATAGTCATCTACAGTATGCTAGATCTCAATCCACTAGAAGCATGTACAATAGTCAAGTAAGCATCAATCACATAATCAAGGCCATTTCCATGCTTACATCTCATTTTGTTTAGTTGTATCTTAAATCTTGCATGCTAGCAATCAAAAGAGTAATAATCCGAGAAGGTAAGATTTCCTCAACCATCAACTTGAATATCCAAACTTGCTAGTTCCCAAAGTCATAACATGAATAAATATTTTGTAATTCCCTGATACAATTATCATTCCTAAGCTTACCCTTCAACCATGTATGGGTACTCACATGCATGCATTCTAACATATAGAATTAGAGAACCGTCCACCGGTTCTGGGGACAAGGCAACCCACCTGAAACGCTTTCCGCAGGCAAAGCCGAAGTCGGTGAAGTGCGTAGTCACGCGCTATCCAAAATCCGTCGAAACTGCACCCTCGGTACTCAGTCGCACAAGCCTCTGCCTCAACCAACAATGCAACCACATACAACAATCAAATACCCCAAATGCCCAAATAGCACACACTGTTTTCCAAACCAGCAGAGAAGAGGGGGGATTCTCACCTGTGTATAGTCCTCCAAAAATCTCAGAAAAATCACGATTGCGATCCTCGCGACGAGTAGATACAAATCGAGTATTTATACGTCCCGTTCCGATACCTGTAGGCCAAGATATAAATACAACAACGCGGGTATGCCGAATTATCACAAACAGAAATCTGTAGGAAACCAGTCCGAAAGAAGCATAAATATCACCTTCGAAGAGTCCTCCAAAAATTTTGATAAAAATACAGGTGCATTCCACTCGAAGCTTAGATATCAATCGAGTCCTTAAACGCCTCATTCCGATGCCCTTAGACCGAGAAAATCCAACAATACTCCACCGCTGTCCCAAAACTCGCAACAGTACAAGGGGTCAAAGATTGCCTCAGGAACCATGCCAAGAACTCAAAATGAGGCGAAGTAATTAGCACAGAAATCGAAGACGTACCTCTCGTGAACGCGTTGCCGCAAAAACCAGCTCAAAAGTCCAACAGGGTAGCTCATGGGGTCTCGCGCACTGAAATGCGACGATAGAAGCCACAATCCAAGAAGCGTCGAAGTGCGCCGCGTCGCAGAAAACGCCGATGCCGCGGCCTCCAAAAAATCCGGGAATCCATCGAAGGGTGGAGGAGAGGGAGAGGAACAACTTTCCTAAAAGCCTCAGCCCAAGAGAAGCTCGGGAAAGCCCGCAAAAAGAAGCCCAAAGGGCTATTTATAGCCCAAGTCCAACACACCAAAGAATCCGGATTCGGGCGCCGGATTCGGGCGCCCGAATACGGCCCGAACGCCCTACTGTGTGCGCCCGGATCACCCTCGGCGCGCCATATCACCCGATCCGCACCCGGCGCGCCTGGCGCACGCACGCCCGCCAATCGTGGCGCGCCGCGTGGCGACGCGGTCCACGGCGGAGACCGTGGGCCGCGGTTCACGCCGGCCCAGCCGGGTCGCTTCGCCCGCCAATGAGCGGGCGACACGTGGCCTGGCGGGGTCCATCGTGCGCCGCGCCCGGCGCGCTGTCCCGCATGCGTTGGCTGGCATATCCCCGCGCGCCACGTGTCCAGGCCTCAGCTCGCTGCGCCCGGTGCATGCCAGAACCCGTGGACCGCGCTGCCCGCCGTCGCGCACGCGCCTGCCCGCGCCCCTCGCCGCCGCGCTCCACCGCTGCCCGTCGCCGCCGGTGCTGCCCTGGCCTGCCGGAATTGTAAACCTTGCCTCGAAATCCGTGTTTTGGCATCCGGGCTCCGAAAAATACAAGTAAATAGTCCATTTTCATCGTTTTCGCGCGCTGAGTCCAAATCCGACGTCCGTTTTGCCAAATTCCACTTCTAAAATTTGTCGAAGGCATCCGGACAGGTAAACTTAATCCAAGTTTCACGCTGGGTCCAATTCTTGAGTCCGATTTGCGCATAAACACCTCCATCACACCGAAATAAGACTCCAGAAGTCGCTGATCACACTGCAAAAGCTCTGCGGAGATCCGGGTCATCACAATCTCCATCACCTTTTGGTGACCATCCCTGCCAAATCCCAACATCGTAGATGCACCCGGTTGTCGGCGGGGGAGTTGCACCAGCCGGAACCCTAACTTGCTCTGCCGCGGTTGTACACCACACCCGGTGGCTCGGGCCTTGAATCAAAATGATAGGAATTTGCTGTTGGGCCTAGAGAACCCCTCCATGAAGTTTCATGGCATTTGGATTAGTGTGCACTTCGCATCTCGTAACCCTAGTTTTGGGTTAATTCAGTTTTGGCCGGGGTTGCGCCGCCGCCGCTGCCGCCGCTTTTTGCCGCCGACCACCTACCCAGATAGCTCCACCAGGTCGAGACAGACCCATGGATGCCCTTGCATGAGACCCATGCTGCTCGATTGTGGCTTCACTATTTTTGGCTCATGCTCCGGCCGAGCTTGCTCCGTCGCCGCCTCTCGCCGCCGACCATGAGCCCAGCGAGCTTCGTCACTACAACAAAATAGGGCTTTTAGTGGCAATTATTTTTTACTTTCCCGGCAATTATAATTGCCGCTAAATAGTTTTACGGCAATTAAAATAATTGCCGCTATTGGTTGCGGTATTTGTTTCGGCGGTTGGTAAAAGCCTAAACAAATGCCGCTAAATACTATCTAATAGCAACTATTATAAATGCCACTATAATTATCTATAATTGCCACTAAAAACATATTAAATGACTAGTAAATAGAACCTATAGCGGCAATTATTTTGAGACTCTTTAAATTGACATGTAAGAATAAATTAATCATGCAAACAATTTTAAATTTGATTACATTCAACAATTGTCAAACAAGAGAAGCCAAATTATTTAGCCAAATAAGAATTTGCATAGTAAAAATATAATTGTCAATTAAAAATTACATTCAAAGTTTTCAAACTAAAAAAAAAATAAAACCTAATATGAAATAAATCAGAAGCATTTCAAGCTTCTGATTCATGCAAAAGCTTCAGCAAGTTGGTTTTTCACACTACGGGGTGCTACTCGTTTTGTCGAAGCCTTTCGTGTTTTGGGTGTCAAGGATACGTTATATGCAAATAAGTCTTAACATAAATTAATAGTAATTTGGAGGAAATTGTACTAATAATTGGACAATGAAAGGGCAAAATTGAGAGAAGATCATATAAGCTCCAGAAATTTGCAATTCAAGTACCTGGGATAGCCTTCTCATTTAATGAAGGTTGGACAGGGAACTCAAATGAAGGAACTTCTTCTTTACTCTCATTATCATTCGACGCAGATGAGTTAATACTATCAACCAAAGAACTGTTTCCACAAAAGTGGCCAGTTAAATTTGTGCTCTAATAGTGAAAAATTGGAAAGATACTGGAAATGACTTTGATGGCATTAAAAACCCGGTCTCTTGCTAAGGGTGACCTCCATTCTCACAAGGCTTAACCTAAAATCCATCAAAATCTCTTTAAGTAGAAGATAAAATAGTAAGATGCAAATTGAACTACACAAAAGAAGAACTTTTTTGTCACGCCCCGAGTGTAAACCAGAACTCGGGCTCGTCTACAGATCCGCCGTGCACACGGAATTTTCCGCATACACGAATCGCCGGTAACCTGCTCAAATGAAACAGATACAAAATAGAGCAATAAAACAGAGCAGAACTGAAAAATACTACATCTCAGACTGAACTGGAAGTAAAAATACAAAATGACTGTAGAATAGAGTACAAGTTTCTCTCCCAGCTCACCACAAAAATACAACCAGCTGGCTAAAGCCAGGCCCCAAAAGTAAAAGTACAACCGTCTGAGATAGGATACATAAGAGGTACCAGTCTAGCTACTCACTGTCGGGCCCACTGTCTAGCTACTCAGCCGTCCTCTCTCCTCGACCCACCGCTGTATGTCCAGCAGCACCCGCAGAAGGCTCTGCAAAACAAAGGAGAAGAAAAGAAAAAGAAGAATGGGGGTGAGAACTACTAGTAAACCAGTAGCCTCCCCTAGTGGGTAAAACCTCAAACTATGACACACCCACTAGGTCTACCAGAGGCAAAAAGGAAAGAAGAGTGGTAAGAAATGAAACCACTGCAAAAGGAAAATCTACCACTACTATGCCTCTAAAATACAGTCCTAGACTGGAATAACCGTATGCAACAATAACCAATCGTCCCAGATGAACCCAATCTGTACCGCCCTCATAATCGGGCAAATAAGCCGCGCCGATGTGATAGCAAAGTTCCTGCTGCCGCCCTCATCATCGGGCAAATAAGCCGCGCCGATGTGATAGCAAAACTGTCCATAACTGTCTGGCCCCGGCCTCCGGAGGGGATCTCGAGGGGAGCGACCCACACGAGGAAAGCATCATCGGGCAATAACCGCGCCGGTGTGATAAAAGCATCACCGGGCAATAACCGCGCAGGTGTGATAAAAGCAGGATTGGATCACAACTATAAAGCCCCAGTGGAACACAACCCTCCACTAAAAGAAAACTGAATCCCAATCAGATGCAAAAGTAACCATCCGGTCAATCGCCCAATATCCGCGATTGCCGCAATACCCCACAATCACAACCATGTCTCACATCCGACATCTGGTCAACCGCCTACTATCCGCGGTTGCCACAAAACCCTCTAATCCATAATCATGCCCTATCCCCGATGTCCTATAACCGACATCCGGTCAACCGCCCAATATTCGCGGTCGCCGCCAAAACCCATAATACATAATCCATGCCCCAGCTACACTATCCCAACCCCTGCACAAACCCGAGCAGCAAATACCACCTGACTAACGAAAGGAGAAAAGAAACAAGCAAGGTTTCTCCTAAGTCAAGTTCCAGCATGAAAGTGTAGCGATAAAAGATGGCCTACCTAGATGTCCAAACAAGCATGCAGATGTCCTCATGAAAGATAAAGAAAGTGCGACAAATAATGGCCCCACATGTGTATCAATTAAAAGCTCCGCATAGATATAATCATCATGCTAAAACATTATCCAACCACACATGTTTAAAATCCACAACTTTCCCTCACCCAAATCATCCACCTATGCATGTCCCAAAAGATCCTCAAGTGGTACCCTCCCACAAGACATTTCATTTTATCCCGGCATAAAAGTAAATTCCACATGCAAGGTTAGGTGCCAAAACTATACCCATACAAACATGTATAACCCCCAACCACTATCAGAGTTCCACAATAGTCATTTTCATATGATAGGCTCACAATCATTACTTTAAGCATGCATGTCCATAATTGATCATTCAATAAATCAATTGGAGGATCTCTCCAATATTCCTAGAGGTATGTCAGAAAAATGAGGAGTATAACAACCACCCACCTCGATCGCTAATTCCAAGTCCAAAAAGTGCTCCAGGCCAAAAAGCTAAACCGCCGCGATCACTGAACAAGAATTACCCCAAAACATACAATTAAACTCAACACATGATGTCCCAAAGCTAACAGTCCAAAGATGCCCTGTTTTTACCTGCGAGGAGTGCCCGGAAAAATCCAAGAAAAATACTCTCACGATCCTCGCGACGAACCCGTCGAAACGAGTACCTGCATGCTCAAATCCGAGTTTCCCACACTGAGAAATAAATCCGACAAGGGGACCACCCCAAAATAATCTGCTCTCAAAAACTGTAGCACTAATTCCTGTAACCAGAGATTTCTCACCTTCGAAAAATATTCAGAAAATTCCAAGAAAAATTGGGGATATTCCTCGTGATGTGTAGATGCAAAACGCCTTTTGAATCGCTCCAATCCGATGCCTGTGCACGAAGATATCATCAAAATACTGCAGCACTGTCCAAAACTCCGCCCCAGAAAATAAGGTCACAAGATGATCCGAAAAACCCATGAAAAGCTCGGAATGGGAAAAACCAGTAAACATGAGAAACGTAGCCCTACCTGTCGTGAAGACGATGGCGCAAGAATCACAGAAAAAGGTGCTCGGGGTAAGCCGGGGGAGTCCTCGCACCAAAACGCGACGAAGAAGACCACAAACGAACGAGCGTCGCGCCGCGCCGTAAAAATAGAAACCTTGGGATGCGTGCCGCAGAAAAATCCAGGAATCTGCAGATGGATCCGGCTCTGGGAGATGAAGAAATCTCGTGAAGGTGGCACTGTGAAAGGAGGAACAGGGAAAGAGTTCTTCACTGCAGAACTCGGCCTATTTATAGGCCAGGAAAAACAATTGGAGAAATGACCAATGGGTCCCAACTTTCGGGCGCTCCCGGTTTTCGGGCTGCTACAGTGTTGGGCCCGGCCCAACACTGTGCGCGCCCGAAATCGCCACGGGCCTCCACGTCGCCCCCGAACAGGCAACAGCCTTCCCCGCCGCACGCGTAGCGCCGCGTGGCCCGCCTGGTCAACGCGGGTGGGTGGCGCCCGCGAATCACAGGGCGCCACTTGGCTCGCACTAACACCCCCCGACCAACCCTGGCGCGCCGCCTGGCGCACCCTGCCGCGCACTGTTCCGAGGCACCCCGCGCTCCATGGTCCCTGCCTGCGTGAGCCCGCCAACCAGAAACCGCCACGTGTCCCGCCGGTCCATGCACCGCGCCCGCCTGCTCCGTGGTCCAAGTCCACTGCACCGACCAATCCCAAGAAGCCACGTGTCCAACCCCCTGGTGCACGACGGCCCGTGGACCGCGCGCCTGCCCGCGCACCCGCGCGCCTGCCCGCGCGCTGCCCGCGCCCACCCGCTGCCCGCGGCCGCTCTGCCGCCTGCCCGAGCCCGTCCGCCGTGCTCCGCCGCTGCCCGCCGCCGCCGCAGCTGCCCGCCGCCGGCCGGAGTTACTGTTCCGGCATGAACAGTAATCGGTTGACCAAAAACATCAAGTAGGTAGTCTATTTTGACCGTTTTCGTGCGCTGAATCCGAATTTGCTGTCCGATTTGCCAAATTCTAACTCCAAAATTTGCCGAAGGCACCCGGAAAGGTGTTCTTTTGCCCAAACTTCGCGCTGAGCCCAATTTTAATATCCACTTTGCGCAAAACCACTTCTGAAGATCCGACGGAGTCCACTGATCACCCACGTGATCCAATTAAGCCCGAAGTCCGCCACTTGTGTCCATTTGGTGCACAAACACCTCCAACGCACCCCGTAGGCCTCCAGAAGCCACCCAGCGTACTGCAACAGCACTGCGGAGATCCAGGTCATCACATCCTCCCCCACTAAAGAAAGTTTCATCCTCGAAACTAAAGTTATTCCTCAATCCGGAACCTCAACCAAGTAGAGGGGGTAAATATCCAATCATCCACCACTCAAGCTCCCAAAGCTGTCAAATACCTCCTCCAGAGACGCGACGCAATCCTTGGGTCTCTTACTAGAACAGAATAGAGGCGGGCACTCCAGGAAACCGCACCACCTCGTCCAAGTACAGCTGGGCTAACCGCTCGAGCTACCAAGTCCAAAAGCAAAAAGCTCAACGCGAGTACCACCGCACTCCCGGGGTATCCCACAACCATGCTAGCCAAAAAGGCTGCGCACCCACGGCGGGACACCCGCCCCGCTCACAAAGTCGAAACCATAGAGGCAAAGATAGCCCCCGAGCAACCCCAGCACACCATCTACCTCTGGCCTAGCCCCTCCTAAGAGGACCGTCCTCGCGGCACAAATCAACCGCCGCGAAAAGAAGAAAACCGAGCCAGCCAAATCGTCCTAAGTACCAAATCCAAAACCCAAAACTAGTTTAAGACCATCAGGTCTACCGGTACTATCAAGGACTCAACTACACCGGGCAGGACCAACAACACTCCCCTACAAACCGAGGATCGAGAATATAAACCTACCGAACCCAAGGTAACTGTCCTACCCCTAACCAAAGACTAGGATGCTCAAGTGCTAAACAATGCAAAACCAAAGCCTGTAAATAAAATAAAATAACAAAAATAATACCTGTCACCACAAGGTCGGCTGCCGTAAAGTCCTCCACCTGAGCGGCGTAGACCCGACCGCCCTGAGCCGGCGGCCGGTGATCCGCCGGGTAAAAAGAAGGTGATCCGCTCGCTGGAGCATAAAGCCGCTGAGCTGACAACTGCTGCTGAGGCGAAAAAGGAGCCGATGCTGATGAAGGTGCCGCTGAAGTCGAAAAGGGGCACGAAGCCCGAATGTGGCCTGGCTGTCCACACCTGTAACAACGACCCCACCTCTGATCACAGGTGTGCGACAAATGAGGTCCCCCGCAGAATATACATCTGTCTCTGTCACGAAGCCGTGGCTGTCCCGGCTGATGCTGTCCCTATGTCTGATGCTGAGACTCCGGCTGCTGCTGCGATGGCCTCCGAGATCCACTAGGCTCTCGCTGATCCGCACGCCCATGGCTAGGTAACTGAGACCGCGGCGGTCTCCCCACGCTAGCCTGTCCCTCGTCCTCGGGTACTGGTCGTTTCTTAACGGAACTCTGTGCGACCATCCCGCCTCGCCTCGCCACCACTGTGTCGCCTCTTTCCACCCATTCGGCATGGTCGACGGCCTCCTTAAGAGTTTGGAGTCGCTGTGCATGCACTAGGGTATAAATCTCGCTGCGGAGGCCTGCCTCGAATAACTCGACCTGGTGTGGTCCATCACGGGCGACAAAGGGCACGCAGTTAAGCAACTGAATGAACTCCTGATAGTAATCCTGAACCGGTCGATCGCCCTGCTGAAGGTTCTTCAAATCATCCTCCAGTTTTCTCTTCACGCTCGTCGGAAAATAGGTATCCAATACCATACGCCGGAACTCAGACCAGGGTAACTGTCGAGAAATCTGGAAATCCCGTGGCTCCACTCGACGCCACCAAACATCTGCATCTCCATCCAGGCAGTGTACCGCCATATGAACTCTGTACCTTGGGTCGATGAAGAAATCCCTGAAAATCTTCTCCATCGCTGATAGCCATGTTCCAACCTCCCACGGCTGCATGTCCCGCCCCGAGAATCTAGGCGGTTCGTGCTTACAAAACTTAACAAGTTTGTCAGCAATATCCTGCTCCTCGGCCGGGGTCAAAGTCTGGGCCACTCCCCGAGCCCCGCTACTCGATGATGGTGTCGTCGGCACCAGTGGTACCACAGGTGGTGCCGAGGCCTAAAGAACTGTCGGAGGCGGCGCCTCTCTCTGCGCCAGTAGCTGCTCAATCCGCTGCTCCTGCCGGCGGTTGGTCTCAGCCAGTTGGGCCACCAAGGCCCTCAACTCAGCAATCTCAGAAGGTCCAGCCTGTCCTGGCTCAACAGGGGGTGTAGGGGCACCCCCGGTAGGAATCCGACGTCGGGGAGGCATCTGCCACAAGAAACCACAAGTCAGCCACACAACCACACACGACCCAATCTAGCGAAAGTCAAGGACATCCCCCTATTTCTGTAACTTTATGTTGTCTGCAGCCAACATAACTGTCCCACAGAAAATAGGGTATGCCGATCCCTCTTCGCTCTCTGGAAGAGTCAAATACTAAATCACCGACTTTCGCAAATTGTCACGTCCCTCACGCCCTATCATCCTAGGGCTAACCAAAAGCCTAGGGTTTCCTAAGTCCCAACTGACCTATCCCTAAGCTCTGATACCACCTAATCTGTCACGCCCCGAGTGTAAACCAGAACTCGGGCTCGTCTACAGATCTGCCGTGCACACGGAATTTTCCGCATACACGAAGCGCCGGTAACCTACTCAAATGAAACAGATACAAAATAGAGCAATAAAACAGAGCTGAACTGAAAAATACTACATCTCAGACTGAACTGGAAGTAAAAATACAAAATGACTGTAGAATAGAGTACAAGTTTCTCTCCCAGCTCACCACAAAAATACAACCAGCTGGCTAAAGCCAGGCCCCAAAAGTAAAAGTACAACCGTCTGAGATAGGATACATAAGAGGTACCAGTCTAGCTACTCACTGTCGGGCCCACTGTCTAGCTACTCAGCCGTCCTCTCTCCTCGACCCACCGCTGTATGTCCAGCAGCACCCGCAGAAGGCTCTGCAAAACAAAGGAGAAGAAAAGAAAAAGAAGAATGGGGGTGAGAACTACTAGTAAACCAGTAGCCTCCCCTAGTGGGTAAAACCTCAAACTCTGACACACCCACTAGGTCTACCATAGGCAAAAAGGAAAGAAGAGTGGTAAGAAATGAAACCGCTACAAAAGGAAAATCTACCACTACTATGCCTCTAAAATACAGTCCTAGACTGGAATAACCGTATGCAATAATAACCAATCGTCCCAGATGAACCCAATCTGTACCGCCCTCATCATCGGGCAAATAAGCCGCGCCGATGTGATAGCAAAGTTCCTGCTGCCGCCCTCATCATCGGGCAAATAAGCCGCGCCGATGTGATAGCAAAACTGTCCATAACTATCTGGCCCCGGCCTCCGGAGGGGATCTCGAGGGGAGCGACCCACACGAGGAAAGCATCACCGGGCAATAACCGCGCCGGTGTGATAAAAGCAGGATTGGATCACAACTATAAAGCCCTAGTGGAACACAACCCTCCACTAAAAGAAAACTGATTTCCAATCAGATGCAAAAGTAACCATCCGGTCAATCGCCCAATATCCGCGATTGCCGCAATACCCCACAATCACAACCTTGTCTCACATCCGACATCTGGTCAACCGCCTACTATCCGCGGTTGCCACAAAACCCTCTAATCCATAATCATGCCCTATCCCCGATGTCCTATAACCGACATCCGGTCAACCGCCCAATATCCGCGGTCGCCGCCAAAACCCATAATACATAATCCATGCCCCAGCTACACTATCCCAACCCCTGCTCAAACCCGAGCAGCAAATACCACCTGACTAACGAAAGGAGAAAAGAAACAAGCAAGGTTTCTCCTAAGTCAAGTTCCAGCATGAAAGTGTAGCGATAAAAGATGGCCTACCTAGATGTCCAAACAAGCATGCAGATGTCCTCATGAAAGATAAAGAAAGTGCGACAAATAATGGCCCCACATGTGTATCAATTAAAAGCTCTGCATAGATATAATCATCATGCTAAAACATTATCCAACCACACATGTTTAAAATCCACAACTTTCCCTCACCCAAATCATCCACCTATGCATGTCCCAAAAGATCCTCAAGTGGTACCCTCCCACAAGACATTTCATTTTATCCCGGCATAAAAGTAAATTCCACATGCAATGTTAGGTGCCAAAACTATACCCATACAAACATGTATAACCCCCAACCACTATCAGAGTTCCACAATAGTAATTTTCATATGATAGGCTCACAATCATTACTTTAAGCATGCATGTCCATAATTGATCATTCAATAAATCAATTGGAGGATCTCTCCAATATTCCTAGGGGTATGTCAGAAAAATGAGGAGTATAACAACCACCCACCTCGATCGCAAATTCCAAGTCCAAAAAGAGCTCCAGGCCAAAAAGCTAAACCGCCGCGATCACTGAACAAGAATTACCCCAAAACATACAATTAAACTCAACACATGCTGTCCCAAAGCTAACAGTCCAAAGATGCCCTGTTTTTACCTGCGAGGAGTGCCCGGAAAAATCCAAGAAAAATACTCTCACGATCCTCGCGACGAACCCGTCGAAACGAGTACCTGCACGCTCAAATCCGAGTTTCCCACACTGAGAAATAAATCCGACAAGGGGACCACCCCAAAATAATCTGCTCTCAAAAACGGTAGCACTAATTCCTGTAACCAGAGATTTCTCACCTTCGAAAAATATTCAGAAAATTCCAAGAAAAATTGGGGATATTCCTCGTGATGTGTAGATGCAAAACGCCTTTTGAATCGCTCCAATCCGATGCCTGTGCACGAAGATATCATCAAAATACTGCAGCACTGTCCAAAACTCCGCCCCAGAAAATAAGGTCACAAGATGATCCGAAAAACCCATGAAAAGCTCGGAATGGGAAAAACCAGTAAACATGAGAAACGTAGCCCTACCTGTCGTGAAGACGATGGCGCAAGAATCACAGAAAAAGGTGCTCGGGGTAAGCCGGGGGAGTCCTCACACCAAAACGCGACGAAGAAGACCACAAACGAACGAGCGTCGCGCCGCGCCGTAAAAATAGAAACCTTGGGATGCGTGCCGCAGAAAAATCCAGGAATCTGCAGATGGATCCGGCTCTGGGAGATGAAGAAATCTCGTGAAGGTGGCACTGTGAAAGGAGGAACAGGGAAAGAGTTCTTCACTGCAGAACTCGGCCTATTTATAGGCCAGGAAAAACAATTGGAGAAATGACCAATGGGTCCCAACTTTCGGGCGCTCCCGGTTTTCGGGCTGCTACAGTGTTGGGCCCGGCCCAACACTGTGCGTGCCCGAAATCGCCACGGGCCTCCACGTCGCCCCCGAACAGGCAACAGCCTTCCCCGCCGCACGCGTAGCGCCGCGTGGCCCGCCTGGTCAACGCGGGTGGGTGGCGCCCGCGAATCACAGGGCGCCACCTGGCCCGCACTAACACCCCCCGACCAACCCTGGCGCGCCGCCTGGCGCACCCTGCCGCGGACTGTTCCGAGGCACCTCGCGCTCCGTGGTCCCTGCCTGCGTGAGCCTGCCAACCAGAAACCGCCACGTGTCCCGCCGGTCCATGCACCGCGCCCGCCTGCTCCGTGGTCCAAGTCCACTGCACCGACCAATCCCAAGAAGCCACGTGTCCAACCCCCTGGTGCACGACGGCCCGTGGACCGCGCGCCTGCCCGCGCACCCGCGCGCCTGCCCGCGCGCTGCCCGCGCCCACGCGCTGCCCGCGGCCGCTCTGCCGCCTGCCCGAGCCCATCCGCCGTGCTCCGCCGTTGCCCGCCGCCGCCGCAGCTGCCCGCCGCCGGCCGGAGTTACTGTTCCGGCATGAACAGTAACCGGTTGACCAAAAACATCAAGTAGGTAGTCCATTTTGACCGTTTTCGCGCGCTGAATTCGAATTTGCTGTCCGATTAGCCAAATTCTAACTCCAAAATTTGCCGAAGGCACTCGGAAAGGTGTTCTTTTGCCCAAACTTCGCGCTGAGCCCAATTTTAATATCCACTTTGCGCGAAACCACTTCCGAAGATCCGACGGAGTCCACTGATCACCCACGTGATCCAATTAAGCCCGAAGTCCGCCACTTGTGTCCATTTGGTGCACAAACACCTCCAACGCACCCCGTAGGCCTCCAGAAGCCACCCAACGTACTGCAACAGCACTGCGGAGATCCAGGTCATCACATTTTTAGCTTACAAAATCGAAGGAACTCTTCCTATCCTGAGCTTCTTGTTGCTTTCCTTTTTTGATTTCGACGGCTTTGTTGACACTGAAGAGATATGAAATAGGGAAATTTGGTGAGTACCAGAATACCATTTAGAGAGGAATTGTGTCCTTTTAGTGCTTTTAAAAGATAGTATCATTATCAATTATCAAATATAAGAGTCACAAGTACAAAGGCGTATCCAGAATATTGTTGTTCCTGATGCATGGTATGCATAAACTTTAAATCAACCCACTAAAGCAAAAAAAAATCCATCAGACCCACAAGTCTAAGTGCTTGAACTCGGCCAATAAGCCGAGTGCCATAGATTTCCACTATTTTGTCCAAGCTAAGCTGCTCGCAACCAATAGAAACAAAACAGTTAATTAGAAGATAATAGTAAATCAGCCAAATTTCTGTTAATATATCTCAATATATTGATCTTCATTATATAGAAAACCGATGATGTTGAGAAAAGAAATGACATCAGAACGATGTTAAGGTTTAAGGAAACACAAATATATAGGAGCTTCGAGAAACACCACTATGTAGAAGACCCACAACAGGACTGATTAGCAACAACAGAAAGTTTAGCTGCAGAAAGAGACAGAATGTTTATACTATTGAGTTTTGAGTATCTATAAGGCATTAAAAAAAAATTAAAAGAACAAGTAAACTTCACTAGATGCTGAGAAATTAACCTGTAGTTTACTAGTTCTATTACTATGTTACTATTTACAGCTAAATTTGAAGATTAAAGTAACTTTAGTAGATAATATGCTGATTAGCCTTTATTATGTGAACAAATACCTATTTTACATGTAAATTATATAAGTGTACCTTTACTAGTTGATAAGCTGACATAATTTTATTAGTTTAATTATGTGAACAAATATCTAATATACATAAGCTACAGAAACATGTGCCAGTTGATTCTTTTTAACAAATCTCAAATTGCTTAGCTCAAAGCATTAAATGGCAACATAATCGCAATGCTAATTAATACATTTTTCTTTAGCAGAAAATTGCAAGATTCCGTACATTTCTACGGCACATAAATAAATTTGTTACCTTTTGACGTCCGAAAAAGCAACCATCTAGCTCTATGAATCCAAAGAAATCGAGTTTTAGAAGGCATCCATTGAGTTTATCATACTACAGACCCCTGATTGGAAATTTGGGATCATACTCAAATCGCAAGTAGCTCTCAGGATACTTCAGGTAAAACAACCAATTCACAGGCACAAGTTCATCAAAGATACAGCAGCAGCAGCAGCAGCAACAACAACACAACTTAAACACTAAAATAAAAAACTTAAATATGGTCAACTAACCTCATTAACAAGGTGCTTCTTTGCCAGGTCATAGATCAAAAACTGGTCAAATCAAGTTAGTTCGATCAATTTATCAAGGACAACCATGGTCAAATCAAGTTACTAACAAGAGAAAACAATAGGATGATTGAATTTGGATAGGCTACATGGTTTAGGAAACTTTGATTGGAATGTTCTATGTGATTTGTATTATTTCATTCCCGTTAAAACAAACAGCACGACCAACTGGTCTAACAAAATAACCATCAAGTGACTTAAAATGCATCATAACGCTAAGTACTAAATATGAAATTTCTAACTATTGGATTGTCATAAAAACCAGGTCAGTTCCATAAGCAGTGTTTTTTTTTCCTGGAAGATGAAGTGGTAAGCCGTATACCTATTTCAGGGGCAGGCCCAATATCCGAGAGTCTCCTAATCTTGAAGTAAGGTTCTCTAATCTCAAAGTTCCTCACATTTTGTTGTAGTGGAAACTCTTCTTCCACTGGATCAAGGTTCCCCAAACTATTCGACGATGAGTTTTGCCTCTTTTTGGACCTGTTCCAAAGTTCTGCGTGTTAGCAACCAATGGCATAGAGCACTAAATTTGTGGCTTAAGCTTTTCCAGTGGCCAATGCATTAACTTTTCGATTCTCTCAAATTTTGCAACTCGATTAGGGACCTGTTTTGTGAGGACCCGAATCCCCGCTTAAGGGTTTACTGATGGATTAGTGGCTTCTGGGAGTGTTTGTGCGCGCGTCGGGCCCAAGGAATGGATTCAGGGTGTAAAATGGGAGCAAGATTGCCTAACCGGAAGCCTTTGAGAAAATTTAGAAGTGGAATTGGGCAAAACGGACATCGGATTTGGATTCAGCGCGCGAAAACGATGAAAATGAACTATTTACTTGTATTTTTCGGAGCCCGAATGCCCGTACACGAATTTCGAGGTATAATTTACTGTTCCGGCAGCGCCGGCGGCGGCGGCGGGCGGCGGAGCGCGGCGGCGCGGGCGCGAGCAGGCGGCGGAGCAGGCGCGGGCAGGCGCACGGGCGCGGGCAGGCGCGCGGGCAGGGCGCGGGCAGGTGCGCGGTGCAGCGAGGGCGTGTGCCACATGGCTTCTTCCTGTTGGCGCGGTGTGGACACGTGGCAGCGTGGGATTGGCTGGTGCACCGGCTCGATCCACGGAGCAGAGCGGGCAGTTGCCTCGGGATGCGTGTGCGGTATGGTCGCCGGCAGCACGACGTGCGCGCACGTGGGCACGCGGACCGAGACGCTGACGCGCGCGAAGGCGGGCGCGGGGGCGAGGCCACGTGTCACGAGCGGAGTGGCCGCGTTCGCTGTTGCCTGTTCGGGGACACATGGCGTGTTGTGGTGGTTCCGAGCGCTGGATGAACGGCTCAGATCGGCCGGGTTTCGGGTGCACTGTAGCAGCCCGAAACTTCCGGGCGCCCGATAGTGGGGACATGGATGGAATTTCTGGATTTGTTCAGTTGAGGCTATAAATACCCCCCCTTAGGCTGCGATTTCGGGACTTTTCCCGAGCTCATCTCCGACTGAGGGCTAAAGAGATTTTGTTCTTCATCTTGTGCTCCATCTACTGAGGGACTTTCAGATTTTTTGGAGGCCTCGACATCCGCGCTTTCTGTGACGCGGCGCACTGCGACGTTTCTTGGATTTTGGCTTCCACCGTCACTTCTCAGTCCGCGAGACACCCTGGATTACTCCAATAGTATTTTGAGCCAATTTTTGCGGGAGCGCGTTCACGAGAGGTACGCCTTCCATTCCTGCTTTGATCACTTCGTCTAATTTTGAGTTCTTGGCACGGTTTACGAGGCATCTTTGAACCCCTTCCTGCTGGTGGTTTTTCTGGACAGCGGAGGCTTGTCGGATTTTTATCTCAGCACTCGAGCATCGGAATTCAACGTTTAAGGACTCGATTGACATCTACGCTTTGCGAGGATAGCCAACATATTTTTATTGGAATTTTTGGAGTTTAACTTACAGGTGGAAATTTCGCATCTTTGGGACTAAAATTTCAGCAAGCTGTACACTTGGAATTTTGTGTTGTGTGTAATGTTTGGGCCTTATCTTTGTACCCAGGAGGAGTTTTTGGGCGTTTTTGGACCCGTTGGAATCAGGTGAATTCGTGGATTATCCCCGTGCGGTTTCAGCCTTTTTGGACATTGGATCAATTAGCATTTTCAGGTGGGTTGCTTCGCCTCCAAAAATAATGGGCTATCTACTAATTCTATTATATAGGGAACATACATGCCATGAGATGGATTAGATTGCATGTTAGAGAGAGAAATGACATCCTTCCTGTGTTATTGTTGATATCCCGTTGATTCATGTTCCCTGATCCTGCTTTAGTTAAATTAATTGCTATTATTGGACCTTGACCTGGCACCCGGTCATATGTTGCATGTGTAACCAGACCAGTAGAAAACCCTCACTTGGGCTAGGTTTATTTATGCTTTAGACATCCACACTTCTTATTCTATTCCTGGACATAGTGTTATCCTCGCCCCGGGTAGTGGGTCGAGTGGTCGGGATTTCTTTTAGTGTGGGATGCATGTTACACTCGTGCTTGGGGGCAGAGTGGAGTCTGGTAGATGTAGCTGGTCTTTTATCTGTAGCGGGAACCGTTTGGGTGAACGCTGGTCCCGGGTTGTATTGTTTCTCTGTTTTATGTGTTGCCACTGTGTTAGTGGCAATAGTATACCAGTGATAGCAGTACCTAGAACCCAGAATGTTTTTGGACACGTATAATTTCTGTAAACTAATGTTTTCCTTCCAAACTTCGAGCGGGTCGCCGGAGCCTGTTCTTGTTTGATTTGGGTGAAGGCAATAGCCCTTCGGGGTTTGGAAAATAAAACTTATTTAAACTGATTTTTTTTAAAGAACTAAAATATATTAAATTGGGTTTCTCATATTAAAATAGTTTTCAGTAATAACTGTCATCTTTTTATTACAACTTCCTCACCCGAGAGAGTTTGGGTGACCTGGGTTCTAGGGGCCGTTCCTTTTCGAGACGAAAGCTACGGGGGCCGTGCCTGGAACCTGTTCTTGTTTGATAGGGTTGTAGGTGTTGGTCTCCCGGAACTTTCGGACCCTGGTTGGTGTCTTCCGCATGTTGTACCGAGGTTGTCGTGTTCCCGAACTGTAAGGGGGTCGGGAACTTCGATAGGCGGAGCCTGGAGTCTGTTCTTGTTTGATTGGGGTTCTAGGCTCCGACCTATCGGGGTTTCCGAACCCTTATGGTGTCGGTCCTTTCTGTGTTATCTGTGAGTTTGGTGTTCTGTTGTGGGAGCCGTTGGGTTGACGGTGGTCCCGGCTGTGAGTATTTCCAGCCAGTGAGTTAGAGAGGTGATGTTAGTTACTGTCGATCTTGTTGATCGTGGATTTGGACTATAGCCTGCATGAGCCATGTTGAGCTCGATAGAGATGCGCGGATACTTTCCTCGGTGGCGTCGCGCCCCTCGAGTGCCACTCCGGAGTTGGGCCTGTTACTTTGCTATCGCAACTTGTCAACGCAGTCCCTCTGGCTGGGCCAATTTTGGCAGTCACGGACGCCCTACGGTAGACCCGTCCTCTTATGGATGTGCGGCAGTAGGTGGGCGCAGGTTTGACTGGACCCTATGTGGCAGTCACTGTGATTGGGTTGATTGAGTATACTGGGTTTGAGTCGATGCATCATTTTCATCTGTATCACCCTTTGAGCATAGTAGATAGAGGCATGATAGCTGTAGAGTTATTTCCAGCTTTCCTTTCTTCAGTTTTCTGTTATCTTATGCCTCTAGTAGACTTAGTGGGCAGACCGTCGGGTTTGGTTGCGGTACCCACTGAGACTACTGTGGGATGTAGTTCTCACACCCGCCGTGGTGTATTTTTTCCCAGGGACCTACTTTCCAGTTGCTGATCCTTTTTTTGCTGATCGAGGCGAGGGAGTCGCGAGCTAGATCCCTACCTGTCTTTGGACAGTAGCAGTAGCTGTGAGGACCCGGATCCCCGCATTGAGTTTTCTGGTTGTTCGGCAGCTTTTGGTGGCCTGCGTGGTGTCTCGGTGGAGTTAGTGCGCAATTTGGATACAAGCGGTGGACTTCGGGCTTAAAAAGGGATCACGTGGGTAATTGGAGGACCCGTCGAGTGCATAGAAGTAGTTTCGCGCAAAACGGAGATTAAAATTGGACTCAGTGCGAAGTTTGGACAAAGATCACCTTTCCGGATGCCTTCGAAAAAATTGAGATTTGGAATTTGGATAAACGGACTTCGGATTTGGATTCAGCGCGCGAAAACGATGAGAATGGATTATTCACTTGTATTTTTCGGAGCCCGGATGACGCGTACGTGTTTCGAGGCAAGTGGTACTGTTCCGGCGGTCGGCGGGCAGCAGCGGCGGCGGCGGGCAGCGGCGGAGCGTGGCGGAGCGCGGCGGAGCGCGGCGGCGCGGGCGCCCAGGCAGGCGCGCGGACGCGCGGGCAGGCGCGCGGCGCACAGGAATGCTTTGCCACGTGACAACATCCCATTGGTTTACTGTGGATGCGTGGCGGGCTTCTAGTGGCCGGTGTAGTGGACCGAGACCACGAAACGGGCTGGACCCACCTCGGGGCGCATGCCTGGCAGGGTGCGCAGGCGGCGCTGGCGCGCGCACATGCGCGCGCCAGGCGCGCGTTGACCGGCTGCTGGGCCACGTGTCGGCGTCCGGGGCGGCCACGCGGCGTGCAGTGAATGGCTGTTTTTGCTGTCGCCTGTTTGGCAACTGACGTGGCGGAACCAGGTAATTCCGGGCGCTCCGCGAGGCACCAGACCGCAATGCTGTGGCGCCCGAAAAATTTCGGGCGCCCGATTCAAGGGACACAACGGTAATTTTCAGATTTGTTTTCTGGGCCTATTTAAGCAATCCGAGCCGCTTCTTCCTCCCTTCTTCCTCCGCTTCTTCCTCCCTTTTTTCGCCACGACGCCTTCAGCAAGGCTGCTCCCCTTCGTGTTCTGCATCCACCTAAGGATTTCAGGCATTTTATGTGGCACGCTTTTCGAGATACCATTTTCTTCGGCGCGTCGCGACGCTCCTTCGGCGGTGTTCCCTTTCGTCGCGTTTCGGTGCGAGAGCTCCCCCGACCTACTCCGACCACCTTTTCAGGCGATTCTTGCGCCATTGGAACCGCAACAGGTAGAGCTTCGATCTTGGTTTTCCAGCTCCCCTCGTTTCGCGCTTTTTGAGGTGTTTTTCTGAGTTTACTGTGACACTGTTTCTGTGGTAGAGATTTGGACAGCGGCTCGCTTCTTCGGCGATATCTCCGCACTCGGGCATCGGATCGGGACGTGCCTGTACACTTTTTGCATCTATGCGTCGTAAGGATTATTGTCATATTTTTTGGGGATTTTTCTGAGACTTACCCGAAGGTATACTTTTTCCCCTTTATCTGTGCATGGGTTTACAGTTGTGTGGTTGTGAGATTTTGCGCACCTGTACTGTGGAATTTGTAACTCGGCCTACGGGACTCGGAATTGGACGTAGGTACCCGTTTCGAAGATCTCGACGCGAGGATCGCTGTGGTATTTTTATCGGATTTTTCAGAGTCCGTTCTGCAGGTGAAAATTACACATCTTCGGGACTGATTTTCAGATTGCGTGTACTTGGTTAATTTTGGGATTTAAGTGTAACTGTAAGCCTTGTGTTGTACCCAGGAGAGTTTGCGGGTATTGCTGGACCCGCTGGATCTGGATATATTGATTTCGAGGTATTATCAGCTGTGGGACTTTGGACAGATAGCGCCTTCAGGTGGGTGGCCTCGTCTTCAAGACCTTTGGACTGTTCAGTAATTCTATTGATGTAGGATCATGCATGGTAGTTCTATGTAGCATGCTAGGATGTGAGAGTTGATACTCCTAGTGTTATTTGTTTAGCATGTAATCTTTGCTTCCTACCATCTGTTAAATTATAGTTATCTTGGAACTTGACCTAGCACCCCCGTCATATGTTGCATGTGTAACCAGACTAGTAGAAAACCCTTACTTGGGCTAGGGTTGTTTATGTTCTAGACATCCACACTGTTCTTCTATTCTTGGACATAGTATCTTCCTCGCCCGGGTAGTGGGCCGAGTGGTCGGGACTTCCTTTTAGTGTGGGATGCATTTGCACTCGTGCTTGGGAGCAGACTGGAGTCTGGTAGATGTAGTTGGTCGCTTATTTGTGCCGGGAGCCGTTTGAGTAAACGGTAGTCCCGGGAGGTCTTGTTTCCCTGTTTATGCTGTCGCCACTGTGATAGTGGCAGTTGTGTACTAGTGTCAGCAGGACCTTGAACCCAGAACCTTTTTTGGACACACCTGATTTTTAGTCAACCAATGTTTTCATCCAAGCATCGTAGGGTCGCCTGAGTCTGTTCTTGTTTGATTGGACGAAGGCATTAGCTCTTCGAGGTTTGGATATAAAACTTGTTTTAAAACTGTTTTCCTAAAAAGAACTAAAAATCATTAAAAATGGATTTCTCTCATATCAAATGGCTTTCAGAACTAAATGTCACCTTTTCCTATAAACTTACCCACTCGAGATGGTTCGAGTGGTCTGGGTTCTAAGGGCTTCCTTTTTCTCTAGGTCGAGAACAACGAGGGGCTATTCCTAGAGCCTGTTCTTGTTTGATTTGGGTTGTAGGTTCTAGTCTTTCGGGGTTCTCGGACCCTTCATTGTTGCCGGTTGTGGAGTATACCCGGCGAGTGAGTTGCATGTCGAGCTGTTATTCTTCTAAGGGCCTTTTCTGTTTCTGTTTAGGGACGAAAGCTACGGGGACCGTGCCTGGAACTTGTTCTTGTTTGATAGGGTTGTAGGTGTTGGTCCTTTGGAACTTTCGGGCCCTAGTTAGTTCCCTCCGCATGTTTTGCCGAGGGAGTTGTGTTCCCGAACTGTAAGGGGGTCGAAAACTTCGATAGGCGGAGCCTGGATTCTGTTCTTGTTTGATTGGGGTTCTAGGCACCAACCTATCAGGATTTTCGAACCCTTATGGTGTCGGTCCTTCCTGTGTTACCTGTGAGTTTGGTGATCTATTTTGGGGAGCCGTTGGGTTGATGGCAGTCCTAGCTGTTGGATATTTCCAGCTAGTGGGTTAGAGACGTGATGTTGGTTTTGTTGATCGTGGTTTTGGACTATAGCCTGCATGAGCCATATTGAGCTCGACAGAGATGCGTGGATACTTTCCTCGGTGGGGTCGTGCCCCTCGAGTGCCACTCCGGAGTTGGGCCTGTTACTTAGCTATCGCGACTTGTCGACGCAGTCCCTCTGGTTGGGCCAATTTTGGCAGTCACGGACACCCTACGGTAGACCCGTCCTTTTGTGGATGTGCGGCAGTAGGTGGGCGCAGGTTTTGACTGGACCCTATGCGGCAGTCAGTGTAGATTGGGTGAGTATACTGAGTTTGAGTCGATGCATCATTTTCATCTGTATCACTCTTTGAGCATAGTAGATAGAGGCAGGGTAGCTGTAGAGTTAGTTTCAGCTTTCCTTTCTTCAGTTTTCTGTTATCTTATGCCTCTAGTAGACTTAGTGGGCAGACCGTCGGGCTTGTTGGCGGCACCCACTGAGAACTACTGTGGGATGTAGTTCTCACACCCGTCGTGGTGTCTTTTTCCCCAGGGACTTCTACTCCTGTTCCTGTTGCTCCAGTTGCTGATCCTGCTGATCGAGGTGAGGGAGTCGCGAGATAGATCCCTACCAGTCGTCTTCCAGAGAGAGTAGATGTACCCACTTTTTATATGTTGAGAGTGTCATGTTGAGAGACCTTTGTAGTGAGGTTTAGAGTTGAACTTTTCTTTTACAGTTTGAGAGACTTATGTATTTTTTTCGTGAGGACTAGGACTGTACATCTGTGGAGTTGTATTTATTTTATTTATAGCAGTTTACTTTTCAGCTCTGATATCTGTATAGTGTAGTATTTTTTCTTTTGCAGGTTAGTCGCTTCGTCTATACGGGGCTTTCCGTATGGGCGGCGGATCTGTTGGCGAGCCCGGGTCGCAGTTTCGACGCCGGGGTGTGACAGTAGCGGTACCCCTTCATTGGAGATCTATTAGTACAGTCAGCAGTTGGTTTATTTGTTTTTACTTTTGAGGGACATTTGTATTGTGAGGATCTGACTTGTACTGAGAGCCTGTACACTTATGTATTATTGGGTTTACCACCGTGTTTAGTTTTGGTTATTGTATTCTGAGGATATTTTATATGATCGTTTTTGGGAGATGAATTTTGTATCTTTATTTTCAGTTGTACAGTGATTGGATTTTAGTTTTTCAGTTGTTTACTTTTCAGCTCTGATATCTGTATAGCTATAGTATCCTTCTTTTTGCATGTTAGACGCTTTGTCTATACGGGGTTCACCGTATGGGCGGCGGATCTGTTGCCGGGCCCGGGTCGCAGTTTCGACCCCGGGGCGTGACATGTTTGGCCCAAATGAAGCTTGCAAAATTATTATTTAAGTAGACCTTTTTGATGAAGCTTTATTTTCTTTTTTTCATACAAATGTCCTAACAAGCTTCCAGCTGTAGAAAAAGAAGAAGCTTTCAAGTCAAAGGTTCTGCTCTTTCTTTCTTTTTGAGAGAGAGAGAGACATGATGGCTCAACCCGCTTCATTCATTTGGGCAATGAATTAAAAAGCTTCGGCTCTAGAACATACAAACTATTTAAATACCAAAGTATTTAATTTTCAGGATTCCAGTATCTTTTCTCTTTACTATTGAAACATCAATTGGCAATTGCTATGCTAAACCTATTTGTTACTATATTGACCTTCCAGGCAGTGCAATCTGTATCTCAGGCTCCAAAGGCATGAAAGTACCTCCCGAATCAAATCTAGAAATTGATCTTGAACCCTGTCCTGCTTAAACCAAGTCAAACTATTAGTCTAAAACTTACAGCAAGATGTGATCCATAGGGAATAACCATATGTTTAACTTCAAAAAAACAAAAAGAGTAAGATGTGATGCTACAAGAGAGGTATTTGAATTTTTTATGCAAAAATCAGAGCCACTGTGGCAAGTCCATGAGGTTGCTTACTTTAATTGATGCCTGAAGTATTTTTAATTAAACATTAATATTATTTGGATTCAACAAAATATAAGAACTGTGAAGTGGTAACTATGATGTAAGCGACATACAGAATGTACGATGAACCTTGATTAATCTGCCTCTCTTTGATACGAGATTCGAGGAATCATGTCACGCCCCGGGGGTCCAAAGTTTTTTTTTTTTTTTTAAAGGCGCAGCATTCCCCGGGGTCCGTGCCAGACTCGCCACACGTGCAAACGCGACCCCTCGAAATGACGGGTCCCGTTTGCATGTGCGCGGCAAAACCAAACAATTAGACACGGTAACCACAGGAATCAACACTTAAGTCAAGGGAGGTTATGCAAGACAGCCCTGGTGTTTTGAAAGGATAAATCCACGGTTTTATAAATCGGTGCCTACCCGACACCCGTTTGTTTGAAATCATTTTCGCAACCATTTGATCATTATTTGAAAAAGGGCGAATACCAACCAGCATACAGAAGTTCAAGCATACAACCACTACAGTTCACACAGTTGCAACCCACACACAATTACATGCCACTGACCCACAAGCAGTTATTAAACGGGAAAGTAAAGAACACAAAGAAAAGCGTCAGATTATTATTTTGCGGCGTTAACGGAATCCTCGCATTGCGGCCTCACTCCCGCCCCGTACCCTTCCCTTGCCCTGTCACAACAGTGGAAAGTCAGCAACACTACTAATATCGAGGACTTGATATAACACAAATGAGATGCTAGGAAATGAAATAAAAACTTCATGCAAACCAAAACACTCGGGGACTCCGAGCTTTCCCCCTGTTCCCCTTGAGATTTCACGACTCCCCTGTAACAAAGTAATAGTGCACCTGCCTCTCGTGATTTGACTATACCCCTCCACGACGCTCGTGCGGTACTTGAGCAGCCATAAGGGGTCCCCATCACCACTAGTCGTGGGGTACACGGGCCGACATGCCATCTTTCCAGAAAAATACACCAGTGCAGTGGCCAAACCGCTGGTGTGCATGCAAGCAAACCTTGGGCTCATAACATAGTAAGTGTGTTCATCATAAACCGAACGATCCACAGTTATTAGAAAGATTAGTAGTAAACATGCTTACATAGACAGGGGTTAGACAACATCGAAAATAGAAGGGTTGCTTTTCCACATGTGACATACATTCTTTTACCGTGATCCTGAAGAAGCAGAGGGAGTACCCACCTATTGTGCCGACTGGCCTGCCCAATGGTCACTCTCATCACGAACGGCGTCCGTACCTAGGTCGCGAGGAGGAGGAAGTTAACTGTTAAGAATCGCAAGTAAAAAGAGAAACCCTATTTAGGACAAGACTACCCGAACGGGGCCGGACCACCAGGGTACGGGGAGTGGCGGGGTCGCGGCAGCGGTGCGGCCCTCTATGCGGTTCAGAGCCCCGTGCGGCGGTAGCGGCAGCAGCGCGGCGCTCCGCTCCGCTCCGCGCGGGCAAGTGCCCCGCGCGGCGGCGACAGCGCGGCGGCGGCAGCGGTGCGGCAGCGGTGCGGCAGCAGCGCGGCGCTCCGCTCCGCGCGGGCGAGGGCCCCGCGAGGCGGCGGCAGCGCGGCGGCAGCGGCAGCGGTGCGGCGCTCCGCTCCGCGCGGGCAGGGGCCCCGCGCGGTGGCGACAGAGCGGCGGCAGCGGTGCGGTGACAGCAGCGCGGCGCTCCGCGCGGGCAAGGTCCCCACGCGGCAGCGTAGCTGCGCAGCGGCAGCCGCACAGCGCCCGCTCCGCGCGGGCAGAAAGCCCTGCGCGGCAGCGCTGTCGCGGCTGCAGTGGTGCGGCCGCAGCGGTGCGGCGCTCCGCTCCGCGCGGGCGAGGGCCCCGCGCGGCAACGTAGCCGCGCAGCGCGCCGCTCCGCGCGGCAAAAGGTCAAGCGCGACAGCGCGTCCGCGGCTGCCGCGGTGCGGCGCGTCGCTCCGCGCGGGCGAGGGCCCCGCGCGGCAGCGCGTCCGTGGCTGCCGCGGTGCGGCGCGCCGCTCCGCGCAGGGGAGGGCCCCGCGCGGCAGCGCGTCCGCGGCTGCAGCGGTGCGGCGGCGACCACCGTAGCGGCGGCGGCGGCGGCTGCGGCGGTCGAACCCTTCTCCCAGCCCCCAAGATCGTCCAAGAGAGAAAAGAAAAGAGGAGAGAAAGCGATTGGTTACCTAGGTCGCGAGGAGGAGGACGGCAGATCTTCCCTTTCTTCTCCGATCCGATGATCTTCGTGAACGCGGCTCCTCCCTTTTCCCTCGCGTTCTTTTTCTTTTCAAAACTTTTTGAAAAATGAAATCCCCTTTTCTTTTCCTCCTCTCAAAAACGTTACCGAGTGAGAAAAAGGAGGCGGCTAAGAATCCCTAAAAAGAAAAACCCTAGAGGAAGGATCGGAACCATCCACCCTCGAAAGTCGTGCAAATTATGATGCACGATTTTCGGTGCCCCCTGAAGTCACCCAGAGCCTAAAATCCCTTTCCGGGAGATCCGTGACTCGGATTTTCGCTCCGGTCGCACCGCCGAGCAACAATTTTCATGCCCAATCATCCAAAAATAACACGAGTGTCCCAAGACGTAGAGCTCCATACGAGGGACAAGAAATAAGGAGAAAACAAACCCAGGTTCCATTCCAAAAACAAAAAGAGTTCCAATGAGGGACAAATAAAAATTGCAGGAAAAGTCAGATCATTACAAATTATGTAGCCAAGTTTGATATATGGTTCCAGGAATCATAATTTCGTCATTGTCCATGACTGCTTTGTAACCATTTGCAGATGCCTTCCTTTTCAATTGATGCTTCCTCCACATATTACCTACCTGTCACTACCAAACAAACATTAATGAGAGTGTCGGTATAATTGTTAAGTTCATTTCATACCTTCAATAAGCAATTCTTGATTGGAGAATTGGATATAATCCATTTCGCCACATTTTTATCCCCATCAACTGAGTGGTTAACTACAATTACTCAATTTTAATGTGTTTCCAACCCTTCTACAATTCTATGACTTGCTATGTGCTAACTGGGTTTGCTACAATTTTGGTTATTACTAGTACTATTATTATTGTTATTGATAACTTTGAGCAAGGGCAATTTTTTTCATAAGAATTAGGAACTAATAATCTTGGGCGAGCAACAAAGCAACTCCACAACAAAGCCTACTAAAATCAAACCCAAGCAACTCCGCAACAAAGCAAACCCTAATCGAATCAGATCATGGGCACCTTGGGCGAGCAATCTCTGAGCGACTTCGTTGGGATCCATGTGGGTCTCAGCGAGCACGACGACGATGTCGGCATCGGAGCAGTCTCCTACGACCTCTTTGATGGATCGGATGGCGCTTCACACTGGGGAGGAGATCGATCGGGCGCCGCAATCCACCGACGAATCCGAGACCATGGCTTCAGGAGAGATCGAGCGAGAGGTTATGGGCGGCATAACCCTAGCTAGGGTTCTGTGGATAGAGGGGAAGCGGAGGAGGAGAGGGGAAGGAGAGAGAGAGAGAGAGAGAGAGAGAGAGAGAGAGAGAGAGAGAGAGAGAGAGCGCGAGAGAGAGAGTTTGGGGAATGCGAGGGTTTTGTGATAGTTTTGATTCGGAAAAGTTCATGGGCCGTGGGCCGGGTCTTTGACCCGCTAATAAGGTTAAAATGTGAACAGTGATCATTCAACTAGGTATAAGATTGGATTTAGATATAAATGGACACTAAAATTTTTAAATTTCAAATTTGAGAGTTTTAAAATTTGATTTTAAAAATCAAAATCACTTCTTAAATGCTCTATTAAGCCAAATATATATATATATATATATATATATATATATATATATATATATATATATATATATATATATATATATATATATATATATATATATATATATATATATATATATATATATATATATATATATATATATATATATATATATATATATATATATATATATATATATATATATATATATATATATATATATATATATATATATATATATATATATATATATATATATATATATATATATATATATATATATATATTTGCCCAAAATCACTTTTCAAATAATAGTCAAACACCCACATATTTAATATAAAATTATTTGTCGGTAAAAATATTTATAATAATTGCCGCTAAAGTATAATTAGATATTATTTAATAGCGACAATTTTATAATTGCCGCTATTAAATTGCCACAAAAGCCCTATTTTGTTGTAGTGCGTGGAGTCAAGAAGCATCTACTAGTACTTTTTCTTGTGACCCAGGACCTCTGTAATGGAATCCACCATTAATGACCTTGAGGTGGGTTTTTGTCACCTTCTCCGGCCATCCGCCGAGCTTGGTGGCCTGAGCTTGGTTGGGTTGCGTCCCTTACACCTCTTGGAAGCTTCCCAAACCAGTGCTGGCCCCAGTTTGAGAGATGATCTCTTGTTGGATGAAGCTCGGCCAAACCGAACTCAAGGTGTTCGTTAAAATGCCCAAGTGGGCTCCAACCTTGTTCTAGCTATTTGTAGATCACCCAATGGTGAGCCCTCGACTCCTGCAAGCCTCCTGAGCTTGATGCTCACTCTACTTCAGCAAATTACTGAGTAGATGGAGAGATCTAGCAACCGAGCTCTATAAGCTTGAATTTCGAGCCATTTTGCTCCGGCGATGTTTCCGGTTTGCCCGCGACACTTGGTTAGTGAGCCTCTGAGTCCTTTCGACCTACTGAGCATGATGCTCACCCTAAAATTGGGTTTGGTCGAGTGTAAGTATAAAGAAGTAGCATTTTGAGCCTTCCTGCATAGTATTAGTTCACCCGAAGTTGTCCTCGGGTTCCGTGTTGCTCCCAAATGGTGAGCACGGCGTTCGGTGCGTCAAGGCCCACCTACTGGTGGCCTCGGTTCAGTTTAAAAGCATTCTGAAATTAAATGCAAGTGAAAAAGGTGTGAAATTGCATGCTTTTATGCAATTTGGTAAAAACTTAGGGGTCAATTCGTAATTGTAGCCTGGTAGGCTGCTGTAGACAGCATACACGTGGTCTCTAAACCCTTCGTTAGAGATCCAACGGCTTTCGTCGAGCGGGAATTGGATCTCGAACCGTAAATCGGCAAAATCGTCGATTTAACGGCGATTCGGCGTTAATCACGCAATTCGTGAAATTGCGGTGATTAATTTGTGATGCCAAGTATCCATTGCTGTCCCGGTGCTGTACCAGAGAGCCCGATGATTTTAGTTTCTCGTTTGCAACTTCCGGAGCCAAAATGGGCTTCCCGGAAGTGTTTCAGTGGTTATGGCACTGCCGGTGCACAGGATTACCAAGAGTCTGATGTTTGGGCCTAAATGTCTTAAGTTGGACATTTTTGGGCAGCACGTAAAGTTTCACGAGTTTTGGTTATTGTTTAGCACAGATTGGGTCATAGTGGATCTATCGGCAGATTTCCGAAAATTTCGGAAGATCTCGGGGCTTCAGTGAAGTTCCCTGTCTAGTTTGTCAACACTCTATGAGTCAGTGGGTTGGGCGTGTGTGAGAATCTGTTTTCTGACGTGTGCTTATGATTCAGGTCCCAGCAGTCAGCCGCCAGCTTGCGAGCCTTCCAGCAGTCACCGTGATCATCTACCTTGAGGTGGGTTTATCTTCGGTCCGGGCTTTATCAGGTCGGCCCTATGGGGTGCCGTGATAGGTCGAACCCCTGTTTTTGGTGTAGCCCTGAACCTACGCTTGAGCCTTTCTAATTGTTTTGATTCCAGCATTCTTTATGTATAGCAATGTAGTATTGATCTTGCAGTTCAGTTCTTGCCATGATTCCATGTTCAACATTCAGTATGTATATAGATACACCTTGACACATACCATGTTTGTTTGGTCATCAGCTTAGTTATATTAGCACTTCCTGTTCTATTTTGCATGATAGAATGGGAGTACATTCTTGCTATTCAGTTCAGCTATAGCTGTAGTAACCATGATTTTGGAGTTTAAAATTTAAGATTAAATAAATTTCCTGGATTATTTAAGTGGCAAAATATGTAAATAATAGTGTAATTTGGACCCTGAAATTCTGCCTTTTCGATCGGAGTCTGATCTCGAAAATTTGAGATCACCAGTGCGATCATTTCGTCGAAACAAGTAAAAATGATATAAACATATTTTCGATCCGACGATCGGATCATCCCGAAAACAGCGAAGAAGATACGGGGCCCACAACTTAAGTTGTGAATAGCCCCAGTTTTAATTACCCTCTCGACCAACGTCGGCCGATTCGCTGTCTGCACTCCGAACATATCAGTTCAGATAGTCGATTTTAACCGCTTTGTCATTCTGAACGCAATGGCGCTGACGAAATTCACGTTTGACGACTCTTGTGCATCGTAATGCGTGCCATATAGTAGAAATTACTGTATTTTCTAGGCCGAGCATTTTTAGGGGCACTAAACTAGGGAAACAAATACGCTACTTGATAGGTTTCGACGAGCCGGACGTCGTGGCAAAGTCCGTTTTTCAATTTGACGATCCGTGTGTCTCGAAAGACATGAAATATGCCGAAAAATGGGGTATTTTCGCGAAAACCTTTATATTTTATGTACCATTTCGAATAAGGTTTTATGGTGGAGGTTCTGGGTGCTTTTGTTACTTACAGAAGGGAGCTTAGAGTTAGTGGTTAGCTATGCAAGGGCTAAACCGCAAAAATGTACAAAATCATGCATTGAATGCATGTGGCCTTTGGGCTTCTTGAGGGGGAGTACGAGGGGTCAGCCCTGGTTTCCTGTGCTCTCCTTACTCCTCTGCACGCTCCAGTTCCAGCCCGGAGTGCAAGGGTGCCGAGGAGTTGGAGTCCATCAAGGGTGGCCGAGCTTGAGAGAGGAAGAGAAGGAGTGCTTCAAAAATTTCAAAGATTGGTCCCTGGACTTGCTGGAGGGTTCCTCTACTTCCTGGGAGTGTGCTTGAGGAAAAGCCTGGGCACGCACGACGCGGGAGGAGCACCGGCTTCTTCCCTATTCTTCTCCAACTCCGGTGAGGTAAGTCCTCTTGATCCTCTGACTTTTAGAGCCCGAGACCTTTGGAAGTGGTCTCTGTAGGTCCTAAGGATGTGTTATGGAATTTGAGTTGGCGTATTTCGTGAAATCGGTTTAGTCTTGAAGATTGAAGATGAAAAAGTTGGATCGTATACCTCAATCTCAAGTAAGAAGAATTCAAAAGGATCAGGTACGTTTAATTAAATAAGTTTGATGATCCGAATACTTCTTATAGTGTAGAAACACTTGGATGAATTTTTTATTGCATAAAAATCAAAAACTGGACATTCCATATGTTCAGAGTCCGGATCGGGCTTTACAGTCCGGACCCCGAACATAGGTTAGTTCGTGCATAATTCCAGTCCGGACCCTGGGAATTTCAGTCCGGACCCCGAACGTGGAATTTGCAAGAAAAGCATGAACAGTCCGGACCGTGGATTTCAGTCCGGACCCCGAATGTCGTCTTTTCTGGAAATTGTCTGTTTCGCTGAGACAGTCCGGACCGCCAACTCCAGTCCGGACTGTCGTCCTGTAAAATTCCAGAAATGGTTAGTTTTTGATTCTTATCTTCTTCCACAAGTTTTCTAACCTATAAATAGACCCTTTAATTCATCTTTTAAGGGGACGCCGCAAAGTGGAAGGAATCCATTCAATTCATAAATATTCCACATATAGAGAAGAAAGGAAATACCTGATTTAATTCTATGTTTCTTCATCTATATTATTAATTTGATTCTAGGTTTTCCAAACTCAGATTTTGAGTAGAATCAAATTAATGAATACTTAGATGGTATTTCCGATCTATTTCTAATCTAAGTATTCGGCGGATCATCACCACCCAAAAACAACGATTTATCCCAAATCGGCTCGTGGACTCGCGTGGCCATGTGGATTCAAGGTGCTACCGCTCTCGTGGATTCGGAGCGAGGTACGTTCGTGGATTCGAGACGTGCTACTGGGTGAAGACCGTGGATTCGGTCGGACGTCGTGGACTCAACGTTGGACGCCGTGGATTCGGCGTTGGACGCTAATCGTGGATTCGAGCAGCGTTGCGGAGCGAGCGGAGAAGATCTACTAGGAGAATATGGAAAAGGTTGAGTCGTAAGTGTGTACGGTAAATCACCTTGTACGTGTGTTAATTCTAGTGGATTTCACCGTGTTATCGGTTCCGTGGTTTTTTACTCCGGTTTGGAGTTTTCCACGTAAAAATCTCTGCGTGTTATTTATTTTTCCGCATTGGGTTTTATATCGCAAAGATTTTTGAGTGTTTATTGTTTACACCTATTCACCCCCCCTCTAGGTGTTTTTTCCCCTATTTAGATCCAATTTATACTTAACCCAACAAGTGGTATCAGAGCGGGAATAGGGTTGTAAACAATGGTTGAAGGTGGAAACATCAACAGACCTCCGTTCTTCGATGGAACAAATTATGCGTACTGGAAAGTACGGATGAAAGCCTTTTTAATTTCCATCGACGAACAGGTGTGGCAATCAATAGAGTTAGGATGGACTAATCCAACTGAAATTATTGCTGATGTTCGCACCATCAAACCTAGGTCGAAATGGACCAAGGAAGAGGTAGATTCTTCTTCTTACAATGGCAAAGGGATTAATGCTCTATTTAATGCTTTGTCTCAAACTGAGTTCTCTCGCGTCTCGGCATGTGAGACTGCGAAAGAAATCTGGGATGTTCTTCAAGTTACACATGAGGGAACTAACCTTGTGAAGATTCAAAAACTGCAAATGCTTACGAGCAAGTTTGACTCTATTTTCATGGCAGAAAATGAATCTTTCACAGACTATTACACACGATTGCAAGACATCGTAAACTCATGTGCTAACTTGGGAGAGAAGATTCCAGAATTTAAAGTTGTAAGAAAGATATTAAGAACTCTTCCTGAACGATTTCGCCCAAAGGTCGCAGCCATTGAAACAATTAAACACCCGGACGAAATGCGTGTAGAAGAATTAGTTGGTTCACTTCAAACATATGAAATGACTTTTCCTACTAACTATTCTTCTGGAAAGGCATCCTCTTCTAAGTCTTCAGGTTTAGCATTGAAAACAACAAAAGAAGAAGACGCGGATTCATCCTCCTCAGACGATGACGAGAACCTATCTATGGAGGACTTTGAGAAACAGCTTGCTCTCTTGACAAGAAATTTTCGCCGAAACTTTCGAAGGGGTAATTCAAGTAAAACCTCATCCTCCGAAAAGTGGAAGAAAGGCAAAGGTTTTTCAAGCCAAAAGTCAAGAAAGCAAGAGAGTTTTTCAAAGGATAAGAAAAGCTCAGAAGGACAAGTCCAGTGCTTCAAGTGCCGAGGATACGGCCATATCTCAACGGAGTGTCCAAATAAGAATCCTTCCAAGAAGAAGGCGATGCAAGCCGTCACTTGGGATGACACCTCAACGTCAAATGAGTCATCGTCAGGTGATGAAGAAGATAACGCAACGGCATTCCACGCGTCCACATCTTCACCCTTCATGTGCTTAATGGCTAGTACATCCGAGTCATTGTCCAACTCCACTGTTGAAAAGACTGCAACGGACGATGAATCGGATAATTCTGAAGGTGAAGATTTTGCTCTTGCCTACCATAAGCTTTTGAGGGATTCAAAGAAACTGGCAAAGCAAAACAAGAGTTTGAGAGGGAGATTACAGGATCTTGAAGAAGAAGCAAAAAGGGCATCTTCTCTCTCAAACGCTCTTGAAGTGGAAAGGGATAATCTGATTAAAATAAATGTTTCCCTTCAAGAGTCCAATGAGCAATTCGAGAAGAATTATGTAGATATGGTGAACAAAGCGAATTACTTCTTGAAGCTCTACGGCGAGGCTCGACAGGAAAAATTGGAAATGACGGAGACCATTTTCCAACTCAAGGATGATTTAAAGTAATTTTCTTCTGGAAGGAGTAAGTTGGATAAGCTTCTTGGTCTTGGTCAAACAAATCGGTTCGGCCTCGGATACACTCAAACTGGAGACATTCCTAGTTTGAGTGGGACAGTCTTTGTGCCCTAGTCGGTATCTCCTCCTCCGACACCGGAATTGACGACGAACGACGACAACAAACCTACTTCCCCCTCTTCGGGATCGTCAAGCACCAAGGTATGTTTTCGTTGTGGTATTGCAGGGCACATAAGGAGAAATTGCAAGATGGGAGCAAAACGCTCAACTCAAACACTTCTTGCAACGACTACCAAAAAGGTGATTCCTCGGAAATCAAATGCAAATTATTCGAAGGAAAAGAGCCTCGGTAGTTCATCAAACAAGACGACGACGTCAAGGAAAAGCGATGGATCAAACAAGACGCTTTCACCAAAGGTATCAACTTCACTATCATTTCCAACGTACACCAAAACTCGAAAGGTTTGGGTACGCAAAGGTGAAATCTTCCCTTGTCTTGTTACTAATATTTCCTTGCATGCATATGATAATTCGTCTTGGTATCTGGATAGCGGTTGTTCCCGTCACATGACCGGTGACAAAAACTATTTTCAAAATTTTAAGAAAATCTCCGGAGGACATGTAGTTTTCGGAGACGGTCAGTCTTCCAAAATTGTTGGAAAAAGAACAGTAGCTATTCCAGATGGCCCGATTCTGAACAATGTGTTATTTGTTGATGGCCTTAAGACTAACCTCATAAGTATCAGTCAACTTTGTGACAATGGTTTTTCAGTTAATTTTTCATCTGTTGAATGTGTTGTAACTGATAAGGACCATGTTTTCTTTGTAAAGGGGGTTAGATCTGAAAACAATTGTTATGTTGTTCCCAATAAAATTTCTGAAAACTGTAACTTAGCCTCTTTGAATAATGAAACACTTTGGCATGAAAGGCTAGGTCACATAAACTTTAAGGAACGTGCTAGAATTTAAAACAAAGACGTGGTCAAGGGGGTTCCTAAACTTTCACTTAAACAAAACATTGTGTGTGGTGGTTGCCAAAAGGGAAAACAATCCAGGACTGCACACAAGAACTTGAACCACGTTGGTACTAAACGGCCCTTAGAATTATTGCATATGGATCTTATGGGGCCGACACGTCAACCATCTTTGGGAGGTAAATGGTATATTTTCTTATTGGTTGATGATTTCTCTAGATACTCATGGGTAGCATTTTTAAAAGAGAAAGCTGATACTTTTGATTCTTTTCACGAGATTTGCCATCGTATTATGATTGAAAAGAATGAAAAGATCATTCGTGTTAGAAGTGATAGAGGTGGAGAATTCATAAATTTTAAATTCATTGATTTTTGCACTTCCAACGGCATTAAACATGAATTCTCAGCACCCTATACACCTCAACAGAATGGTGTAGTCGAGCGCAAAAACAGGGTTGTTCAAGAGATGGCACGTGTTATGCTTCATAGCCGGAATTTACCGCTATATTTTTGGGCTGAAGCAGTGAACACCGCCGTCTATGTAATTAATCGAGTGTATTTGCGCCCGGGAACCTTAAATACACCATATGAACTATGGTTCTGTAGAAAACCAAACATCAAATATTTTCGTATCTTTGGGAGTCGGTGTTACATTTTACGTGACCGCAAAAATCTTGGTAAATTTGACTCTCGAAGTGACGAAGGAATTTTTATGGGTTATTCTACAAACAGTAGAGCATACCGGGTATTTAACTTGGAATCTAAAACGATAGTTGAATCTATAAATGTTAAAGTAGATGAAGCTTTTCACTCTGCATCTGAAAAATCTACCCCTGATGTCTCTATTGATGATGATACTCCTGTAAATGCATCTTCTCTTGATAATACTTCCAATATTAATGATGCATCTAATGGCTCTTCTAGTTTATCTGATATGCAGGATTCATCACATGTTTCCCCGAGGACTCCGTTACCTCAAACGTTAAGAATCTCCAAGGATCATCCAGAAACGAACATTATTGGAGACCCTCATGAAGGAGTCAGGACTCGGAGACAGTTGGTTTGTGGATTCGCTTGTTACGTTTCCTTAATCGAACCAAAGAATGTCAATGAAGCTCTTCAGGATGACTACTGGATTGAAGCAATGCATGAAGAGCTCCATCAGTTTGAACGGAACAAAGTCTGGGAATTAACGACGCCTCCGAAGCAACACAATGTGATTGGTACTAAATGGATTTTCAAGAACAAAAAAAATGAGGATGGTACCATCATCAGGAACAAAGCACGTCTAGTTGCTCAAGGCTACTCTCAAATAGAAGGTATAGACTTTGATGAAACTTTCGCCCCTGTAGCTAGACTCGAGTCCATTCGTATCTTATTCGCTATTGCTTGTCACTTTAAAATAAAACTCTTTCAAATGGACGTTAAGAGCGCGTTTTTAAATGGGTACTTAAACAAGGAAGTTTATGTGGCTCAACCGAAAGGTTTTGTAGACCATAAACAACCTAATCATGTTTTTCGTTTGAAAAAGGGTCTTTACGGTTTAAAACAAGTACCGCGAGCATGGTACGAAAGGTTGACAAAGCACCTTTTGGAAAAGGGCTATACTCGAGGGGGAGCAGACCGGACTCTCTTTGTGAAGCATTATCAGGATAACTTCATTGTTGCACAAATCTATGTCGATGACATTGTATTTGGAGCAACAAAGGATAATGATGCTTCTAAATTCGCAGAAACCATGGAAAGCGAATTTGAGATGTCTATGATGGGCGAACTGACATACTTTCTTGGATTGCAAGTGAAACAAAATAATGAAGGCATCCATCTGTGTCAATCCAAGTATGCAAAGGAGTTGGTAAAGAAATTCGGATTAGAAGATTCTAAAGATTTTCCGACTCCTATGGGAACTAGCAATAAGGGGTTAGGAAGTGAATCTCTTAGTGATAGTGTAGACGAGAAACTTTATCGAAGTATGATTGGAAGTCTACTCTACCTCACGGCTAGTCGCCCGGACATATCCTTTAGTGTTGGGGTCTACGCGAGATATCAGTCAGCACCAAAGGAGGATCACCTGAAAGCGGTGAAACGGATCATCCGGTACGTCAAAGGAACTGTAAACTTCGGAATTTGGTATCCTATGGGAACAAGTCTTGACATTAAAGGATATTCAGATGCCGATTGGGCAGTTTCAGTGGATGATCGGAAAAGTATGAGTGGTGCATGTTTTTATCTTGGCCATTGTCTTGTCGCATGGCATAGTAAAAAACAGAACTGCATTGCACTCTCGACTGCCGAAGCGGAATATATCTCAGCGGGTAGTTGTTCAACCCAACTTATTTGGATGAAAAGCGTGTTGAGCGACTTCCGAATTTCAGCAACTTCGGTAACAATTTTATGTGACAACACTAGTGCTATAAACATTTCAAAAATCCCTGTGTTGCACTCAAGAACAAAACACATTGAACTTAGATATCATTTTCTTAGAGAGCTAGTTGAATCAAATATTCTTCAACTTTCCTACATTCCAACTGAGGATCAATTAGCTGACTTTTTAACAAAACCTTTGGATCAAAAATGTTTTATTCATTTGCGTAAGGCAATTGGAATGCTTTCCTTGAAATAATTTCTTTTTGAAACCAATCCTTAGGTTAGGTTTTGTTTTTTGTGTTTTTGTTCTTTACCTATGCTTGTACATAGAACATTAATTGAGCATTAGTTATATTGACTTTAACTGCATCCTTTTATATGTTTAGAAATTTATTATGCTTTAGATATCATAATATTTCATTTGATGCAATGATCATTTATGCCAATTAAGTCATCTTTGTTTTGATCAAAGTCAATTTCTCTCTCAATGATCTCTTGGTATAGTTTTTATCTTATTTGACTATTTTGTCGAGTATGAAATCGAGATCAATTTTTGGTTGAATACTTTATATTTTGAATAATTGATAGCCAATTGAGGGGGAGTCAAAGAAAAAAGAGTTATGCTCAAAAGATGTGGAAAGAGTTACATCCCAATGAGGAGTGTGAAAACTACCACCACATGGAGGAAAGAGCTACCACCTCGGTCGTCCGAGTACTGTGTGCAGCTACCACATGTATACCAAGCATGGTTTTTCAAGATAGTTAAATAAAATGCATGTTGAAATACTTGACTTTGTCAAATTTCAAGGTTGGTATAAGGTGGGATTTTAATGAAAGATGCTCAAAGAGCCACTCTCTTCAACAAATTGTCTAGATACATTATCCAATATATTTGGGATTTCAAACATCTATTGATCTTGGTATTTCATTTTCTTTACCAAATTGATGATTTGATAAAGGCATTACGCATAAGATCATGTTAGATGTGATTGAAGTTGTTCAACTTTAAGGGATTTAATTTTTATAAATTTTCGTTTCGTTATTTGGATATTGTTGATAGATTTTGCATAATCTATTTCTTTTAGTATGAAGCGATGATTTTATTTAAAGTTGATACACAAAAGTGCTTACAATCTTTTTCTGGATTTACTGGAATTTTTTCTGAATTTTTTTGAAGAAAAAGTTTGGAACCGGTCCGGACTGGACAAGCTGATCCTGACCCCGAACGCAGGAAAATCCTGCGGGTAGCTGATCCGGACTGGATTCTTCAGGCAGTCCGGACCGCGGCTAGGGTTTTTTTAAGAACAAAAGGGATTTGATTTCTTTTACTACAAATCTTTTGTTCAAAAGTCTCCAGAGCTTCTCTCTCTAGAATTCAAGTATTTTGGAGCCTTCCCAACTCGTTTTCTCCAAATCCAAGTGAGTTTTCTTGATCAAAATCTCGGTTTTTCACAGGTTTTCTATATTTTTCTCAAAACGTGATGCAAATCTCATATCTTTTTCGTTTGTGATTTGTTTTTGGTCAAACTTCTTTTGAAATAAGAACTCTGGGTAGATTAGTTTTGATTATATGCTAGGTTTTCTCTTGATTAACAGATTTTTAGGCTTCGATTTCTAAAAATTCGGTTTTAGGGCATATAATAGGAATTTTCGAAAATCATGGAATTGATCTATTTTTAAAATTCTTTTTGCAAAACTAATTTGATCCCTAGTCTCTCTACTTGATAATGATTGTTTAGGTACAATTTTTCAAATTTTTGAAAATAAATAATATTTGTCGTGTTCTTGAGTTGTTGTTCACAGGACTTGTCTCTCCCAACGGACAGTAGAAATGGTAATCACTTGGATCATATTTCTTCTTTCTGCCATGGTTCACGCGAAAGCAACGACCAAGCCTAAGAGGGCTAAGAAAGCAAAGAAAACTCGAGATGACTCCGAGACGGAATCAGAAACTGAATCAATCGACTGGGATGAGTTGTTGGTTGAAGCGACAGTTCCTACTGCTTCAAAAGGGAAAGCCCCAGCAGAAACGTCCAAGGCAAAAACTCCACCTACTGCCGCTGAGAAAGGGAAAGCACCGATGGAAGCAACTCCACCTAAAACCAAGAGAAAGAATGTTGCAAGGAAACGTGGAAGTGCTCGGGGTATCTCAATTGAGGAACCACTGGCAAGCCAGCCCCCTCCACAAGACTTTATAAGCTCAACAAGGATAAAGGATTTCGAGAAAAGAGAATGCATTGGCGAAAGACACGTCAATGTCAATGCTCTGAAGGAACGGAAGGAACTGTTAGGGACCTTGTTTGACCATGCAGGTCTTGGCCCCATATGCAATTTTCCTGAGACCACCGGATATTGTCTCCATTCGGTGAGGATGTTCTATCAGAATGGTTCAGGATTGGTTGATCAGGAGGACGGAAAGCGCGAATTTCTAACAAAGGTTAGAAATATTCAAATCAAGGTCACTCCACAATTGATTGGAGAAGTTGTGGGGATGAAGGCTAGGGCTGAAGGCCGACATTACTTGAAAGGTCATGTCTACTCCACTGACTCTTGGAGAGTGGTTGTAAATGGGATTTGTATGCCCGATACGATGTCAACAGGGAACTCGGTTCTCTCAAGAGAGCTTAGACCGGAATATCGATATCTAAACTTCATTGTTTGCTACAATATCCTTCCGAATATGCAAACTAAAGTTCTTCGATGGGACAGGATGCTTTTTCTCTATCTTATTGGACACCCGGCAACTGCTATGGGTTCTAACTTCAACATCCCGTTCCTTATCTGGTCTAGGATGGCTCGGTATGTCGAACATGCGCATCCCACCGAGAGACTTCCCTATCCAATGATAATTATGCGTATATTGAAAAGATTCAAAGTCGATACTTCTTCATCGACTTATATGTATAGTTTGGGGACTATCAACGACTCGACTATCGTCAAATCCCTCTCCACAAAGCAAGATGAGCCTCCATCACCTCCTCGTCGACGAAGAACACAATCTGCAGCTCCACCTCCAGCAGCTACAACATCAGTTCCCCCAATACCTCCTTCAACCTCCGATGATGATGCCTCCGTTACCTCAATCTACAAAGAACAACAGCGCCTCTCCAACGAACAAGAACGCATGTCCAACGAGTTCGTTGAGATGAAAGAGGATCTTAGAGAGGTAAAGAAAGAACAAGTTTCAATGAACAAGCGCATCAAGAAAATCTTTCAGAAGCTCGGATGCATCAGCTCTGACGATTCGGAGTAATCTCCTTTATTCTCACTTTCGTTCAGTTTATTTTTGTACTAACCTTCTGTATTCTTGCAGGCTTGTTACATTTTTTTTTAAGTTCTCAGTTTTCGTTTGGTTCTTGAACTCTTAACTCTTCCTTCTTTTGTAATTTTGGCTAAGTTTTGTGACAAAAAGGGGAGAGAGTTTAGGAGAACTTTGAACAATGCACAATGCTCTGTGATTGACCATGACTATACTTGTGTGAGAACAATGCTGAAACTAAGGTAAGTATAACTTCAACTTTTGGGTTTTATCTTGTGTTTTTGATGCATGCCTCAACTAACTATTCGACTAACTATTTGGGCATGTAATATAACTAACAAGTTGCTTGTTGACTAACCTTTCTATGACATTTGGATTTGTATTGCTTGGAAGATATGTCGATTTTTTATTGTGATTTTCATACATATCTGAATTTGCAAATGTCATGATGAGTATAAACTCTATCTCTGTATTTGGTTTTGATTGTTGAAAATTTCTTGAGGTTACTAACGATCTTTTGTGTCAAGAATGATTTCTTTTGCAGAGATTATAGATGTCTAAGTCTAGAGTCTGTTTTAGGAGTTTAACTCATGTATTTATCTTTATTTGGATCTTCAATGTAAATTTTTGTTGTATGGTGATATCAACAAAAATATCTTTCTGAATTTTCTTGAGTGGATTTGTGTTTTGTCACGAAACCGCCAAAGGGGGAGATTGTTACGGAATTTGAGTTGGCGTATTTCGTGAAATCGGTTTAGTCTTGAAGATTGAAGATGAAAAAGTTGGATCGTATACCTCAATCTCAAGTAAGAAGAATTCAAAAGGATCAGGTACGTTTAATTAAATAAGTTTGATGATCCGAATACTTCTTATAGTGTAGAAACACTTGGATGAATTTTTTATTGCATAAAAATAAAAAACTGGACATTCCATATGTTCAGAGTCCGGATCGGGCTTTACAGTCCGGACCCCGAACATAGGTTAGTTCGTGCATAATTCCAGTCCGGACCCTGTGAATTTCAGTCCGGACCCTGGGAATTTCAGTCCGGACCCCGAACGTGGAATTTGCAAGAAAAGCATGAACAGTCCGGACCGTGGATTTCAGTCCGGACCCCGAATGTCGTCTTTTCTGGAAATTGTCTGTTTCGCTGAGACAGTCCAGACCGCCAACTCCAGTCCGGACTGTCGTCCTGTAAAATTCCAGAAATGGTTAGTTTTTATTCTTATCTTCTTCCACAAGTTTTCTAACCTATAATAGACCCTTTAATTCATCTTTTAAGGGGACGACGCAAAGTGGAAGGAATCCATTCAATTCATAAATATTCCACATATAGAGAAGAAAGGAAATACATGATTTAATTCTATGTTTCTTCATCTATATTATTATTTGATTCTAGGTTTTCAAACTCAGATTTTGAGTAGAATCAAATTAATGAATACTTAGATGGTATTTCCGATCTATTTCTAATCAAAGTATTCGGCGGATCATCACCACCCAAAAACAACGATTTATCCCAAATTGTCGCGTGGACTCGCGTGGCCTTGTGGATTCAAGGTGCTACCGCTCTCGTGGATTCGGAGCGAGGTACGTTCGTGGATTCGAGACGTGGTACTGGGTGAAGACCGTGGATTCGGTCGGACGTCGTGGACTCAACGTTGGACGCCGTGGATTCGGCGTTGGACGCTAATCGTGGATTCGAGCAGCGTTGCGGAGCGAGCGGAGAAGATCTACTAGGAGCGTATGGAAAAGGTTGAGTCGTAAGTGTGTACGGTAAATCACCTTGTACGTGTGTTAATTCTAGTGGATTTCACCGTGTTATCGGTCCCGTGTTTTTTACTCCGGTTTGGAGTTTTCCACGTAAAAATCTCTGCGTGTTATTTATTTTTCCGCATTGGGTTTTATATCGCAAAGATTTTGAGTGTTTATTGTTTACACCTATTCGCCCCCCCTCTAGGTGTTTTTTTCCCCTATTTAGATCCAATTTATACTTAACCCAACAGGATGCTCCATGCCGAGCCCCGACCATCGGGGTGCTTCTGGTTGCCGGTGGGGAAAAACTTCACCGCCGGAACCCTAATATGCTCCGCCACCGCCGTGCGCCGCGCTCGTTGGCTCAAACTCTGAACCAAAATGATGGGCATTTACTGTAGGGCCTAGAGAACTTCTCCACGAAGTTTCGTAGCATATGGTTTAGTGTGCGCTTCGCAGATTTTAGCCCTAGTTTTGGGCTAATTGTGCACCAACCGAGCTTCTTGCTCCGGCGCCGGCGACGCTTTCCCGCCGCCAGACACCTGCCAAAAAGCTTCCTGGGGTCGAGGAGAGTCCAACCATACATTTGCATGGGGCCCATGCAGCTGGGGTGAGGCTTCACCATTATTGGTGCAAGCTCCGGCCGAGCTTGCTCCGCCGCCGCCGTGTTTCGCCGTCGGCCACGAGACCAGTGAGCTTCATGGGGTCATATGCACCTACTGGTTGCTTTTGCATGTGACCCAGAGCCTTTGTATGGGAATTCACCATTAATGCCTCTAAGTTGCTCAAGCTTTCTTCCCTCGGCCAACCATGGTGTTGGGGTTGCCGAACTTGTGTTGGTGGAGCTTCTGCCACCATTTGGATGCTTCTCCAAATAGTGTTTGCTTCTCCAACCCATGCTTGCCTTAGTTGCTGTCTTGAAAGAGTTGGTTGTGTATTGTGCTAAGTTGCACACCAGGTGTTCGGGGAAATGCCCGAGAGAGCCCAATTTGTTCTGGCTGTCTATTGATCATCCAGTGAGTGAGCCTTAGTCTCCACAAGATCCCCTGAGTTTGATGCTCACTTCAGTTCCAAGTTTGACTGAGTGGATTAAGTTGTGGAGGCTATCTTGGCCATTCGGGGTCAAGGGCTTTGGATCCTTTGATCCAGCAAGAATAAATCTACAATAGAGTGAGCCCTCAAGTCCTTGTGACATGCTAAGCAAGATGCTCAACTTGCTTTAATGGTTGCACAAGCAAAAATAAAAGAATAACAACTGAGGGCTTTGGAGGGTCTAGTTGGTTCTTAGGCAGTTCTAGCAACTTTGCGGCCTCGCGACAGTGAGCCTCTGGTTATTTGAGGTCCCTGAACATGATGCTTGCCTTAAAATTTCAAATGGTCGGGTAAAAGTTTTAAAAATGCAAAATGGCTTATGTCACCTAAGAGAATGATGGCCCGAAGTTTTCCTCGGTTTTGGCGCTGCTACCAAATGGTGAGCACGTTGTCCAGCAAGTTGAGGGCCACCTTCTGGTGGTGTCGGTTCGATAAATGATGTTCCGATAATAAATACGAGCGAAAAAGGCCTTAAAATACACTTATTTTTGCGATTTTAGGAAACCCTAGGGGTCTAAACGCAAATGTAACCTTACGTGTTGTCTCGGGCTGTGTGTCCATAATCTATAAGCTTTCGTTAGGGATCCAACGGCTTTCGTTGAGAGAAATCGCTTATCGTTCCGTAATTGGCAAAATCGTCGGTTTAAACGGCACCCCGGTGGCAATCGCGCAATTTGAGGGAATGTGGCGTTTCCACCTTGCTATCTGATGTTCCCAGCAGAGTTCTAGATGATCCAGCAGCAGTGGGTTGTTGCCAGCACTCCCGGAAATCTAAAATGAATTTTCGGGAGGGTATTTTAGTAATTTTGGCAACATTTGAGCTTAGGTTACATCTGGCAAGATGTTAATTGTCGAACGTTTCCAGTGGAACGTTTTGAGGATGCACGTCAGGTTTCGTTAAAATCTAGAATTTGTAAGCGCTGTTCGGGGCAAAGTGTGTCGAACGGCGGATTTCTGACGACTTGCGTCAATCTGGAAAGATCCAGGTTTAAGTGTTTTTGTGCGTGGTTAGTCTGTGGTTTGGGTATGAGAGAGTTGTTCTCTGATCAACATTTATGATTCAGGTCTTGCAGTCTGACTCTAGCCTTCGAGCTTTTGGTTGGAATCGATAGTTCGCCCGCAAACAGATGGGTTTATCTTCGGTCCGGACTTTATCATTTCGGCCATCTGGGGTATCATAATTGGTCGGACCCCTGTTCTTGTGGTAGCCTAAATTTCATTATTGAACCTGCTCCTTTTTGTTGATCAATTTATATTGCCATAGCTGTTTGATTTATCACACATTATCAGTACATATTATGATTATCCTGGACATTTGTCATGCCTGATTGGTCATTAGTTAGCTTTCACACATTATCAGTTCATACTATGATTATCCTAGACATTTGCCATGCCTGATTGGTCATTAGTTAGCTTTCACACATTTACTTGCTTATCAGTATTTCTTGATTATTCCTGATCTATGCCATGAGAGATTGATCATCTATTATTGCATGTGTTGAGATTAGTTTGGCTTTCCGCTATTGCATCCCTGTTGGGATTTCCGGCTTGTTGCCGATTACCCGGTCTGAGGACCGTGAGCTTGAGCATCAGCATTATGATCGCCCGCACTGCTGTACTTAACGAACACTGATGGTTGGCCACCGTCACTGTGTTCTTTACCGGTAGAGTGGTCTGTGGATAAACCCGTGACCCCCAGGTTAGTGCCCAAGGTGCCGGAGTGTCGACTCCCTGGTTAGTGCCCGAGAGTGCCGGGTATGTCAGCCAGGTTGGTGCCAGGTTCGGCGTTTTCCCTGAGGTCTTTTTGACCAATATGGTGGCTATGATTGGGTATTTGATAGTTCTACCATTGATGCATTAATTACCTGTTTAGCATGCGTAAACATTTATCTCTATGATTGATCAGTTATTGTATCATCATGCTTTTACCTTCTGAACCTGATATATCTGCCTAACCTAATCCTGCCTAATGCTCTTACTATCCGCTAGTTATTGTATGCCAGTAGGTACGATTTGCTATTTCTCGGCTCGTCGTGCCCACTGGGATACATGTACAGTGTATCTCACACCTCCTGGGTGACCATTTTTCAGGTCGGTCGGGTGCTGGGATGTTGGGACGTGTTGGTGAGGTTATCATGCTAGCATTGACCCTTGTGTAGCCGTTGTACCTTTAACTTTTGTAAATCATGTAATTTAATTGTAAGAACTTATTGTAATAACTATTTGTAATCTTTTATAGTTTAGTGCGTAGTTTAGACTGCTCTGATATTGGATGGGATGTCGGGGCGTGTTGGTGAGGTTATTGTGCTAGCTTTGACCCTTGTGCAGCCGTTGTGTCACGCCCCGAGTGTAAACCAGAACTCGGGCTCGTCTACAGATCCGCCGTGCACACGGAATTTTCCGCATACACGAAGCGCCGGTAACCTGCTCAAATAAAACAGATACAATAATAGAGCAATAAAACAGAGCTGAACTGAAAATACTACATCTCGACTGAACAGGAAGTAAAAATACAAAATGACTGTAAATAAAGTATAAGTCTCTCTCCCAGCTCACCACAAATATACAACCAGCTGGCTAAAGCCAGACCCCAAAAGTAAAAGTACAACCGTCTGAGATAGGATACATAAGAGGTACCAGTCTAGCTACTCACTGTCGGGCCCACTGTCTAGCTACTCAGCCGTCCTCTCTCCTCGACCCGCCGCTGTATGTCCAGCAGCACCTGCAGACGGCTCTGCAAAACAAGGAGAAGAAAAGAAAAAGAAGAATGGGGGTGAGAACTACTAGTGAACCATAGCCTCCCCTAGTGTGTAAAGCCTCAGGCGCTGAACACACCCACTAGGTCTACTAGAGGCAAAAGGAGAAAAGAGTGGTAAGTAAAAGACTACTGCAAAGGAAAAACTACCACTACTATGCCTCTAAAAATGCAGTCCTAGACTGGAACAACCGTATGCAACAGTAACCAACCGTCCCAGATGAACCCAATCTGTACCGCCCTCATCATCGGGCAAGTAAGCCGCGCCGATGTGATAGCAAAACTCCTGCTGCGCCCGCCCTCATCATCGGGCAAATAAGCCGCGCCGATGTGATAGCAAAACTGTCAATAACTGTCTGGCCCCGGCCTCCGGAGGGGATCTCGAGGGGAGCGACCCACACAAGGAAAGCATCACCGGGCAATAACCGCGTCGGTGTGATAAGTAACAAAAGCAGGACTGGATCACAACTAAAAAGCCCCAGTGGAACACAACCCTCTACTAAAAGAAAACTGATTCCAATCAGATGCGAAAGTAACCATCCGGTCAATCGCCCCAATATCCGCATGCCGCAATACCCCAAAATCACAAACATGTCCCACATCCGACATCTGGTCAACCGCCTACTATCCGCGGTTGCCACACACCCTCTAATCCATAATCATGCCCTATCATCGATGTCCTATACCGACATCCGGTCAACCGCCCAATATCCACGGTCGCCGCCAAAACCCTAATCCATAATCCAGGCCCCGGCTACACTCCCAAACCCCTGCTCAAACCCGAGCAACAAATACCACCTACTACGAAAGGAGAAAAGAAACAAACAAGGTTTCTCCTAAGTCAAGTTCCAGCATGAAAGTGTAGCGATAAAAGATGGCCTACCTAGATGTCCAAACAAGCATGCATATGTCCTCATGAAAGATAAAGAAAGTGCGACAAATAATGGCTCCACATGTGTATCAATTAATAGCTCCGCATAGATATAACCATCATGCTAAATCATTATCCAACCACACATGTTTAAATCCATAACTTTCCCTCACCTAAATCATCCACCTATGCATGTCCCAAAAGATCCTCAAGTGGTACCCTCCCACAAGACATTTCATTTTATCCCAGCATAAAAGTAAATTCCACATGCAAGGTTAAGTGCCAAAACTATATCCATACAAACATGTATAACCCCCAACCACTATCAGAGTTCCACAATAGTAATTTTCATTTGATAGGCTCACAATTATTTACTTTAAGCATGCATGTCCATAATTGATCATTCAATGTACCCAATGGGGGGATCTCTCCAATATTCCTAGGGTATGTCAGAAAATGAGGAGTATAACAACCACCCACTCGATCGCTAATTCCAAGTCCAAAGTGCTCCCGCCCAAACACTAACCGCCGCGATCACTGTACAAGAATTACCCCAAAACATACAATTAAACTCAACACATGCTGTCCCAATGCTAACAGTCCAAAGATGCCCTATTTTTACCTGCGAGAAGTACCCGGAAAATTCCAAGAAAATACTGTCACGATCCTTGCGACGAACCCGTCGAAACGAGTACCTGCACGCTCAAATCCGAGTTTCCTACACTGAGAAACAATCCGACAAGGGAACCACCCCGAAATAAACCAATCACAAAATCTGAATCACAAGGTTCTGTAATTAGAACCTTTCACCTTCGGGAAAAATTCAGAAATTCCAAGAAAATTTGGGGATATTCCTCGTGATGTGTAGATGCAAACGCCTTTTGAAACGCCCTAATATGATGTCTGTACGTGAAGATATGGCCGAAATACCACAGCGCTGTCCAAAACTCCGCCCAAGAAAAAGGGTCAAATGGAAGCTCGGGGAACTCCAAGATAAATTCGAAATGAGGGGAGCTCAAAACACGAAGATCGAAGCCCTACCTGTCGTGAGTCCAACGGCACAAATCGCCTCAATCGGAGGTCGGAGCAAGCCGGGAAGTCCTCGCACCAAAACGCGACGAAGAAGATCACAAACGAACGAGCGTCGCGCCGCGTCATAAAAATGAAAACCTTGGGATGCGTGCCGCAGAAAAATCCTGGAATCCGCAGATGGAATCGCCACAGGGAGAGGAAGAGATCTCGTGAAGGTTGCACAGAGAGATGAGGAGCAGGAAAAGAGTTCCAGGGAGAAATTTGGGCTCTATTTATAGGCCCAGAATGACAAATCCAGAATTCCGGATTTGTCCCAACTTTCGGGCGCATGTCCACTTTCGGGCGCCCGAAAGCCCCACGGCCGGCCCGCGACGAGCGCCCGGAACGCCCGAGAGTGCCACGTCGCCCCGAACAAGCAACAGCCTTTCCCCGCCGCACGCGTGCGCCGCGCGGCCACTCCTGGTCAACGCGGGTAGGTGGCGCCCGCGAATCACAGGGCGCCACCTGGCCCGCACTACCGCCCCCCGACCAACCCTGGCGCGCCCCCTGCTCGCCCCTGCCATGCACTGTTCCGAGGCATCCCCGCACTCCGTGGTCCCCGCCTGCGTGAGCCCGCCACCGAATCCGCCACGTGTCCCGCCGGTCCATGCACCACGCCTGGCTGCTCCGTGAACCGCGCCCACTGAACCGACCCTACCGCAA
>CM055064.1:38214385-38340975 GCA_029204045.2 Tillandsia leiboldiana | reverse complement strand
GCCATGATTCCTGTTCAACATTCAGTATGTATATAATACACCTTGACACATACCATAGTTTGTTTGGTCATCAGCTTAGTTAGATGAGCACTTCCTGTTCTATTTTGCATGATAGAATGGGAGTACATTCTTGCTATTCAGTTCAGCTATACTTGAGTAACCATGATTTTGAGTTTACAATTTAAGATTAAATAAATCGTCTGCGATATTTAAGTGGCAAAATATGTAAAAATAGGTGTAATTTGGGACACTGAAATTCTGCCTTTTCGATCAGGAGTCTGATCTCGAAACTTTGAGATCACCATTGCGATCATTTCGTCGAACAAGTGAAAAATGATATAAACATAATTTTCGATCCGACCGATCGGATCATCCCGAAAACAGCGAAGAAGATACGGGGCCCACACCTTAAGTTGTGAATCCCCAGTTTTAATTACCCCTCTCTACAACGTCGGCCGATTCGCTGTCTGCACTCCGACATAAGTTGTCAGCTATCGATTTTACCGCTTTGTCATTCTGAACGCAATGGCGCTGACGAAAATTCACGTTTACGACGCTTGTGCATCGTAATGCGTGCCATATAGTAGAAATTACTGTATTTTCTAGGCCCGAGCTTTTTAGGGCACTAAACTAGGGAAACAAATACGCTACTTGATAGGTTTCGACGAGCCGGACGTCGTGGCAAAGTCCGTTTTTCAATTTGACGATCCGTGTGTCTCGAAAGACATGAAATATGCCGAAAAATGGGGTATTTTCGCGAACCCTTATATATTTTATGTACCATTTCGAAGAAGGTTTATGGTGGAAGGTTCTGGTGCTTTTGTTACTTACAGAAGGGAGCTTAGAGTTTAGTGGTTAGCCGTTGGCAAGGGCTAAACCGCAAAATGACAAAATCAGCATTGAATGCAGTGGCCTTTGGGCTTCTTGAGGGGAAGTACGAGCATGTCAGCCCTGGTTTCCTGTGCTATCCTTACTCCTCTGCACGCTCCAGTTCCAGCCGTGGGCAGGGTGCCGAGGAGTTGGAGTCCATCAAGGGTGGCGAGCTTGAGAGAGGACGTAGAATAGTGCTTCAAAAATTCAAAGATTGGTCCTGGACTTGCGGGAGGGTTCCCTACTTCCTGGGATGTGCTTGAGGAAAATCTGGGCCGCACCGACGCGGGAGGAGCACCGGCTTCTTCCCTATTCTTCCCACTCCTGTGAGGTAATCCGCTTGATCCTCTGACTTTTTTAGAGCCCGAGAACCTTTGTGAAGTGGGTCTCGTAGGTCCTAAGGTGTTTGTTACGGAATTTGAGTTGGCGTATTTCGTGAAATCGGTTTAGTCTTGAAGATTGAAGATGAAAAAGTTGGATCGTATACCTCAATCTCAAGTAAGAAGAATTCAAAGGATCAGGTACGTTTAATTAAATAATTTGATGATCCGAATACTTCTTAAGTGTAGAAACACTTGGATGAATTTTTTATTGCATAAAAATCAAAAACTGGACATTCCATATGTTCAGAGTCCGGATCGGGCTTTACAGTCTCGGCCCCGAACATAGGTTAGTTCGTGCATAATTCCAGTCCGGACCCTGGGAATTTCAGTCCGGACCCCCGAACGTGGAATTCAAGAAAAGCATGAACCTCCGGACCGTGGATTCAGTCCGGACCCCGAATGTCGTCTTTTCTGGAAATTGTCTGTTTCGCTGAGACAGTCCGGACCGCCAACTCCAGTCCGACTGTCGTCCTGTAAAATTCCAGAAATGGTTAGTTTTTGATTCTTATCTTCTTCCACAAGTTTTCTAACCTATAATAGACCCTTTAATTCATCTTTTAGGGGACGCCGCAAGTGAAGGAATCCATCAACATAAATCCACAATATAGAGAAGAAAGGAAATACTGATTTAATTCTATGTTTTCTTCTCTATAGTATTAATTTGATTCAGTTTTCCAAACTCAGATTTGAGTAGAATCAAATTAATGATACTAGATGGTATTTCCGATCTATTTCTAATCTAAGTATTCGGCGGATCATCACCACCCAAAAACAACGATTTATCCAAATCGGCGCGTGGACTCGCGTGGCCTTGTGGATTCAAGGTGCTACCGCTCTCGTGGATTCGGAGCGAGGTACGTTCGTGGATTCGAGACGTGCTACTGGGTGAAGACCGTGGATTCGGTCGGGTGGACTCGACTTGGACGCCGTGGATTCGGCGTTGGACGCTAATCGTGGATTCGAGCAGCGTTGCGGAGCGAGCGGAGAAGATCTACTAGGAGCGTATGGAAAAGGTTGAGTCGTAAGTGTGTACGGTAAATCACCTTGTACGTGTGTTAATTCTAGTGGTTTCACCGTGTTATCGGTCCCGTGGTTTTTTACTCCGTTTGGAGTTTTCCACGTAAAAATCTCTGCGTGTATTTATTTTTCCGCATTGGGTTTATATCGCAAAGATTTTTGAGTGTTTATTGTTTACACCTATTCACCCCCCTCTAGGTGTTTTTTTCCCCTATTTAGATCCATTATACTTAACCCAACAAGTGGTATCAGAGCGGGAATAGGGTTGTAAACAATGGTTGAAGGTGGAAACATCAACAGACCCCCGTTCTTCGATGGAACAAATTATGCGTACTGGAAAGTACGGATGAAAGCCTTTTATTTCCATCGACGAACGGGTGTGGCAATCAATTGAATTAGGATGGTCTAATCCAACTGAAATATTGCTGATGTTCGCACCATCAAACCTAGGTCGAAATGGACCAAGAAGAGTTAGATTCTTCTTCTTACAATGGCAAAGGGATTAATGCTCTATTTAATGCTTTGTCTCAAACTGTTTCTCTCGCGTCTCGGCATGTGAGACTGCGAAAGAAATCTGGGATGTTCTTCAAGTTACACATGAGGGAACTAACCTTGTGAAGATTCAAAACTGCAAATGCTTACGAGCAAGTTTGACTCTATTTTCATGGCAGAAAATGAATCTTTCACAGACTATACACACGATTGCAAGACATCGTAAACTCATGTGCTAACTTGGGAGAGAAGATTCCAGAATTTAAAGTTGTAAGAAAGATATTAAGAACTCTTCCTGAACGATTTCGCCCAAAGGTCGCAGCCATTGAAACAATTAACACCCGGACGAAATGCCGTGTAGAAGAATAGTTGGTTCACTTCAAACATATGAAATGACTTTTCCTACTAACTATTCTTCTGGAAAGGCATCCTCTTCTAAGTCTTCAGTTTAGCATTGAAAACAACAAAAAGAAGACGCGGATTCATCCTCCTCAGACGATGACGAGAACCTATCTATGGAGGACTTTGAGAAACAGCTTGCTCTCTTGACAAGAATTTTCGCCGAAACTTTCGAAGGGGTAATTCAAGTAAAACCTCATCCTCCGAAAAGTGGAAGAAAGGCAAGGTTTTTCAAGCCAAAGTCAAGAAAGCAAGAGAGTTTTTCAAAGGATAAGAAAAGCTCAAAGGACAAGTCCATGCTTCAAGTGCCGAGGATACGGCCATATCTCAACGGAGTGTCCAATAAGAATCCGTCCAAGAAGAAGGCGATGCAAGCCGTCACTTGGGATGACACCTCAACGTCAAATGAGTCATCGTCAAGTGATGAAGAGATAACGCAACGGCATTCCACGCGTCCCCATCTTCACCCTTCATGTGCTTAATGGCTGTACATAGTAATCCGAGTCATTGTCCAACTCCACTGTTGAAAAGACTGCAACGGACGATGAATCGGATAATTCTGAAGGTGAAGATTTTGCTCTTGCCTACCATAAGCTTTTGAGGGATTCAAAGAAACTGGCAAAGCAAAACAAGAGTTTGAGAGGGAGATTGCAGGATCTTGAAGAAGAAGCAAAAAGGGCATCTTCTCTCTCAAACGCTCTTGAAGTGGAAAGGGATAATCTGATTAAAATAAATGTTTCCCTTCAAGAGTCCAATGAGCAATTCGAGAAGAATATGTAGATATGGTGAACAAAGCGAATTACTTCTTGAAGCTCTACGGCGAGGCTCGACAGGAAAAATTGGAAATGACAGAGACCATTTTCCAACTCAAGGATGATTTAAAGCAATTTTCTTCTGGAAGGAGTAAGTTGGATAAGCTTCTTGGTCTTGGTCAAACAAATCGGTTCGGCCTCGGATACACTCAAACTGGAGACATTCCTAGTTCGAGTGGACAGTCTTTTGTGCCCCAGTCGGTATCTCCTCCTCCGACCGGAATTGACGACAAACGACGACAACAAACCTACTTCCCCCTCTTCGGGATCGTCAAGCACCAAGGTATGTTTTCGTTGTGGTATTGCAGGCACATAAGGAGAAATTGCAAGATGGGAGCAAAACGCTCACTCAACACTTCTTGCAACGACTACCAAAAAGGTGATTCCTCGGAAATCAAATGCAAATTATTCGAAGGAAAAGAGAGCCTCGGTAGTTCATCAAACAAGACGACGACGTCAAGGAAAAGCGATGGATCAAACAAGACGCTTTCACCAAGGTATCAACTTCACAATCATTTCCACGTACACAAAACTCGAAAGGTTTGGGTACGCAAAGGTGAAATCTTCCTTGTCTTGTTACTAATATTTCCTTGCATGCATATGATAATTCGTCTTGGTATCTGGATAGCGGTTGTTCCCGTCACATGACCGGTGACAAAACTATTTTCAAAATTTTGAGAAAATCTCCGGAGGACTTGTAGTTTTCGGAGACGGTCAGTCTTCCAAAATTGTTGGAAAAGGAACAGTAGCTATTCCAGATGGCCCGATTCTGAACAATGTGTTATTTGTTGATGGCCTTAAGACTAACCTCATAAGTATCAGTCAACTTTGTGACAATGGTTTTTCAGTTAATTTTTCATCTGTTGAATGTGTTGTAACTGATAAGGACCATGTTTTCTTTTTAAAGGGGGTTAGATCTGAAAACAATTGTTATGTTGTCCCAATAAAATTTCTGAAAACTGTAACTTAGCCTCTTTGAATAATGAAACACTTTGGCATGAAAGGCTAGGTCACATAAACTTTAAGGAACTTGCTAGAATTTCAAACAAAGACGTGGTCAAGGGGGTTCCAAACTTTCACTTAAACAAAACATTGTGTGTGGTGGTTGCAAAAGGAAAACAATCCAGGACTGCACACAAGAACTTGAACCACGTTGGTACTAAACGGCCCTTAGAATTATTGCATATGGATCTTATGGGGCCGACACGTCAACCATCTTTGGGAGGTAAATGGTAATTTTTCTTATTGGTTGATGATTTCTCTAGATACTCATGGGTAGCATTTTTAAAAGAGAAAGCTGATACTTTTGATTCTTTTCACGAGATTTGCCATCGTATTATGATTGAAAAGAATGAAAAGATCATTCGTGTTAGAAGTGATAGAGGTGGAGAATTCATAAATTCTAAATTCATTGATTTTTGCACTTCCAACGCATTAAACATGAATTCTCAGCACCCTATACACCTCAACAGAATGGTGTAGTCGAGCGCAAAAACAGGGTTGTTCAAGAGATGGCACGTGTTATGCTTCATAGCCGGAATTTACCGCTATATTTTGGGCTGAAGCTGAACACCGCCGTCTATGTAATTAATCGAGTGTATTTGCGCCCGGGAACCTTAAATACACCATATGAACTATGGTTTGTAGAAAACCAAACATCAATATTTTCGTATCTTTGGGAGTCGGTGTTACATTTTACGTGACCGCGAAAATCTTGGTAATTTGACTCTCGAAGTGACGAAGGGATTTTTATGGGTTATTCTACAAACAGTAGAGCATATCGGGTATTTAACTTGGAATCTAAAACGATTGTAGAATCTATAAATGTTAAGTAGATGAAGCTTTTCACTCTGCATCTGAAAAATCTACCCCTGATGTCTCTTTGATGATGATACTCCTGTAAATGCATCTTCTCATGATAATACTTCCAATATTAATGATGCATCTAATGGCTCTTCTAGTTTATCTGATATGCAGGATTCATCACATGTTTCCCCGAGACTCCGTTACCTCAAACGTTAAGAATCTCCAAGGATCATCCAGAACGAACATTATTGGAGACCCTCATGAAGGAGTCAGGACTCGGAGACAGTTGGTTTGTGGATTCGCTTGTTACGTTTCCTTAATCGAACCAAAGAATGTCGATGAAGCTCTTCAGGATGACTACTGGATTGAAGCAATGCAGGAAGAGCTCCATCAGTTTGAACGAAACAGTCTGGGAATTAACGACGCCTCCGAAGCAACACAATGTGATTGGTACTAAATGGATTTTCAAGAACAAAAAAATGAGGATGGTACCATCATCAGGAACAAAGCACGTCTAGTTGCTCAAGGCTACTCTCAAATAGAAGGTATAGACTTTGATGAAACTTTCGCCCCTGTAGCTAGACTCGAGTCCATTCGTATCTTATTCGCTATTGCTTGTCACTTTAAAATAAAACTCTTTCAAATGGACGTTAAGAGCGCGTTTTTAAATGGGTACTTAAACAGGAAGTTTATGTGGCTCAACCGAAAGGTTTTGTAGACCATAAACAACCTAACATGTTTTTCGTTTGAAAAAGGCTCTTTACGGTTTAAAACAAGCACCGCGAGCATGGTACGAGAAGGTTGACAAAGCACCTTTTGGAAAGAGGGCTATACTCGAGGGGGAGCAGACCGGGACTCTCTTTGTGAAGCATTATCAGGATAACGTCATTGTTGCACAAGATCTATGTCGATGACATTGTATTTGGAGCAACAAGGATAATGATGCGTCTAAATTCGCAGAAACCATGGAAAGCGAATTTGAGATGTCTATGATGGGCGAACTGACATACTTTCTTGGATTGCAAGTGAAACAAAATATGAAGGCATCCATCTGTGTCATCCAAGTATGCAAAGGAGTTGGTAAAGAGATTCGGATTAGAGATCTAAAGATTTTCCGACTCCTATGGGAACTAGCAATAAGGGTTAGGAAGTGAATCTCTTAGTGATAGTGTAGACGAGAAACTTTATCGAAGTATGATTGGAAGTCTACTCTACCTCACGGCTAGTCGCCCTGACATATCCTTTAGTGTTGGGGTCTACGCGAGATATCAGTCAGCAACCAAAGGAGGATCACCTGAAAAGCGGTGAAACGGATCAATCCGGTACGTCAAAGGAACTGTAAACTTCGGAATTTGTATCCTATGGGAACAAGTCTTGACATTAAAGGATATTCAGATGCCGATTGGGCAGTTTCAGTGGATGATCGAAAAGTAATGAGTGGTGCATGTTTTTATCTTGGCCATTGTCTTGTCGCATGGCATAGTAAAAAACAGAACTGCATTGCACTCTCGACTGCCGAAGCGGAATATATCTCAGCGGGTAGTTGTTCAACCCAACTTATTTGGAATGAAAAGCGTGTTGAGCGACTTCCGAATTTCAGCAACTTCGGTAACAATTTTATGTGACAACACTAGTGCTATAAACATTTCAAAAATCCCTGTGTTGCACTCAAGAACAAAACACATTGAACTTAGATATCATTTTCTTAGAGAGCTAGGTGAATCAATATTCTTCAACTTCCTACATTCCAACTGAGGATCAATTAGCTGACTTTTTAACAAAAACCTTTGGATCAAAAATGTTTTATTCATTTGCGTAAGGCAATTGGAATGCTTTCCTTGAAATAATTTCTTTTTGAAACCAATCCTTAGGTTAGGGTTTGTTTTTGTGTTTTGTTCTTTACCTATGCTTGTACATAGAACATTAATTGAGCATTAGTTATATTGACTTTAACTGCATCCTTTTATAGTTTAGAAATTTATTATGCTTTAGATATCATAATATTTCATTTGATGCAATGATCATTTATGCCAATTAAGTCATCTTTGTTTTGATCAAAGTCAATTTCTCTCTCATGATCTCTTGGTATAGTTTTTATCTTATTTGACTATTTTGTCGAGTATGAAATCGAGATCAATTTTTGGTTGAATACTTTATATTTTGAATAATTGATAGCCAATTGAGGGGGAGTCAAAGAAAAAAGAGTTATGCTCAAAAGATGTGGAAAGAGTTACATCCCAATGAGGAGTGTGAAAACTACCACCACATGGAGGAAAGAGCTACCACCTCGGTCGTCCGAGTACTGTGTGCAGCTACCACATGTATACCAAGCATGGTTTTTCAAGATAGTTAAATAAAATGCATGTTGAAATACTTGACTTGTCAAATTCAAGGTTGGTATAAGGTGGGATTTTAATGAAAGATGCTCAAAGAGCCACTCTCTTCAACAAATTGTCTAGATACATTATCCAATATATTGGGATTTCAAACATCTATTGATCTTGGTATTTCATTTCTTTACCAAATTGATGATTTGATAAAGGCATTACGCATAAGATCATGTTAGATGTGATTGAAGGTTGTTCACTTTAAGGGATTTAATTTTTATAAATTTTCGTTTCGTTATTTGGATATTGTTGATAGATTTTGCATAATCTATTTCTTTTAGTATGAAGCGATGATTTTATTTAAAGTTGATACACAAAAGTGCTTACAATCGTTTTCTGGATTTACTGAATTTTTTCTGAATTTTTTTGAAGAAAAAGTTTGGAACCGGTCCGGACTGGACAAGCTGATCCTGACCCCGAACGCAGGAAAATCCTGCGGGTAGCTGATCCGGACTGGATTCTTCAGGCAGTCCGACCGCGGCTAGGGGTTTTTTAAGAACAAAAGGGATTTGATTTCTTTTACTACAAATCTTTTGTTCAAAAGTCTCCAGAGCTTCTCTCTCTAGAATTCAAGTATTTTGGAGCCTTCCCAACTCGTTTTCCGCCCAAATCCAAGTGAGTTTTCTTGATCAAAATCTCGGTTTTTTCACAGGTTTTCTATATTTTTCTCAAAACGTGATGCAAATCTCATATCTTTTTCGTTTGTGATTTGTTTTTGGTCAAACTTCTTTTGAAATAAGAACTCTGGTAGATTAGTTTTGATTATATGCTAGGTTTTCTCTTGATTAACAGATTTTAGGCTTCGATTTCTAAAAATTCGTTTTAGGGCATATAATAGGAATTTTCGAAAATCATGGAATTGATCTATTTTTAAAATTCTTTTTGCAAAACTAATTTGATCCCTAGTCTCTCTACTTGATAATGATTGTTTAGGTACAATTTTTCAAATTTTTGAAAATAAATAATATTTGTCGTGTTCTTGAGTTGTTGTTCACAGGACTTGTCTCTCCCAACGGACAGTAGAAATGGTAATCACTTGGATCATATTTCTTCTTTCTGCCATGGTTCACGCGAAAGCAACGACCAAGCCTAAGAGGGCTAAGAAAGCAAAGAAAACTCGAGATGACTCCGAGACGGAATCAGAAACTGAATCAATCGACTGGGATGAGTTGTTGGTTGAAGCGACAGTTCCTACTGCTTCAAAAGGGAAAGCCCCAGCAGAAACGTCCAAGGCAAAAACTCCACCTACTGCCGCTGAGAAAGGGAAAGCACCGATGGAAGCAACTCCACCTAAAACCAAGAGAAAGAATGTTGCAAGGAAACGTGGAAGTGCTCGGGGTATCTCAATTGAGGAACCACTGGCAAGCCAGCCCCCTCCACAAGACTTTATAAGCTCAACAAGGATAAAGGATTTCGAGAAAAGAGAATGCATTGGCGAAAGACACGTCAATGTCAATGCTCTGAAGGAACGGAAGGAACTGTTAGGGACCTTGTTTGACCATGCAGGTCTTGGCCCCATATGCAATTTTCCTGAGACCACCGGATATTGTCTCCATTCGGTGAGGATGTTCTATCAGAATGGTTCAGGATTGGTTGATCAGGAGGACGGAAAGCGCGAATTTCTAACAAAGGTTAGAAATATTCAAATCAAGGTCACTCCACAATTGATTGGAGAAGTTGTGGGGATGAAGGCTAGGGCTGAAGGCCGACATTACTTGAAAGGTCATGTCTACTCCACTGACTCTTGGAGAGTGGTTGTAAATGGGATTTGTATGCCCGATACGATGTCAACAGGGAACTCGGTTCTCTCAAGAGAGCTTAGACCGGAATATCGATATCTAAACTTCATTGTTTGCTACAATATCCTTCCGAATATGCAAACTAAGTTCTTCGATGGGACAGGATGCTTTTTCTCTATCTTATTGGACACCCGGCAACTGCTATGGGTTCTAACTTCAACATCCCGTTCCTTATCTGGTCTAGGATGGCTCGGTATGTCGAACATGCGCATCCCACCGAGAGACTTCCCTATCCAATGATAATTATGCGTATATTGAAAAGATTCAAAGTCGATACTTCTTCATCGACTTATATGTATAGTTTGGGGACTATCAACGACTCGACTATCGTCAAATCCCTCTCCACAAAGCAAGATGAGCCTCCATCACCTCCTCGTCGACGAAGAACACAATCTGCAGCTCCACCTCCAGCAGCTACAACATCAGTTCCCCCAATACCTCCTTCAACCTCCGATGATGATGCCTCCGTTACCTCAATCTACAAAGAACAACAGCGCCTCTCCAACGAACAAGAACGCATGTCCAACGAGTTCGTTGAGATGAAAGAGGATCTTAGAGAGGTAAAGAAAGAACAAGTTTCAATGAACAAGCGCATCAAGAAAATCTTTCAGAAGCTCGGATGCATCAGCTCTGACGATTCGGAGTAATCTCCTTTATTCTCACTTTCGTTCAGTTTATTTTTGTACTAACCTTCTGTATTCTTGCAGGCTTGTTACATTTTTTTTTAAGTTCTCAGTTTTCGTTTGGTTCTTGAACTCTTAACTCTTCCTTCTTTTGTAATTTTGGCTAAGTTTTGTGACAAAAAGGGGGAGAGAGTTTAGGAGAACTTTGAACAATGCACAATGCTCTGTGATTGACCATGACTATACTTGTGTGAGAACAATGCTGAAACTAAGGTAAGTATAACTTCAACTTTTGGGTTTTATCTTGTGTTTTTGATGCATGCCTCAACTAACTATTCGACTAACTATTTGGGCATGTAATATAACTAACAAGTTGCTTGTTGACTAACCTTTCTATGACATTTGGATTTGTATTGCTTGGAAGATATGTCGATTTTTTATTGTGATTTTCATACATATCTGAATTTGCAAATGTCATGATGAGTATAAACTCTATCTCTGTATTTGGTTTTGATTGTTGAAAATTTCTTGAGGTTACTAACGATCTTTTGTGTCAAGAATGATTTCTTTTGCAGAGATTATAGATGTCTAAGTCTAGAGTCTGTTTTAGGAGTTTAACTCATGTATTTATCTTTATTTGGATCTTCAATGTAAATTTTTGTTGTATGGTGATATCAACAAAAATATCTTTCTGAATTTTCTTGAGTGGATTTGTGTTTTGTCACGAAACCGCCAAAGGGGGAGATTGTTACGGAATTTGAGTTGGCGTATTTCGTGAAATCGGTTTAGTCTTGAAGATTGAAGATGAAAAAGTTGGATCGTATACCTCAATCTCAAGTAAGAAGAATTCAAAGGATCAGGTACGTTTAATTAAATAAGTTTGATGATCCGAATACTTCTTATAGTGTAGAAACACTTGGATGAATTTTTATTGCATAAAAATAAAAAACTGGACATTCCATATGTTCAGAGTCCGGATCGGGCTTTACAGTCCGGACCCCGAACATAGGTTAGTTCGTGCATAATTCCAGTCCGGACCCTGTGAATTTCAGTCCGGACCCTGGGAATTTCAGTCCGGACCCCGAACGTGGAATTTGCAAGAAAAGCATGAACAGTCCGGACCGTGGATTTCAGTCCGGACCCCGAATGTCGTCTTTTCTGGAAATTGTCTGTTTCGCTGAGACAGTCCAGACCGCCAACTCCAGTCCGGACTGTCGTCCTGTAAAATTCCAGAAATGGTTAGTTTTTTATTCTTATCTTCTTCCACAAGTTTTCTAACCTATAAATAGACCCTTTAATTCATCTTTTAAGGGGACGACGCAAAGTGGAAGGAATCCATTCAATTCATAAATATTCCACATATAGAGAAGAAAGGAAATACATGATTTAATTCTATGTTTCTTCATCTATATTATTAATTTGATTCTAGGTTTTTCAAACTCAGATTTTGAGTAGAATCAAATTAATGAATACTTAGATGGTATTTCCGATCTATTTCTAATCAAAGTATTCGGCGGATCATCACCACCCAAAAACAACGATTTATCCCAAATTGGCGCGTGGACTCGCGTGGCCTTGTGGATTCAAGGTGCTACCGCTCTCGTGGATTCGGAGCGAGGTACGTTCGTGGATTCGAGACGTGGTACTGGGTGAAGACCGTGGATTCGGTCGGACGTCGTGGACTCAACGTTGGACGCCGTGGATTCGGCGTTGGACGCTAATCGTGGATTCGAGCAGCGTTGCGGAGCGAGCGGAGAAGATCTACTAGGAGCGTATGGAAAAGGTTGAGTCGTAAGTGTGTACGGTAAATCACCTTGTACGTGTGTTAATTCTAGTGGATTTCACCGTGTTATCGGTCCCGTGGTTTTTTACTCCGGTTTGGAGTTTTCCACGTAAAAATCTCTGCGTGTTATTTATTTTTCCGCATTGGGTTTTATATCGCAAAGATTTTTGAGTGTTTATTGTTTACACCTATTCGCCCCCCCTCTAGGTGTTTTTTCCCCTATTTAGATCCAATTTATACTTAACCCAACAGGATGCTCCATGCCGAGCCCCGACCATCGGGGTGCTTCTGGTTGCCGGTGGGGAAAAACTTCACCGCCGGAACCCTAATATGCTCCGCCACCGCCGTGCGCCGCGCTCGTTGGCTCAAACTCTGAACCAAAATGATGGGCATTTACTGTAGGGCCTAGAGAACTTCTCCACGAAGTTTCGTAGCATATGGTTTAGTGTGCGCTTCGCAGATTTTAGCCCTAGTTTTGGGCTAATTGTGCACCAACCGAGCTTCTTGCTCCGGCGCCGGCGACGCTTCCCGCCGCCAGACACCTGCCAAAAAGCTTCCTGGGGTCGAGGAGAGTCCAACCATACATTTGCATGGGGCCCATGCAGCTGGGGTGAGGCTTCACCATTATTGGTGCAAGCTCCGGCCGAGCTTGCTCCGCCGCCGCCGTGTTTCGCCGTCGGCCACGAGACCAGTGAGCTTCATGGGGTCAATATGCACCTACTGGTGCTTTTGCATGTGACCCAGAGCCTTTGTATGGGAATTCACCATTAATGCCTCTAAGTTGCTCAAGCTTCTTCCCTCGGCCAACCATGGTGTTGGGGTTGCCGAACTTGGTTGGGTGGAGCTTCTGCCACCATTTGGATGCTTCTCCAAATAGTGTTTGCTTCTCCAACCCATGCTTGCCTTAGTTGCTGTCTTGAAAGAGTTGGTTGTGTATTGTGCTAAGTTGCACACCAGGTGTTCGGGGAAATGCCCGAGAGAGCCCAATTTGTTCTGGCTGTCTATTGATCATCCAGTGAGTGAGCCTTAGTCTCCACAAGATCCCCTGAGTTTGATGCTCACTTCAGTTCCAAGTTTGACTGAGTGGATTAAGTTGTGGAGCTATCTTGGCCATTCGGGGTCAAGGGCTTTGGATCCTTTGATCCAGCAAGAATAAATCTACAATAGAGTGAGCCCTCAAGTCCTTGTGACATGCTAAGCAAGATGCTCAACTTGCTTTAATGGTTGCACAAGCAAAAATAAAAGAATAACAACTGAGGGCTTTGGAGGGTCTAGTTGGTTCTTAGGCAGTTCTAGCAACTTTGCGGCCTCGCGACAGTGAGCCTCTGGTTAATTTGAGGTCCCTGAACATGATGCTTGCCTTAAAATTTCAAATGGTCGGGTAAAAGTTTTAAAAATGCAAAATGGCTTATGTCACCTAAGAGAATGATGGCCCGAAGTTTTCCTCGGGTTTTGCGCTGCTACCAAATGGTGAGCACGTTGTCCAGCAAGTTGAGGGCCACCTTCTGGTGGTGTCGGTTCGATAAAATGATGTTCCGATAATAAATACGAGCGAAAAAGGCCTTAAAATACACTTATTTTTGCGATTTTAGGAAACCCTAGGGGTCTAAACGCAAATGTAACCTTACGTGTTGTCTCGGGCTGTGTGTCCATAATCTATAAGCTTTTCGTTAGGGATCCAACGGCTTTCGTTGAGAGAAAATCGCTTATCGGTCCGTAAATTGGCAAAATCGTCGGTTTAACGGCACCCCGGTGGCAATCGCGCAATTTGAGGGAATTGTGGCGGTTCCACCTTGCTATCTGATGTTCCCAGCAGAGTTCTAGATGATCCAGCAGCAGTGGGTTGTTGCCAGCAGCTCCCGGAAATCTAAAATGAATTTTCGGGGAGGGGTATTTTAGTAATTTTGGCAACATTTGAGCTTAGGGTTACATCTGGCAAGATGTTAATTGTCGAACGTTTCCAGTGGAACGTTTTGAGGATGCACGTCAGGTTTCGTTAAAATCTAGAATTTGTAAGCGCTGTTCGGGGCAAAGTGTGTCGAACGGCGGATTTCTGACGACTTGCGTCAATCTGGAAAAGATCCAGGTTTAAGTGTTTTGTGCGTGGTTAGTCTGTGGTTTGGGTATGAGAGAGTTGTTCTCTGATCAACATTTATGATTCAGGTCTTGCAGTCTGACTCTAGCCTTCGAGCTTTTGGTTGGAATCGATAGTTCGCCCGCAAACAGATGGGTTTATCTTCGGTCCGGACTTTATCATTTCGGCCATCTGGGGTATCATAATTGGTCGGACCCCTGTTCTTGTGGTAGCCTAAATTTCATTATTGAACCTGCTCCTTTTTGTTGATCAATTTTATATTGCCATAGCTGTTTGATTTATCACACATTATCAGTACATATTATGATTATCCTGGACATTTGTCATGCCTGATTGGTCATTAGTTAGCTTTCACACATTATCAGTTCATACTATGATTATCCTAGACATTTGCCATGCCTGATTGGTCATTAGTTAGCTTTCACACATTTACTTGCTTATCAGTATTTCTTGATTATTCCTGATCTATGCCATGAGAGATTGATCATCTATTATTGCATGTGTTGAGATTAGTTTGGCTTTCCGCTATTGCATCCCTGTTGGGATTTCCGGCTTGTTGCCGATTACCCGGTCTGAGGACCGTGAGCTTGAGCATCAGCATTATGATCGCCCGCACTGCTGTACTTAACGAACACTGATGGTTGGCCACCGTCACTGTGTTCTTTACCGGTAGAGTGGTCTGTGGATAAACCCGTGACCCCCAGGTTAGTGCCCAAGGGTGCCGGAGTGTCGACTCCCTGGTTAGTGCCCGAGAGTGCCGGGGTATGTCAGCCAGGTTGGTGCCAGGTTCGGCGTTTTCCCTGAGGTCTTTTTGACCAATATGGTGGCTATGATTGGGTATTTGATAGTTCTACCATTGATGCATTAATTACCTGTTTAGCATGCGTAAACATTTTATCTCTATGATTGATCAGTTATTGTATCATCATGCTTTTACTTCTGAACCTGATATATCTGCCTAACCTAATCCTGCCTAATGCTCTTACTATCCGCTAGTTATTGTATGCCAGTAGGTACGATTTGCTATTTCTCGGCTCGTCGTGCCCACTGGGATACATGTACAGTGTATCTCACACCTCCTGGGTGACCATTTTTCAGGTCGGTCGGGTGCTGGGATGTTGGGACGTGTTGGTGAGGTTATCATGCTAGCATTGACCCTTGTGTAGCCGTTGTACCTTTAACTTTTGTAAATCATGTAATTTAATTGTAAGAACTTATTGTAATAACTATTTGTAATCTTTTATAGTTTAGTGCGTAGTTTAGACTGCTCTGATATTGGATGGGATGTCGGGGCGTGTTGGTGAGGTTATTGTGCTAGCTTTGACCCTTGTGCAGCCGTTGTGTCACGCCCCGAGTGTAAACCAGAACTCGGGCTCGTCTACAGATCCGCCGTGCACACGGAATTTTCCGCATACACGAAGCGCCGGTAACCTGCTCAAATAAAACAGATACAATAATAGAGCAATAAAACAGAGCTGAACTGAAAATACTACATCTCAGACTGAACAGGAAGTAAAAATACAAAATGACTGTAAAATAAAGTATAAGTCTCTCTCCCAGCTCACCACAAATATACAACCAGCTGGCTAAAGCCAGACCCCAAAAGTAAAAGTACAACCGTCTGAGATAGGATACATAAGAGGTACCAGTCTAGCTACTCACTGTCGGGCCCACTGTCTAGCTACTCAGCCGTCCTCTCTCCTCGACCCGCCGCTGTATGTCCAGCAGCACCTGCAGACGGCTCTGCAAAACAAAGGAGAAGAAAAGAAAAAGAAGAATGGGGGTGAGAACTACTAGTGAACCAGTAGCCTCCCCTAGTGTGTAAAGCCTCAGGCGCTGAACACACCCACTAGGTCTACTAGAGGCAAAAAGGAGAAGAAGAGTGGTAAGTAAAAGACTACTGCAAAGGAAAAACTACCACTACTATGCCTCTAAAAATGCAGTCCTAGACTGGAACAACCGTATGCAACAGTAACCAACCGTCCCAGATGAACCCAATCTGTACCGCCCTCATCATCGGGCAAGTAAGCCGCGCCGATGTGATAGCAAAACTCCTGCTGCCGCCCTCATCATCGGGCAAATAAGCCGCGCCGATGTGATAGCAAAACTGTCAATAACTGTCTGGCCCCGGCCTCCGGAGGGGATCTCGAGGGGAGCGACCCACACAAGGAAAGCATCACCGGGCAATAACCGCGTCGGTGTGATAAGTAACAAAAGCAGGACTGGATCACAACTAAAAAGCCCCAGTGGAACACAACCCTCTACTAAAAGAAAACTGATTCCCAATCAGATGCGAAAGTAACCATCCGGTCAATCGCCCAATATCCGCGAATGCCGCAATACCCCAAAATCACAAACATGTCCCACATCCGACATCTGGTCAACCGCCTACTATCCGCGGTTGCCACAACACCCTCTAATCCATAATCATGCCCTATCATCGATGTCCTATAACCGACATCCGGTCAACCGCCCAATATCCACGGTCGCCGCCAAAACCCATAATCCATAATCCAGGCCCCGGCTACACTATCCCAAACCCCTGCTCAAACCCGAGCAACAAATACCACCTACTAACGAAAGGAGAAAAGAAACAAACAAGGTTTCTCCTAAGTCAAGTTCCAGCATGAAAGTGTAGCGATAAAAGATGGCCTACCTAGATGTCCAAACAAGCATGCATATGTCCTCATGAAAGATAAAGAAAGTGCGACAAATAATGGCTCCACATGTGTATCAATTAATAGCTCCGCATAGATATAACCATCATGCTAAATCATTATCCAACCACACATGTTTAAAATCCATAACTTTCCCTCACCTAAATCATCCACCTATGCATGTCCCAAAAGATCCTCAAGTGGTACCCTCCCACAAGACATTTCATTTTATCCCAGCATAAAAGTAAATTCCACATGCAAGGTTAAGTGCCAAAACTATATCCATACAAACATGTATAACCCCCAACCACTATCAGAGTTCCACAATAGTAATTTTCATTTGATAGGCTCACAATTATTTACTTTAAGCATGCATGTCCATAATTGATCATTCAATGTACCCAATGGGGGGATCTCTCCAATATTCCTAGGGGTATGTCAGAAAATGAGGAGTATAACAACCACCCACCTCGATCGCTAATTCCAAGTCCAAAAGTGCTCCCGCCCAAACAGCTAACCGCCGCGATCACTGTACAAGAATTACCCCAAAACATACAATTAAACTCAACACATGCTGTCCCAATGCTAACAGTCCAAAGATGCCCTATTTTTACCTGCGAGAAGTACCCGGAAAATTCCAAGAAAAATACTGTCACGATCCTTGCGACGAACCCGTCGAAACGAGTACCTGCACGCTCAAATCCGAGTTTCCTACACTGAGAAACAAATCCGACAAGGGAACCACCCCGAAATAAACCAATCACAAAATCTGAATCACAAGGTTCTGTAATTAGAAACCTTTCACCTTCGGGAAAAATTCAGAAAATTCCAAGAAAATTTGGGGATATTCCTCGTGATGTGTAGATGCAAAACGCCTTTTGAAACGCCCTAATATGATGTCTGTACGTGAAGATATGGCCGAAATACCACAGCGCTGTCCAAAACTCCGCCCAAGAAAAAGGGTCAAATGGAAGCTCGGGGAACTCCAAGATAAATTCGAAATGAGGGGGAGCTCAAAACACGAAGATCGAAGCCCTACCTGTCGTGAGTCCAACGGCACAAAAATCGCCTCAATCGGAGGTCGGAGCAAGCCGGGGGAAGTCCTCGCACCAAAACGCGACGAAGAAGATCACAAACGAACGAGCGTCGCGCCGCGTCATAAAAATGAAAACCTTGGGATGCGTGCCGCAGAAAAATCCTGGAATCCGCAGATGGAATCGCCACAGGGAGAGGAAGAGATCTCGTGAAGGTTGCACAGAGAGATGAGGAGCAGGAAAAGAGTTCCAGGGAGAAATTTGGGCTCTATTTATAGGCCCAGAATGACAAATCCAAGAATTCCGGATTTGTCCCAACTTTCGGGCGCATGTCCACTTTCGGGCGCCCGAAAGCCCCACGGGCCGGCCCGCGACGAGCGCCCGGAACGCCCGGAGAGTGCCACGTCGCCCCGAACAAGCAACAGCCTTTCCCGCCGCACGCGTGGCGCCGCGCGGCCACTCCTGGTCAACGCGGGTAGGTGGCGCCCGCGAATCACAGGGCGCCACCTGGCCCGCACTACCGCCCCCCGACCAACCCTGGCGCGCCGCCTGGCGCGCCCCTGCCATGCACTGTTCCGAGGCATCCCCGCACTCCGTGGTCCCCGCCTGCGTGAGCCCGCCAACCGGAATCCGCCACGTGTCCCGCCGGTCCATGCACCACGCCTGGCTGCTCCGTGAACCGCGCCCACTGAACCGACCCTACCGCAAGCTGCCACGTGTCCCACGCGCTCCCGTGCATCGCGCGCCTGCCCGCGGGCCCGCACGCCTGCCCGAGCGCTGCCCGCGCCCGCGCGCTGCCCGCGGCCGCTCCGCCGCCTGCCCGAGCCCGTCCGCCGCGCTCCGCCGCTGCCCACTGGCTGCCGGAGTTACTCTTCCGGCGTGAACAGTAACCAGTGGCGCAAAAATCAAGTAAGTAGCCCAATTTCATCGTTTTCGCGCGCTGAATCCAAATCCGTTGTCCGATTTGCCAAATTCTAACTCCAAAATTTGCCGAAGGCACCCGAAAAGGTATTCTTTTGTCCAAACTTCGTGCTGAGCCCTATTTTAATATCCGTTCCGCGCGAAACCACTTCTAAAGATCCGACGGAGTCAACCGATCACCCACGTGATCCATTTAAGCCCGAAGTCCGCCACTTGTGTCCAATTGGTGCACTAACACCTCCAACACACAGTATAGGCCCCCAGAAGCTGCCAAACCCACTGCAGAAGCTCTGCTGAGATCCAGGTCATCACACGTTGTACCTTTAACTTTTGTAAATCATGTAATTTAATTGTAAGAACTTATTGTAATAACTATTTCTAATCTTTTATAGCTTAGTGCGTAGTTTAGACTACTCTTATATTAGTTGTAAGTGTTTAGCCGTGCATGTATAGAAAAAGCTCAATCCAAGGGGATTGGAAATTTTCTATACATGTGGCGATCTGGTCATGCCCTGGCCTTGCTTTAAAACTCTGATTAAAAAAAAAAAAAAAATAGACTGTGTTTTTCAAACTCGCGACGTGGCAACAGCTCTTGTTGTTCAGATTTGTTTATAGCATGATTATTACAGCCTTCAGCATCCCGACAGGGATTTTTCGACTTTATGTCGTATGTTGGTCTTTAGACCATGAGCTTGAGCATTAGCATTATGATCGCCACAGAGCCAGCTGTTCTTTTCACGTACACTAGCGGGCTGATCCCCCGCAGTGGTGTACTTTACCGGTAAAGTGGTCAGCAGTGGCGACCCGTGAACCCAGAGGGTTATGACAGCAGATTGGTGTACAGGTGGTATTTAGCCTGAGGTCCCAGTGACCAATAGTGGCATTGATTGGGTACTTGTAGTTATTGTTATTCAGCACTTCCAGTTTACAGCATTGTTAGTTATCAGCTTTGCTTATCGCATGATCATGTCCTACTTGTCAGATTTATCAGTGCGATAATTTTCTGCTTGTCAGATTTATCAGCATGATCAGTTCCTACTTGACAGATATATCAGTTATGGCATGATTAGCTTTTTATATGAGTACCCCTGCTTCCACTTTAGCATCCTTAGATTTTATATCTGCTTCTCTTTATTCAGCTTCAGTTATATCCTGCTTTTGTTATCCGCTTATCATTGTATCCGGTAGGTACGACTTGCTATTTCTCGGCCCGTCGTGCCCACTGGGATACATGTATAGTGTATCTCACACCCCCTGGGTGACTATTTTTCAGGTCAGTCGGGTGCTGGGAGATTGGGACGATCCAGTGAGCTGTTGCACTAGAGTTGTCCCCTGCTTTTGGCCATAGTTGCCCAGTATTCAGCATTTTCAATTCTAGTAGTTGATATGTTATTTTAGTTATTTAGTGAAGTTTTGTATTATATCTTTGTGATGGATTATGGATGATTAGTGTAGAAGTTTATGTTTATATTTAGTTAAGTGAATGTTGCTCTCTGACTGCATTGTTGTACTTGCCTAGCCGAGCAAGTATAGGGGAGACTCTGTCGGTGTGGACAGAAAATTTCCTATGCATGTGGCAGTCTACACACGTCCTGAGTTTAAAGTTTGAACTTTTATTTTTAAAAAAATCAAAATCAAAATCTACCGTTGTTTTGGAACTCGGGGCGTGACAAGCACACCCACAGAGAGGTCTGGGCTCAGATCTAGGGCTTGGGTGCTTCACTTCTCCCACAAACCGAGATCAAGAGTGCTCCTTGCTTTTTTCCGGCGAGGGGAGGTGGCGGCCGGCGGCGCGTGGCTCAGGAACCACAGAGGAGGAGAAGAAGGGGGGTCGTGGGTGAGGCTGCGGTTACAAGAAACCAGGCGGCTAGGGTTCCTTCATGCCACCCTATGTTGCTTAATATGCATTTTGCAACAATATGCTGAGTGGCCCTCCAACTCTTCATATTTTCACCTGGGTCCTTTACTGTAGAACAAAAACACAGAGAAGCCCCTCTTCTACAAGTTTGGTGCAATTTAACACATAAAATATTGGGCTTCTTCGCAAAATACTGCAAATTCTTGCATATTCCACCCTTTTCGAGACAACCGGGTTGTCAAACTAAAAAACAGACACCACCACGACGTCCGTGTCACGCCCCGGGGTCGAAATTGCGACCCGGGCTCGCTAACAGATCCGCCACCTATACGACAATCCCGCATAGGCGAAGCGTCCAACCTGTAAAAGTATCGACTAACAACTAAAACAGATATCAGTGCTGAAGAAAAACTGCTATAATAAAAATCTGAACCACTGTAAAACTGAAAAAGAGGTACAACATCCATCTCCCCATAAATAATGATATAATAATCCGATCCACCAAAACTGTAATACAAGTAAAAACCACCTATACAACATCTATAAATCTAAAAAGGGAGATAAACTAAAAATAAAATACAACTGTGTACAGTGAAACCCACAATCTGGGTTGGTACATCTATCCCGCTGAAGTAAACAACACTGGTAGGGATCTATCTCGCAACTCCCTCGCCACGATCCGTCGATCCAACTGAAGCAAGGACGGAAGGGAGAACCTCTGCAAAACTGTCACCAACAGAGGGTGTGAGAACTACTAGTAAAACCAGTAGCCCTCAGTGGGTAAATCCTCAAACTCCGACGTACCCACTAAGTCTACCAGAGGCAAGAAAAGGAATAAGTGGTAAAACTGTAAATAGGACTGCTGATAAATAGGAACTACCACTAACATGCCTCTAAATGCAGTGCCAAAAAGAGTACTATATGAATGCATCAGTAAAAGTGACTGCCTGAATAAACCCAATCAATGGACCAGTAAAGACCGGTACTGCCTGCTCTGTCATCATCATCGGGCCTGCCAGCTACGCATAGCGCCGAAGTGATATCACGAACCCAATAACCCACCGGCACCTGCCCGGTGTAATAGCACACTCCGTAGTGGCACTCGAGGGGAGCGACCCACACGAGTAAAGTATCTCTATCACAAGTATCATGATATAGCAGGACAGGATCACGACCATGATCGAAGTGGGAAAAATCCATCCACTAAGGAAAACCCGACCCCCCCAATCTGATGCACAAGTAAAAGTCCGGTCAACCGCCCAATGTCCGCGGTCGCCGCAATACCCCAAAATCCACAGTCTAGTACAACAATCGACATCCGGTCAACCGCCCAAAGTCCGCGGTCGCCGTAGTACCCGACTAACAAGTCCAACCTGTCCCAGATCCCAAGATCATGCCTACACTATCCCAACCCATGCTTGAACCCGAGCAACAAGTACCCTGAGTCTAAAATAAAAAGAGAAAAGTGGAAAACATGGTTTCTCCTAAGTCAAATTCCAGCATGATAGTGTAGCAGAAAAAGGTGGCCTATCTAGATGTCCATACAAGCATGCAAGTGTCCTCATGGTGATAAAGGAAAGACAGTTAGCAATGTTCTTACATTTTCTGGAGCATGATATCCCAATATAATAATCAATCTCATAGAAGGGTTAGATGCTAACATGCCATGCATCGAGTCTATACAAGTATGCAAGTTTTCTCATTTGGAAATAAAGGGAGAATAGTAACCATCACGGTTTTCACCTAACATGAATCAGGAGATAATCGACAACCATTAATCTCATAAGGAGTGAATCTCACATAGATAGATCAAGATAAAAGAAGTTAACAATTCTCACACAAACCACTAACCATCCTCACATGAACCATCCATTCACATATAGACTTGCCAAAGATCATTTAACATTACTTAAATATGGACATTCAATCAACTATCACCAATGAATAGACTAAGGTTCTACAACCTTCATTGATCTCGTATAGGATGAACATAGGATCTACCAACAACATCCATTTTCACATAAGCTAGATCACCAACCAACCACAATGCACATTCTCACCTAAAGTAGCCTAAGGATCAACTACTATAATTAATATCACAAGATGTAGGATAAAGATCAACAAGATTAATTATCCTCATATAGGTAAGCCAAGGATCATTTAACATAACCATCTCACATGACATAGGCTCAAGAATCACCAACAATATCACTCTCACATAACCAGAGTAACCATTCACCCATAACCCTGATAACCCTTCACTCACATACATTATAACCATCCTCACATAGTCATGTTAGCCATTCACACTTAACCATCATAATCATTCTCATCTAAACCAAATAACATTTCACATAAAACCATATTCACTTTTCTCACATAGCTACCATGTCCTTCACACATCAACCAACCATCCATTCTCTCATAGATAAGTGAAGAATCAACAATTATAGTAATCATACATAGTGTAGGCTAGAAGATCAATAACCAAAACTATTCTCACATAACATCGGTTTAGGGATGATCACTTGTAATCAACTTCATATGAGATAAAGTAACATCAACCAGACTAATCATGCACTCATGTATAAACCAAGGATCAATCAACTTAATATAAACATGGATATCCAACCATGATACTCCAAGGAGAAGAGAGCAACAATCAACCATGTCATGAGGAAAATCAATAGCCCGAGTGGGTAAATCATCGTTTTCGGAGAAGCACAACAACCCACCTGAAACCTGACGATCCGTTGCCCGATCTAGCTAAAATTTGGCGCGAGTAAACCTTATCCTCCCAGGAGTCCGATGCCCCAAAAATCATCCAAATCCACCTCACGGATTGGGCGTAATCACTGAAACAATGCATGCTACGCAATCAAATTCCAGGATTTCAGCAATTGAAACTAAGTTAAAGAAGATGCAAGTGCAGCCCCAAATACCTCAAGATGAAGTTCCCAACAGTAAAACAAAGATATCCACTTCCTTACAAATATCTCCAAGTCCTAAAAAATCCACCATTAATTTTCCTTAACAATCAAATAGAGAAAAGCATTACATTGTTGTCCCAACATACACCAATTTCCAACATGCACTTACAAAAATTAGAGGGGGCAATCCACAAGTAATTTTAAGCTGGAACTAAAAGGAGAAATCTTCACCTTGATCTTAACAAGATGTCCAAACATTAAAATCCCGAATTTAACCAAGGATTATAGCAATTCCTGCATTCCCAAGGTCCAAGTGTCAAGATGATACCAAAACTGAAATCTGCTGTGACCCCTAAAACAGAGCTGAGAAGATCAATATTGTTACCTAGTCAAACGTGCTCCAAATCCAGCAAGAGAGGTACTATTGGATTCCTTGTCGATAGTAGATACAAATTGAGCTAAAGAACTCCAAATTTCATGCTCTAATGAAGGAGAAAACCCATAAACACTTTGAACTATCCACCAAGTTCCATCACCCATAAACACTTTGAACTATCCACCAAGTTCCATCTGTGCACGAATGCAGCAAGGTGTTCCAAAGATCATGCATAAACCCCAATAAAAACTCAGATCTAGAGAAAATGATACATACCAATATTGTAGAAATTCGAGTCCTGGAAATTTTCCCACAAAACGCATCCAAAAATTCCCATCCTACTGTCCAGAAAGGTCAAAACATTGAGGACTGTTCAAGATTCCAGACTGAAATGAAGGGTCCAAAAGATAGCTTAATAACTCTATAAAAACTCATGAGTTAAGGGAAGAGTTGAATGCAAAAATTGTAGCCCTACCTCTTGTGAAAACAGAGAACCAAAAATAAGGCCAAAACTCCCCCTGGTTTGCTCTGTAGGATTTTTACACCGAAACGCGACAGAGAAGTCATCAAACTGCACTAATGGTGGAGCTTGCTTCCTTGAGAGAACGAGGGTGATGAAGCCTCCAAAATCCATCTCTTTGCTGATGAAAAAGCAAAGGAGTTGCAGATGGATGTACTATAGAAGTCCCCAAATCTGAAGGTTCCAAAAGAGGGAGAATGAGGGAGGGAGAAGAGCTTAAAAAGGAAGAAAGAAAAAAGAAAGGAGAAGAAGGAGAGGAGGGTGGTACTGTGCAATGCACAGTACCGTCCCGGCCCCCCAGCCGGCCCAGCCCCGCACGCGGGCAGGGGGCACGTGGCGCCCATCCGGGCGCCCCGCCCCCGGGCAGATGGCCCGGATGGGACCACGCCCGACGCGGCGCCCGCCAATGGCGCGGCGCCACGTGTCCCTTGCGCGGGGACGCGCAAGGCGGCGTGCGCACGTGGGCGCGCTCTGCCCAACGCAGGCGCGCCACGTGTCCCTTGCGCGGGGACGCGCAAGGCGGCGTGCGCACGTGGGCGCGCTCTGCCCAACGCAGGCGCGCTCTGCCCAACGCAAGCGCGCCACGTGGCCCGCGCCCGCCTCTTCTGTGCCACTGCGTGGAAGGCCGAGCAACCGGTGTGTGATGACCCGGATCTTCGTTAGAGGGTTATGGCATGACCAGCGACTTCTGAAGGACTATTTTGTGCATTGGAAGTGTTCGTGTGTGTATCGGACTCAAGGAATGGATCCCGCGCGAAGAACGGATCAAGTTTGCCTTTCGGATGCCTTCGACGAAAAATGGAATTTGTTTTGCATAAAACGGAGGCCGTTTTTGGATTCAACGCGGAAAAACAATGGAAATCGGCTATTACTTGTATTTTTCGAAGTCCGGACGCCCAAAAACGAATACCCGGAAGTTTTCGGTGTGTTTGGGAGCACGGTGGGAGCCGTGGACCGGCCAGGTGACACGTGGCGGCCTGTTATTGGCCAGCGCACGTTGTCTGGTCCACGGAGGATTGGCGCTGGTGCAGTGGACCGGGCGGGGGACGCGTGGCAGCCTCTCATTGGCGGGCTCACGAGACGCGGTCCACGGGATCATGCGGCCCGGCGCTTGGACCGAGGCGCGCCACATGGCGGCCCCGGATTCGCCGCCTCACGCGTGTGTGGCGCACGCGAGGGCGCGCCGCCGCTTCCGTATGCACGCGTGGCAGGAGACACGCTGGCGTGTCGGGCGGCGGTTGGCGGGCGCCGCTGGCGTGGCGGGAGGGGCGCCGCCGGCGTGCGCCATGTGGCGTCCCGCCACTGGCTGGCGCCGCTGGTGCACCGCCCTGCGCGGGACACGCGGCAGCGCCCGAATCGCTGGGCGCCGCTGTCCCGTGTTTGGGACACGCGTCGCGCCCAGGCGATTCCGGGCGCTGATGGCGGGCCGGCCCACCGGGCTTTCGGGCGCCCGAATTCGGGCTATGCGCCCGAATTCTGGTGGGCTATATATAGCCCACCACCCCTTTCTTCTTCTGCCTTTTTCCGAGTTTTAGAGAGAGAAAGGGAGCTTGTAGCCTGAAGGAAAGTTGTTCCTCTCTCTATCCTCCATCTCTCCAGGGAGTTCCAAGATTTTAGGAGTCTTCGACATCGAGATCTCTGCGACGCAGCGCGCTTCGACGTTTCCCTTTATGGCCGTTTCCGTCGCTGTTCAGTCGGAAAAATTCCCTGTGCCAACCAGGAGGAATTTTTGGATGATTTTTGCGGCAGTGTGTTCCTAAGAGGTAGGCCTTTGATTTTCGTGTTGATCACTTCGCTCCATTTTGGATTTTTGGCACAGTTCCCGAGGCACCTTTTGACCTAATTTTCTGTAGTGAATTGTTGGATAGCGCGGACTTGTTTATTTTCTATCTTGGTCTACGAGTATCGGAACAGGGCGTATAAGTACTCGTTTTGGATCTAATCGTCGCGAGGATCGCAGTCGTAATTTTTCTGGATTTTGTTGAGGACTGCGCACAGGTGAAAAATCATCTTCTTTGTATTGTTTTGCAAAAACAGCAAAGACTGTTTCGGGGGAGGCCCATTTATGCCGAGTTCTATTGTTTTGCAGTAACTCGCGGATTTTAGGTGTTGCGAGGACAGTTGTTGGACAGCGGGGAGTTCTTTTACAGTTGAGGAGTTTTTTGTCTTGGATTTGCATGCCAGGTGGGTGGTTATTGCTTACCTCTTACTGCGATTTACTCACTAGGACTATTAGAGAAACCCCCTAAACTATTATTGATTTGACACCCTATTGGAAATCATACTTGAGCATATTATTCATGAGCCTATCTATGTGGGAATATTATGGTGAAAACATGATTGTGGGGATATTATAGTGATGATAATTAACATGCCATGTTAGCACATAGACTTTTGTGAAAGTTGCTTAAATGGAACAGGATAACATATTGATGTGCGGGTACTACTTTGATGATTTATTATGGATCATAGATTATAGACATGTGTAGTTGGTTAGTGATTGTGGCATGTTGATTCTACCTATGCTGAGCTACTATTTGATACACATGTGGAACTACTATTTGATACACTCTCTTTCATCTTTCATGAGAACATTTGCATGCTTGTATGGACATCTAGATAGGCCACTATTTATTGCTACACTATCATATTGGGATTTGACTTAGGAAAAACCATGATTGTTTCCTTTCTCCTTCTCATATAGACTTTTAGTACATGTTGCTCGGGTTCGAGTAGGGGTTTGGGATAGTGTAGTCGGGACATTGGAGTCTGGGACAGGTTGTACTCGATTATGGACTTGTGGGGTATTGTGGCAACCGCGGATAGTAGGCGGTTGACCGAATATTGATCATTTTTATCGAATTGTGGACATATGGGGTGTTGCGGTGACCGCGAACGTTGGGCGGTTGACCGGATGTTTATCTTTGCATCAGATTGGGGATCGGGGGTTTCATTAGTGGATGGGTTTTCCCACTTGAGCATAGTCATGATCCAGTCCTGCTATATCGTGATACTTGTTACAGAGATACTTTACTCGTGTGGGTCGCTCCCCTCGAGTGCCACGCCGGAGTGTGCGACCGTGCCAGACAGAAGCCGGTCTGTTACTTATTTTGGGATGCGACCGTACCGGTCAGAAGTCGGTCTGTATCCCACGGTTGAGTTCTTGAGTTCGACAGCAGAGCAGGCAGTGCCAGTTCTTACTGGTGTTTAGATTGGGTTTATTCGGGCTAGCACATTCACTGATGCATTTATTTAGTTATTCCTCCTGGCATTGCATTTAGAGGCATAGTAGTGGTAGTTCCATTTTATCAGCAGTCTTTATAGCTTACCACTTTCCTTTCCCTTTGCCTCTGGTAGACTTAGTGGGTACGTCGGAGTTTGAGGCTTTACCCACAGGGGGAGGCTACTGGTTTACTAGTGGTTCTCACCCCCATTGTTGTTTTTTCCTCTTTTCTCCCTTTGTTTTGCAGAGTCTTCTGCGAGAGTTGCTGATCTTTCGGTCGTTGTTCGAGGCGAGGGAGTCACGAGCTAGATCCTTACATGCCCGAGGAGTGTAGCTGTATCCCCTGGTTGGAGACTTTTAGTACTGTCAGGTGGATTTTGTATTGTATACTTTGAGAGAGATCTGTTGTACTTTGAGAGACTATTGTACTATAGTTTTAGGTTTTTTTTCCTTTTGAGTTCAGGGATGCTGTATTGAGGATATTGTATGATGATTATTTATACTTGAGGAGATGGATATTGTACTTTATTTCCGGATGTACAGTGATTGGATTTTATTTTACAGCACTTTATTTCCGCTCTGATATTTGCATAGCTATAGTACTATCTTTTGCAGGTTAGACGCTACGCCTATGCGGGATTTTCCGTATGGGTGGCGGATCTGTTGGCGAGCCTGGGTCGCAGTTCGACCCCGGGGCTTGACACGGTGCGCCTGGTGCACGCGCAATTCCATGGACCGGCGGCCAGGAAAAAGCCCAGTAAGCTCCGAAAATGCCACTTTTTGCTGATTCCGCGCGTTGAGTCCAATTCCGAAGTCCAAAAACCCAAAAATTGCATCCAAATAGTCGTTTCACTCGTTTTTCCGCGCTGAATCCAAATACGGTGTCCGTTTTGCGCGAAACCACTTCTATTTTTGACAAAACTCCCGAATTAGGCAATCTTGATCCATTTCTCGCACTAAGTCCGTTCCTTGGGTCCGATTTGTACGCAACCAACACTATCAACCGAAATAAGCCTCCATAAGACGTCGATCGCATCATAACATCCACGAAAGTCCGGGTCATCACATCCTCCCCCACTAAAAGAAAGTTTCGTCCTCGAAACTAATATAGCCCAAAAGAAATCTCAAATCAGAAGGGTAAATATCCAACATCACTGTCACCAGCTCTCAAAGCATCACTCGCTCCTCGTGATTAATCCTCAACAACATCAACAACCTGTACTGCATGGCCTAATTGCGCAATTCCTCAACTCTTGGGCCAGAATCCGCCACGGCGTCCCTCGTACCCCAGACACTCACTGGTCTCAAGTGGAGCGAGTCAAACAATGGTGGGGAAACCAAACATATCACCTCTAAGCTGAAGCGGAAAAGAAACATCAAGGACTCCAACATATCACGGGAGAAAAGAAGAACAAACAGGTAACCATTGATCCAAAACACTCAAAAAAATCTCATCCTCAATACCAACTCATTCAAGAAACCTGAAGTACACCCACGCAATTATCCATGTAAAAGGGGGGTCCAATATCAAAAACATCATCAACTACCACTCTCAGTTGGAGAACCACCGAAAACAGTGAAGAGTTGAAGTTGTCTCTGCTGTGGTAGTCATTCTGCCCTTGCTCCTCATCAACTGGGGATCCTTAATTCGACACTCTCTGATCTCATCCATCAGCATGGGTTGCTCGGCTGAAACTAAAATATGAAAATGACCACTCTAGGGCACGGTCTTCGACCCTAATCCTCTAATCCATTCCAGTAATGGCACTTACTGCACAAACATTGCTCAAGCTCTGCACTGTACTCCGGCCCAAAACATCTACCCACATCCAAGACTACCGGTGGGGCATCACTACAACTCAATCACTGTTGACAGGACGAAAGATCCATCGTCTCCTCCATCAGGTAAGACACTGAGTCTAACAACCCCTTTATCCATCATAATCTATAACTATACCATCAGCTCTCAGCTGTACAGGTGCCATCCAATAAGGTGCCTCCAATATCGGCGCGGTTCCCAGAACCACGTCAATCACAATCTCAATCTCCCTGCCCGGCGGCATCGTCATCAACTCAGGTGGACTCATATCCGAGAACTCGCCGGCGATAGGGATACCCTTGAGTCCCGGGGCCGCCGTAGGCACCTTTATCATAGTCACTAACTAGGTAATGCATCCTCGTCTCATCATCTGCCTGTCTCTTGTCGATACAGCGTCGTTGCAACCAGCGCACTCTACCAACCCCTGTAAACACACTCCTCATGTCCAACTCGCAGAAGTTCACAGTCCTCTCACCACAATCAAAATCGTAAGATGCCATACCGACCAATCCAACACACCGAGTCAAAAATCCTGGGCTGCCATAAGACCAGCTATTCTGCAGGTATAATCCACGGCCTAACTGCACTGGACATATTCCACAAACCTCCTCCACGTGCACAACCTAATCAGGAATCTATACCTCAAGTGCACGTGGTAGCAACTCTACCTCTAGTCCATGCAGGGATGCAGAACGCTCTAACTCAGACAGCTGCAAAGGAATCATATATGCGACGACACATCCCACTGCCGAGGCACCCTCCAACCAGGCTGTATAGCCTCAACCGCTCGGTGCTGGTGGTCGTCGCTCAATCAGCCTGAGAATATCCTGACTAACCCCAAAGAAAGCACCATCTCTGCCTCCACTCATACTGCGGCAATGACTGCAGCCCATCGTGCTTCCGCTACGCCACTCTGATACGGATGCTGATGCTGCCGCCGGGGTCCACCCGACCTTTGGCACTTCAGAAGTCCACGACCCTGAAGAAGGAATCGAGAAGGCTTCTGCCTACTGACCTGTCCTCCTCACCACCAACCACGACTCTGCCTCCAAAGGCTCCAAACTCAATCCTACGAATTGGGATAGGTCAAACAGCCGAAACTGGCTCAGTCGATCAATGATTTCCCACTGCTCATCTGCTATCAGCTATCCACCCCGTCTCGGTGCCTCAGCACTAAAAGTCGACACAGAGGGGGCTGCTCGCTCAACCGGCGCCACTGGGATCGTTGTCACTAGGGATACTACGACGGGGTTGGTCTCGACGGGAAGCACTGTCGGAGGTGTCACGCCCCGAGACCGCCAATTTGTACAGTTCGGGCACGCCAACAGACCCGCCAATCGGGTATTACCTCTCACTACCCGACAGGAATGGTAACATCCAAAATAATACATCAAGTGTATGCGGAAGCTCAATATCAGAGTACTAAAAATCACTACTAATTTAAAACTTTCATTCAATAACCAATAAGTTAATCTGTAAATGAAAGCATACAAAAGTGAACCATAATACAACTTTATTACATTTTACATCACTCAACTTGCAACTAAATAATATTACAAATTTTTACATCTTTTCCTCGCAATACATAGTTCACTCAAAATATGAAAAGGTACATCTGCTAGACCCTCCAGATCTCTATGCTGCTGGGCCCTTGCCCCTGTCGTCTGTCTCGACCGCTGTATCCGGACCTAGAAAAATGGTCACCCGCGGGTGTGAGAACTACAACAAAGTTCCCAGTGGGTTCAACCACCGAGAAAGATCCGAATACTTCTTGTAGTGTAGAAACACTTGGAAGAATTTTGTATCGCATAAAAATCAAGAACTGGACATGGGGCATGTTCAGGATCCGGATCAGACAGTCCAATCCGGATCCCGAAGGGTGCTTGTTCATTGGCAAATCCGATCCGGATCAAAGTCATTTCGATCCGGATCCCGAACATGGGAATTTGCTGGAATACATGAACGATCTGGATCGTGCATTACAATCCGGATCCCGAACCCTGTTTTACTGGAATTGCCTGACTCGTTACGACGATCCGGATCACAGCTAATCCGATCCGGATCGTCGTCGTGAAAATTTCCAGAAACGAACAGTTTTTGATCCTTATCTTCTTCCTAGGGTTTCTAACCTATAAATAGACCCTATGATTCTTTTTCTAGGGTTAAGCCGTAAATCCACATACAAGCCGTCATCTTTTATACGGCCTAAGATCCACATATAGAGAAGAAAGGAAATCATTAGATATTACTCTATGTTTCTTCATCTATATTGATTAGTTTGATTCTAGGTTTTCATACTCACATCTTGAGTTGAATCAAACTATTGAATACTTAGATGGTATTTCCTATCTATCTTTGATCTAAGTATTCGGCGGATCATCACCACCCAAAAACAACGATTTACCCCAAAATCGGCGCGTGGACTCGCGTGGCCTTGTGGATTCAAGGTGCAACCGCTCTCGTGGATTCGGAGCGAGGTACATTCGTGGATTCGAAGCGTGCTACTGGGTGAAGACCGTGGATACGGTCAGACGTCGTGGACTCGACGTTGCACGCCGTGGATTCGGCGTTGGACGCAGATCGTGGATTCGAGACGCGTTGCGGAGCGAGCGGAGAAGATCAACTAGGAGCGTATGGAAAAGGTTGAGTCGTCTGTGAGTACGGTATATCACCTTGTACGTGTTTAATTCTAGTGGATTTCACCGTGTTATCGGTCCCGTGGTTTTTTACTCCGGTTTGGAGTTTTCCAAGTAAAAATCTTGCGTGTTCATTTATATTTCCGCATTGGGATTTTATTGCGCAATGATTTTTTGAGTGTTTATTGTTTACACCTATTCACCCCCCTCTAGGTGTTTTTTCCCCTATTTAGATCCATTATTACATATAACCCAACAAGTGGTATCAGAGCGGGAATAGGGTTGTAAACAATGGTTGAAGGTGGAAACATCAACAGACCCCCATTCTTTGATGGAACAAATTATGTGTACTGGAGAGTACGGATGAAAGCTTTTTTAATTTCCATCGACGAATGGGTGTGGCAATCAATTGAATTAGGATGGTCTAATCCAACAGAAATTATTGCTGATGTTCGCACCATCAAACCTAGGTCGAAGTGGACCAAGGAAGAGTTAGATTCATCTTCTTACAATGGCAAGGGAATTAATGCTATTTTTAATGCCTTATCTCAAACTGAATTCTCTCGCGTCTCGGCATGTGAGACTGCGAAAGAAATCTGGGATGTTCTTCAGGTTACACATGAGGGAACTAACCTCGTGAAGATTCAAAAGCTGCAAATGCTTACGAGCAGATTTGACTCTATTTTCATGGCAGAAAATGAATCTTTCACGGACTACTATACACGATTGCAAGACATCGTAAACTCATGTGCTAACCTAGGAGAGAAGATTCCAGAATTTAAGGTTGTAAGAAAGATCTTAAGAACTCTTCCTGAACGATTTCGCCCAAAGGTTACAGCCATTGAAACTATTAAACACCCGGACGAAATGCATGTAGAAGAACTAGTTGGTTCATTACAAACTTATGAAATGACATTTACTACTAACTATTCTTCGGGAAAGGCATCCTCTTCTAAGTCTTCAGGTTATGCTTTGAAAACAACAAAGGAAGAAGACACGGATTCATCCTCCTCAGACGATGACGAAAACCTATCTATGGAGGAATTTGAAAAGCAGCTCGCTCTCTTGACAAGGAAGTTTCGCCGCAACTTTCGAAGGGGTAATTCAAGTAAAACTCCATCCTTCGGAAAGTCGAAGAAAGGCAAGGGTATTTCAAGTTACAAGTCAAGAAAGCAAGAGAACTTTTCTAAGGATAAGAAAAGCACAGAAGGACAAGTCCAATGCTTCAAGTGCCGAGGATACGGCCATATCTCAACGGAATGTCCAACTAAGAATCCCTCTAAGAAGAAAGCGATGCAAGTCGTCACCTAGGATGACAACTCAACGTCAAATGAGTCATCCTCAAGTGATGAAGAAGAAAGCGCAACGGCATTCCACGCGTCCACATCTTCACCCTTCATGTGCTTAATGGCAAGTACTTCAGATTCATTGTCCAACTCCTCCCGGGTTGAAAAAACTGCAACGGATGATGAATCAAGTAACTCTGAAGGTGAAGATTTTGTTTTAGCCTACCACAGACTTTTGAGGGATTCAAAGAAACTGGCTAAACAAAACAAGGGGTTGAGAGGGAGATTACAGGATCTCAAAGAAGAAGTAAAAAGGGTAACTTCTCTCTCGACCGATCTTGAAGTGGAAAGGGATAATCTGATAAAAGCAAATGTTTCCCTTCAAGAGTCCAATGAGCTTTTTGAGAAGGAACATACAAAACTGGTGGATAAAGCGGATCACTTCTCAAAGCTCTACATCGAGGCCCAACAAGATAAATTGGAAATGACAAAGACCATTCTCCAACTAAAGGATGACTTAAAGAGATTTTCTTCTGGAAGGAGTAAGTTGGATAAGCTTCTTGGTCTTGGTCAAACAAATCGGTTCGGCCTCGGGTACACTCAAACTGGAAACAGTCCAAGTTCGAGTGGGATAGTTTTTGTGCCTCAGTCGGTATCTCCTCCTCCGACACCGGAATTCACGACAAACAACGACAACAAGCCTACTTCTTTCTCTTCGGGATCGTCAAGCGCAAAGGTATGTTTTCGTTGTGGTCACTACAAGAAATTATAGCTATAACGACTAAGTTTTAACGACGGGCGCCATAAGTGGTCGTTAAAAGTAATCAATTAACGACGGGCGCAATTAATGGTCGTTAAAAATAATCAAATTAACGATGGGTGCAATACTTCGTCGCTAAAAGCAACAAAATTAACGACGAGTGCAATAAATGGTCGCTAAAAGTAACTAAATTAACGACGGGTGCAATACGTGGTCGCTACAAGCATTTAATTTAACGACGGACATAATAAGTCGTCGCTAAAAGGAATCAAATTAACGACGGGTGCACTAAGTTGTCGCTAAAAACAACAAAATTAACAACCAAATTAACGACGGACACAATGAAGCATCGTTAAATGCTACCAAATTAACGACGAGCATAATAAACCGTCGTTAAAAACTAGCAAATTAACGACGAGCACAATAAGCGATCGTTAAAAGTGGCTAGTTATTTATACGAGGAATAGTCATTTTTTTTTAAAAAAAAAAAAAAATCAGAAGAATTGATATTTTTAAAATAACAAAAAAATTATGAATTAAGAAGAGTATCAAGTTTTAAAAAAAAATTAAAAATTTAGATGTCAATATCATAAGAATGACCTATTACACTAATTCACTACAACAAAATAGGCTTTTGTGGCAATTTAATAGCGGCAATTATAAAATTGCCGCTATTAAATAATATCTAATTATACTTTAGCGGTAATTATTATAAATATTTTTATCAACAAATAATTTTATATTAAAAATGTGGGTGTTTGAGTATTATTTGAAAAGTGATTTTGGGCAAAAATACTTTTTTTTTTTTTTTGGCTCAATAGAGCATTTAAAAAGTGACTTTAATTTTTAAAATCAAATTTTAAAACTCTCAAATTAAAAATTTAAAAATTTTCGTGTCCATTTATATCTAAATCCAATCTTATACCTAGTTGAATTAGGGCGTAAGTAAAAAGGGAGTTGATTCGAGCATGGCTCCGCATCACCTGCCCCACCTCTGCAAAACCCTACCTCCCCGATCCGCCTCTACCACTCCTCTCGCCTCTCTCTCACCCTCGTCGCCTCCGCGTCCTCCCTCGCCGCCGCCTCCCTCCTCCTCCTCCTCGCCTGCCTCCTCTCCATCCACCTCCGCCGCCGCCGCCGTTCCGCCGCGGGAGACGGCGTCGCCGTCCCCGCCGCCGCCGCCGCTCCGCCGCGGGAGACGGCGTCGCCGTCCCCGTCGCCGCCGATGCCGAGGGTTTTGTCGACGAGGACGGAGAGGTGGACCACCACGTGTGGTACATCAGGACCGTGGGGCTCGACGAGCCCACCATCGGGGCGATCGCCGTGTGGGTCTACCAGTCCCGCGAGGGCGGCGTCCTCGTCGTCGTCGTCGGCGGCGGCGGGGGAAGGGAGTGGGCCGTGTGCCTCGCCGAGTTCCGGGACGGGGAGCTGCTCCGGCTCCTGCCCAAGTGCAGCCACGCCTTCCACGTTGCGTGCATCGACGCGTGGCTCCGGGGCCACGTCAACTGCCCCTTGTGCCGCGCCCCGATCATGGCGCCAACCCCCGCCCCCGCGCTTCCCTCGCCGTCGCCTTCTTCATCCCCGACGTCGGCGTCGTCTTCTTCTTCTTCGAACGCCGCCATTAGCGATCACGATGGCTCTGATTTGAGTAATCAGGTGGAAATTACGGGAATTGAAGAGGGGACCGATGCTGGAGATGTCGAAACTGGAGGTGGTGATGCAATTGAGGTTAATTCGACATTAGAATTGTCCTCTTCTTCATCTAGGGTTCTTTCGAACTCACAGGTAATGATCTAATGAACAAGTTAGGGTTTCTTATTAACCATTTATTCAAACATTTTATCGGCACTAATTGACCCTTTCTTTTGTTCTTCTTAGGATAAAGTATGAAGAGAGATATGTTTGGGAGACTAAAGTTTACAACTTTGTAGAGGAGAAAGATTTGGTATCAGGAAAAAAAAATTGGCTACATGATTTCTCGAATCTCGGATCAAAGAGAGGCAGATTAATCAAGGTTCGTCATACATTCTGTATGTCGCTTACATCATAGTTACCACTTCACAGTTCTTATATTTTGTTGAATCCAAATAATATTAATGTTTAATTAAAAATACTTCAGCCATCAATTAAAGTAAGCAACCTCATGGACTTGCCACCAGTGGCTCTGATTTTTGCATAAAAAATTCAAATACCTCTTTTGTAGCATCACATCTTACTCTTTTTTTTTTTTGAAGTTAAACATAGGGTTATTCCCTATGGATCACATCTTGCTGTAAGTTTTAGACTAATAGTTTGACTTGTTTTAAGCAGGACAGGGTTCAAGATCCATTTCTAGATTTGATTTGGGAGGTACTTTCATGCCTTTGTATGTTTTAGAGCCGAAGCTTTTTAATTCATTGCCCAAATAATAATATGTAGATGGGGAACTTGTTTCACACATTGTTGGACATTTAAGCAAGTTTTCCATCTGGAAACTCTTTTCAGGGTATTTCTATATGCAATTAAACATAGCCTATATGTATCTGAAATTAACTTTTCAGGTTCTTTGATTTTTCGAAGACGGTTGCTAGGAGAGCTTTTAGAGTTATCCAGGTTCTTACGATCATTTTACCTTCAATATGTAGTTCGGTAGGATCAAGCTATTGCTTGTAATAGCTTATTTGCTATTTTTGTATAAATTTATGGAACAGGATACGCATAATGTGAGATCTGTTTGTTTTCATCCTTCTGGGGAATATCTCTTGGCAGGTATCTTTCTGTCTTCTTTTTTTTGTTAAATTTACAAGCCTTATACCATATTCTCTAGATCTGCATCAAGTTGAGAAAATTGAAATCAAATGCCTTTCTTTTTATTTCCATTATATGTTTACCTACAATTCTTAGTAGTTCCTATTTTACATTACAGTGAAATGACTAGGATAATCATTTTACAGGGACTGATCATCCTATTCCGCACTTATATGATATTAATACTTTCAAGTGTTACTTGTCAGCAAATGCCCAAGACCTAAATGCGAATGCTGCCATCAACCAGGCATGTTGGTTTCTTTCTATTGTGCATCCATCTTGATTGAAAAAAAAAAAAAAAGCACTTTTAGGAAATTATTATCCTACATTTTTAAAATTTAGGGTGTAGATACGATATTCAACTACCGGCAGTATTTATGTTACAGCTTCAAAAGATGGTTCTATTTGTGTATGGGATGGAGTAACTGCACAATTTGTTACTCCTTAGTCCTCAATTGCACTAACCATATCCCATCTTAGCCCCTAATTAATATTGTTAATAGTAATTATCCAAAAACATATCTTCATTTAAATTTTTTAAAATATTATTTTTTATTTTAAGAAGTTTCACATATTTCTTATATTATTTTAGTAATATTGTAATAATATTTACTTTGGTCTTTTGCAGGTAACTGATCGGTTATTTCAAGAAGTTTCAAGGATGGTTGCATGTTTATTTTGGAGTGATTACTTCTTCTTTCGAATCACAATGGATGGTTGCATGTTTATTTTGGAGTGGTTACTTTTAATTTAGTAAACATTTTGACAACTTTATATGTAGACTTGAAATGGTGTGTATGTGATGGTTGTATGTTGGATGACAATACTTTTGATAATTATGTTGACAAAATGGTGTGTATGTGAATGTAGTTTTAATTGAATGTAATGTCTTCTCTATTGTATTTGTTGATATATGGTTTAATGGTAATATATATGTTGTATTATTATACTATTATTAGCGATCAAAACACTGGTCGATATTATTATACATTTTTTAAAACGTACATTTATTAGCGACCAAAATACTGGTCGTTATTATTCTCTTTTTCTAAAGGTTTACTTTTAGCGACGACAATTTTAGTCGTTATTGTCATATTATTTCGTAATAATTTAATTATTAGCGACGAAAATATTGGTCGTTAAATTTACGAACTTCTAAATCATAAGCTTATTAGCGACGACGAATAGGTCGCTATTGTTGCATTATATGGTCACTAATGAATACTGATTAACGACCGGAAATTTCTCCGTCGTTAAAAAGTTCCGTCGTTAAAAAACAATAACGACCGGTTTATACGGTCACTAATGAATACTGATTAACGATCGAAAATTTCTCCGTCGTAAAAAAGAAATAACGACCGGTTTTTCTAAACCGTCGTTAATTCTTTTAGTAAGGAAGGCAATAACGACGGGTGACGACGACATTTTATCCCGTCGTTATTTGTTTTTAACGACGAAAAATAGAGCAATAACGATGACTTTTCCTTTCGTTACAGGGCAATTTTCTTGTAGTGGGTATTTCAGGGCACATAAGGAGATATTGCAAGACAGGAGCCAAACGCTCAACTCAGACATTTCTTGCAACGACTACCAAAAAGGTGATTCCTCAGAAATCAAATGCAAATCATACAAAGGAAAAGAGACTTGGTAGTTCACCGCACAAGACGACATCATCAAGGAGAAGCAATCGATCTAACAAGACGCCTTCACCTAGGAGAATAACCTCACGACCATTACCGACGCATTCCAAAAGGTTTTGGGTGCGCAAAGGTGAAATCTTCCCTTGTCTTGTTACTAATGTTTCCTTGCATGCATATGATAATTCGTCTTGGTATCTGGATAGCGGTTGTTCCCGTCACATGACCGGTGACAAAAATAGTTTTCAAAACTTTGAGAAAATCTCCGGAGGACTCGTTGTTTTCGGAGACGGTCGATCTTCCGAAATTGTTGGAAAAGGAACAGTAGCTATTCCAGATGGCCCGATTTTGAAAAACGTGTTATTTGTTGATGGCCTTAAGACTAACCTCATTAGCATAAGTCAACTTTGCGACAATGGTTTTTCAGTTAACTTTTCATCTGTTGAATGTGTTGTAACTGATAAGGACCATGTCTTCTTTTTAAAAGGGGTTAGATCTGAAAATAATTGCTATGTTGTTCCTAATAAAATTTCAGAAAAATGTAACCTAGTTTCTTTGGATAATGAAACACTTTGGCATGAAAGACTAGGTCACATAAATTTTAAAGAACTAGCAAAGATTTCAAATAAAGACGTGGTTAAGGGGGTTCCTAAACTTTTATTTAAAAACAACATTGTGTGCGGAGGTTGTCTTAAGGGAAAACAATCAAGGGCTGCACACAAGAACCTGAACCACGTTGGTACCAAACGGCCCTTGGAATTACTGCACATGGATTTAATGGGGCCGACCCGTCAACCATCTTTGGGAGGTAAATGGTATATTTTCTTATTGGTTGATGATTTCTCTAGGTTTTCATGGGTAGCATTTTTAAAAGAGAAAGCTGATACGTTTGATTCTTTTCATGAGATTTGCCATCGTATTATAATTGAAAAGAATGAAAAGATCATTCGTGTTAGAAGTGATAGAGGTGGAGAATTCATTAATTCTAAATTCATTGATTTTTGCACTTCCAACGGCATAAAATATGAATTCTCAGCACCCTATACACCTCAGCAGAATGGTGTTGTTGAGCGCAAAAACAGGGTTGTTCAAGAGATGGCGCGTGTGATGCTTCATAGCCGGAATTTACCGCTACATTTTTGGGCTGAAGCTGTGAACACCGCTGTCTATGTCATTAATCGAGTGTATTTGCGCCCAGGAACTTTAAATACACCATATGAGCTGTGGTTTAGTAGAAAACCGGATATCAAATACTTTCGTATCTTTGGGAGTCGATGTTTTATTTTGCGTGATCGCGAAAATCTTGGTAAGTTCGATTCTCGAAGTGACGAAGGGATCTTTTTGGGTTATTCTACAAATAGCAGAGCATATCGGGTATTTAACATGGAATCTAAAACGATTGTAGAATCTATAAATGTTAAAGTAGATGAAGCTTTTCACTTTGCATCTGAAAAATCTACCCTCGATATCTCTCTTGATGATGATACACCTGCCAATGCATCTTCTCATAACAATTCTTCCAATAATAATGATGCATCTAATGGTTCTTCAAGTTTATCTGATGTGCAGGAATCATCTCATGTACCTCCGAGTACTCCGTTACAACAAACGTTACGCATCTCCAAGGATCATCCTGAATCAAACATCATTGGAGACCCACAAGAAGGAGTCAAAACTCGGAAACAGTTGGTTTGTGGATTCGCTTGCTACGTTTCCTTGATCGAACCAAAGAACATCGATGAAGCTCTTCAGGATGACTACTGGATTAAAGCAATGCAGGAAGAGCTCCATCAGTTTGAGCGAAACAAAGTCTGGGAATTAACAAAGCCTCCAAAGCAACACAATATGATAGGTACCAAATGGATTTTCAAGAATAAGAAAAATGAAGATGGTACCATCATCAGGAACAAAGCACGTTTAGTTGCTCAAGGCTACTCTCAAGTAGAAGGTATAGACTTTGATGAAACTTTCGCCCCTGTAGCTAGACTCGAGTCCATTCGTATATTATTCGCGATAGCTTGTCATTTTAAAATAAAATTGTTTCAAATGGACGTTAAGAGCGCGTTTTTAAATGGGTTTTTAAATGAGGAAGTTTATGTGGCTCAACCGAAAGGTTTTGTAGACTGTAAACTACCTAACCATGTTTTTCGTTTGAAAAAGGCTCTTTACGGTTTAAAACAAGCACCGCGAGCATGGTACGAAAGGTTGACAAAGCACCTATTGGATAAGGGCTATACTCGAGGGGGAGCTGACAGGACTCTCTTTGTGAAGCATTATCAAAATAACTTCATTGTAGCACAAATCTATGTCGATGACATTGTATTTGGTGCGACAAGAGATAATGATGCTTCTAAATTCGCTGAAACCATGGAAAGCGAATTTGAGATGTCAATGATGGGCGAATTGACTTATTTTCTTAGATTGCAAGTGAAACAGTGTGACGAAGGCATCCATTTGTGTCAATCCAAGTATGCTTTGGAGTTGGTCAAAAAGTTTGATCTAGAAAATTGTAAAGATTTTCCAACTCCAATGGGAACTAGCAATAAAGGATTAGGAAGTGAATTTTTAGTGAGAATGTAGACGAGAAACTTTATCGGAGTATGATTGGAAGTCTACTTTACCTCACGGCTAGTCGCCCGGATATATCTTTTGGTGTTGGGATCTGCGCGAGATATCAATCTGCACCAAAGGAGGTTCACCTGAAAGCGGTGAAACGGATCATCCGATACATTAAAGGAACCATAAATTTCGGAATTTGGTATCCTATGGGAACAAGTCTAGATATTATTGGATACTCATATGCCGATTGGGCAGGATCTGTGGATGATCGGAAAAGTACGAGTGGTGCATGTTTTTATTTAGGCCATTGCCTTGTTGCATGGCACAGTAAAAAGCAAAACTGCATAGCACTCTCGACTGCCGAAGCAGAATATATTTCAGCGGGTAATTGTTCAACCCAACTCATTTGGATGAAAAGTGTGTTGAGCGACTTCCGGATTTCAGCAACTTCGGTAACAATTCTTTGTGACAACACTAGTGCTATAAACATTTCCAAAAACCCTGTGTTGCACTCTAGAACAAAACACATTGAACTTAGATATCATTTTCTTAGAGAGCTAGTTGAATCAAATACTCTTCAACTGTCATATATTTCAACTGAAGATCAATTAGCTGACATTTTAACAAAACCTTTGGATCAAAAACGTTTTATTCATTTGCGTAAAGCAATTGGAATGCTTTCCTTGAAATAAACTTGTAACACCCCCGGAATTTGGATTAGTCCTCTATATAAATGATATAATAGGACTAAATCTCTTAACCCGGCTATAGCATTTTGGATGGTAGCAAGATCCAAGAGGAACATGAGAGTTAAGCGTGCAAGAGCTAGAGTAGTTCTAGGATGGGTGACCCCCTGGGAAGTGGGGCGTCACAGTTGGTATCAGAGCCATTCACCAGCCGGAAATGTGAGATGAGTTTCGGCTGAGCCAGGGTTATATAGCGGGTAGAGCGAGGCTCCCCGGCTAATGACCGTTGTGATTGGAGTGCAGCTCCTCACAAGGTCGGCTAAGGCTAGCGAGACGAGTCTCACATCGCCTGGTGCTTGTGAGTGTGCTTGAGCTTGACGTGGACGTCAGGGCTTAAAGGGGGGAAGAATGTAACACCCCCGGAATTTGGATTAGTCCTCTATATAAATGATATAATAGGACTAAATCTCTTAACCCGGCTATAGCATTTTGGATGGTAGCAAGATCCAAGAGGAACATGAGAGTTAAGCGTGCAAGAGCTAGAGTAGTTCTAGGATGGGTGACCCCCTGGGAAGTGGGGCGTCACAAAACTTCTTTTTGAAACTTTTGCTTAGGTTAGGTTTTGTTTTTGTGTTTTTGTTCTTTATCTATGTTTATACATAGTACATTAATTGAGCATGTGTATTATTGACTTTACTTGCATCCTCTCATATAATTAGAAATTTATTATGCTTTGGATATCATAATAATTCAGTTGATGCATTGATCATTTATTTAAATTAAATCATTTTTAATTGATCAAAGTCAATTTCTCTCTCAATGATCTCTTGGTATTGTTTTTATCTTATTTGACTATTTGGTTGAGTATGAATTCGAGATCAATCCTTGGTTGAATACTTTATATCTTAAATTAATTGATAGCCAATTGAGGGGGAGTCAAAGAAAAGTAAAATGCTCAACAGATGTGGAAAGAGTTACATCCCAATGAGGAGTGTGAAAACTACCACCACATGGAGGAAAGAGCTACCACCTCGGTCGTCCGAGTACTGTGTGCAGCTACCACATGTATACCAAGCATGGGTTTGTAATTTTTGATTAAGTAAAATGCATGATTGAAATACTTGACTCCGTCAAATTTCAAGGTTGGTATAAGGTGGGATTTTTAAATGAAAGATGCTCAAAGAGCCACTCTCTTCAACAGATTGACTAGATACATTATATAATTTATTTGGGATTTCAAACATCTATTGATCTTGGTAATTCATTTTCTTTACCATTTTAATGATTTGATAAACGCCGTACTCATAAGATCATGATGGATGTGTTTGAACTTGATCAACTTTAAAGGTTTTAATTTCTGTAAATTTTAATGTCATTATTTGAATGTTATTGATAGATTTAACATAATTTATTTCTCTTGGCATGAAACGATGATTTTTGTTTAAAGTTGATGTGCTAAAATGCTTACATACTTTTTCCGAATTTTATTGAATTTTTTCTAAATTATTCTGAAGAAAAAGTTGGAGCCGATCCGGATCGGACATGAATGATCCGGATTCCGAACGCAGGTGTTTCCTGCGGGTAGCCGATCCGGATCGAAATCTCGATCCGATCCGGATCACGGCTAGGGTTTTATTAGAACAAAAGGGTTTTGATTTCTTTTACTCCAATCTTTTATTCCAAAGTTTCCAAAGCTTCTCTCACTAGATTTCATCCATCTTGGAAGCTTTCAAACTCAAGTTCTTCAACTCCAAGTAAGTTTTATTGATCAAAATCTCAGTTTTTCATAGTTTTTCTTATTCCTCCTCAAAACGTGATGAATTTCTTGTATCAATCTCATTTGTGGATGGTTTTTGATCAAATCTCTTTTGAAATAAGAACTCTGGGTAGATTAGTTTTGATTATATGCTAGGTATTCTCTTGATTAACGGATTTTTGATCTTCGATTTCAAAAATTTTGGTTTTAGGGCATATAATGGGAATTTTCCAAAATCATGCAATTGATCTATTTTTAAATTTCCTTTTGCAAAACTAATTTGATTCCTAGTCTCTCTACACGATAATGATTGTTTGGGTACAATTTTTCTAATTTTTGAAAATTAACAATTTTTTTCGTGTTCTTGAGGTGTTCCTCACAGGATTTTCTTCTCACAAGAAACCAATAGCAATGGTGATCACGTGGATCATTCTCCTTCTGGCTGCTATGGTAAATACGAGAGACACTGTCAAGCCCAAGAGGGCTAAAAAGGATGAAGTCAATTGGGATGAGTTGTCAGATGATGAAACACATCCTGGAAAATCGCCACAGAAAACCTCTGTTGCATCGAAAGGGAAAGCCCGTGCAGAGACATCAAAGGAAAAGGCTCCGCCCACTGCTACGGGAAAAGGAAAAGCACCAATGACCTCTTCATCTATATTAAAAAGAAAAAGACTCGCTCGACGACCTGGACGAGCTCGAGGTATTGAAATAAATGAACCATGTCAAGAGAATCCAAAGAATATCTCTCAAATTGATACTGAATCTGAAGACGAAGAAGATTGGGACACATTTCTTGATGACGTACAACAAGGTATTGATGAAGAAAATAAGGTTTACCTAAAGAACAAGAAGCTACTGAAGTCTTCCTCAATACTTAAGCAGCAAGCAAGGAAAAAGAATGTGCCAAGCAATGAACCTCTTGACAATTCACATTCTTTGCGAAGAAGATCTCCTCGGAATGAAGGATAGACTGCTCCGTCAATCGTCACACAACGTTCTTCAACTTCCAGAAGAATTGACCAAAAGGGGAACCTAGAGTCTTCCATCAAACAAGAGCAAGACAAAATGGCTCTAGGACTCAGAAAGATGTCCAAGGACATACATCAGATGAAACAAGAGTGTTCTACGATTTCGGGAATGCTTAAAGGAATTTTGAAGAAGCTGGGCTGCACGAGCTCTGAGGACTCCGCCTCGAATGACTCAGATTCAGATGCTTGAATCGTTTGTCCACTAATTTTTTTTTGTGCAGGATTTCAGTTTTTAGGTTTTAATGTTCTCTTTTTACTTTGCTTTAGTTTTAGTTCTCAGGTTTTTCTTGATTTTGAACTTCTTAACTCTCCTTAAATTTTGAATTTGTGGCTTAGTTTGTGACAAAAAGGGGGAGAGAGTTTAGAGTGAACTCTGTGAGAACTTTGACTTTTGGTGAGAACTTTGAACAAACTTTGACTTTGGTGAAAGGTAAGTATCACAACTTCTGGTTTTATCTTGTGATTTGTTCCTGTTTTTGTTGCATGTCCCTACTAACTATTCGACTAACTATTTGGACATGTATTATTACTAACAAGTTGTTTGATTACTAACAAAGCAAAGTTATGACATTTGGAATCTTATTGCTTAGAAGATATGTCAATGTTTGATTGTGATCTTATTACATATCTGAATTACTCAATGTCATGGTGAGCATAAACTCTATCTCTGTTAGGTTTTGAATGCTAAATATTCTTGAGGTATCTAACGATCTCTTTTTGTCAAGAATGATTTCTTTTTGCAGAGAGTGCAAATGTCTAAGTCTAGAGTCTGTTTTAGGAGTTTATCTCTTGTATTGGATCTCCATTGTAAATTTTTGTTGTATGGTGATAGCAACAAAAATATCTTTTTTGAATTTTCTTTAGTGGATCTGTGTTTTGTCACGAAACCGCCAAAGGGGGAGATTGTTACGGATTTTGTTTTGGCGCATTTCGTGAAAGTGTTAAGTCTTGAAGATTGAAGATGAATGAAGTTTGGATCATATACCTCAATCTCAAGAAAGAAGAATTCAAAAGGATCAGGTAAGTTTAACTAAATATTTTTGGTGATCCGAATACTTCTTGTAGTGTAGAAACACTTGGAAGAATTTTGTATCGCATAAAAATCAAGAACTGGACATGGGGCATGTTCAGGATCCGGATCAGACAGTCCAATCCGGATCCCGAAGGGTGCTTGTTCATTGGCAAATCCGATCCGGATCAAAGTCATTTCGATCCGGATCCCGAACATGGGAATTTGCTGGAATACATGAACGATCTGGATCGTGCATTACAATCCGGATCCCGAACCCTGTTTTACTGGAATTGCCTGACTCGTTACGACGATCCGGATCACAGCTAATCCGATCCGGATCGTCGTCGTGAAAATTTCCAGAAACGAACAGTTTTTGATCCTTATCTTCTTCCTAGGGTTTCTAACCTATAAATAGACCCTATGATTCTTTTTCTAGGGTTAAGCCGTAAATCCACATACAAGCCGTCATCTTTTATACGGCCTAAGATCCACATATAGAGAAGAAAGGAAATCATTAGATATTACTCTATGTTTCTTCATCTATATTGATTAGTTTGATTCTAGGTTTTCATACTCACATCTTGAGTTGAATCAAACTAATGAATACTTAGATGGTATTTCCTATCTATCTTTGATCTAAGTATTCGGCGGATCATCACCACCCAAAAACAACGATTTACCCCAAAATCGGCGCGTGGACTCGCGTGGCCTTGTGGATTCAAGGTGCAACCGCTCTCGTGGATTCGGAGCGAGGTACGTTCGTGGATTCGAAGCGTGCTACTGGGTGAAGACCGTGGATACGGTCAGACGTCGTGGACTCGACGTTGGACGCCGTGGATTCGGCGTTGGACGCAGATCGTGGATTCGAGACGCGTTGCGGAGCGAGTGGAGAAGATCAACTAGGAGCGTATGGAAAAGGTTGAGTCGTCTGTGAGTACGGTATATCACCTTGTACGTGTTTAATTCTAGTGGATTTCACCGTGTTATCGGTCCCGTGTTTTTTTACTCCGGTTTGGAGTTTTCCACGTAAAAATCATGCGTGTTCATTTATATTTCCGCATTGGGTTTTTATTGCGCAATGATTTTTTGAGTGTTTATTGTTTACACCTATTCACCCCCCTCTAGGTGTTTTTTCCCCTATTTAGATCCATTATTACATATAACCCAACAAAAGAATGTCCTACACCACTTGGTCCAATGGAAGCACTAATAATAGAATGCTAGGAAAACTATAAACCTCAATATTAAAATGCTGATATGCATATAATATATCCCTACACTATCTGTGTATACTCATCGATCCAATACTCCTCTGTCCAGCCATACTAGGCTATACCATCCACAACTCGGCCACTATGCCGCTATATACAGGGTTAAACTAACCCGGCCACCTTGGCCACTCTATTTCCTCTTTATTCTTTCACATTCTTGTGTTTTAATTCAAGTTGCTAAACCCTCGGAGAGTCTTGCCCAAAGGGCCCCAGCCCGGTAGTCATGCTACCACAAGACGAGAATCTCTAAGGTTGCCGATAACACCCGCAAGTGTTACCCCGCCCACGGGGAACTCTTTCATAAGGGTCATTGCCCAGGAGATGGTCCATACCAATATCCTCCAATACGAGTTCTACCCCCGTGGTGTGTCCATCTTTATCTTTTCTTTTCTTTTCTTTCATTTTGACATTTAGTCCCTTTTTACATTTTATGCATTCTTATTCACTTAACCTTTTAGCTTATTATGCTTATTAAGCATTATCTTTTATTCATTCAACCCTTGTCCTAGGTCCATTCCTCCAAGGGTGAAATGAAAGTCTCTTTACTCTTAAGCACTTGCTTTTTCTTTCTTATTCGAGCTTATAGCTCACATTGCCACTGGCAATCTATTTCTTTTTCTTTCAAGCCTTTTAGCTTATCTTCCACTTATACACTTTTCTTTAGTTAATCGGTCACTTGAAGGAGTACCACATCCGATTCCCCTTGGAAGGGTCTCACAACCAAGGGCACCATTTGCAATTTCTTTTTGCTTTTTAGCCACTTTTAGCTTTCTTTTAAACTCTGCCTTTTTCATTAATTTATTCTTTACCCTAGGTCTTGCCACACGGGTAACTAGAGTCTCTTGGACCCTTAAACATTTATCTTTCATTCATTTAACTCAAATTGCTCATTTTTTATCTCTTAACCCTATGTTCATTACCTTAGGGTTTCACTATGTCCCTAGGACATTGTTAACTTTCAGTTACATTTGGCCTAGAGTCTATTAACTCTATTTCCTCTTTCACTTTAAATTAGAGTTCATTGACTCTATTACCCATTATCTATGAGTTTAAACTCCACTAGTTCACCTTAGGTTTCCTTTACCTAAGTTCCATATCATGTTTAACCTAGAGTTCCTTGACTCTATGTTAAATAATCTATTCTCAACCTTAGGTTATCCCCTAAGACAATGTCACTCGTTCATCTAGATTTAACTCCTAGGATATCATGCCACTCGTTAAACTCTTAATCTAAGTTTTCTCCTAGTTTTACTACCAAACATACTATTTTCCCTTGTGCTTTTACATGGTTCCTAGGGTTACACCCTAACATGATCACAATCATAAAACAATTAATCCCTTTTTACGCATGCAATTATTTCCATCTCAATCATAAATAATATTTATCATCTACGCATACAAATATCATCATATTTGGCAAATTAGAAAATTCCACTTTTTCATCTGTATCCATCTACGCATGCAAGTTTATCTTCTATTTTTGATAATTAGAAAAAGCCACTATTCTCTATGTCCATTTACACATGCAATTTATCATCTATTTAGATAAATTAAAATTGCATTTTCCTCTATGTTCATTTGAACATGCAAATTTATCATCTCCTTTTTGGCAACTAAAAGTTGCACTTTTCATCTGTGTCCATCTACACATACAATCTTTATCTGTATCAAGTTCATCATAAATCTCAATTTGGGTTATACCCAGATTTTTATCATGATTCCCGAACGCCTCTAACATGCTACTATAATGCTTCTAAATCAAAAGCAGAGGAAAAAGAGAAGAGGTCACCCAATTTTGGTAGAATCCCCCACCTTGTGCTGTACCCAATTGCTTGTAGACACATGCAATTGGTCTCCGCGCGGCTTTTCTTGTCTCCTCGAGCTGGCACGCAAAACAATGCACGCCTTCCAAATCTACACGCAAAACGGTGCACATCATCAAAGACTGCACGCAAAACGATGCATGTCTTCCCTTGAGGTTACACGCAAAACGATGCACGCCTTTCGAGTCTGCACTCAAAACGATGCACAATATCAAAATCTGCACACAAAACGATGCACGTTATCAAAATCTGCTCGCAAAACGATGCACGCACCTCAGGTTTGCATGCAAAATGGTGCACATCTCTCTTTAAGGTTGCACGCCAAACGGTGCAAGTTCTTCAGGTTTGCATGCAAAACGGTGCATATTCTCTTCAAGGTTGCGCGCGAAACGATGCACGATCTTCGAGCTTGCACGCCAAACGGTGCACATTCCTTGGGTTTGCATGCAAAACGGTGCACCCCGAAATGTCCGGCGATACCTCACGCAGCAAAACGACACAGTAAATCACGGTCCCTAACATGCACAAGGGCATGGGGTCAAATCCAAAATCCAAAGGTGTAAATCTCAAAACTGCGCCGAAAACACCGCAAAATAACATACGGTGTTGGGTTATATGTAATAAGGATCTAAATAGGGGAAAAAACACCTAGAGGGGGGTGAATAGGTGTAAACGTATAAACACTCAAAAAATCATTGCGATAAAAACCCAATGCGGAAATAAAAATAATACGCAAGATTTTTACGTGGAAAACTCCATCACCGGAGTAAAAAACCACGGGACCGATAACACGGCAGAAATCCACTAGAATTAAAACACGTACAAGGTGATTTACCGTACACACTTATGACTCAACCTTTTCCATACGCTCCTAGAGGATCTTCTCCGCTCGCTCCGCGACGCTTCTCGAATCCACGATCTGCGCCCAACGCCGAATCCATGGCGTCCAACGTCGAATCCACGACGTCCGACCGAATCCACGATCTTCACCCAATAGCACCCTTCGAATCCACGAATGTGCCTCGCTCCGAATCCACGAGAGCGGTTGAACCTTGAATCCACAAGGACACGCGAATCCACGCGCCGATTTTTGGGGTAAATCGTTGTTTTTGGGTGGTGATGATCCGCCGAATACTTAGATCAAAGATAGATCGGAAATACCATCTAAGTATTCATTAGTTTGATTCAACTCAAGATGTGAGTATGAAAACCTAGAATCAAACTAATCAATATAGATGAAGAAACATAGAGTATTCTCTAATGATTTCCTTTCTTCTCTATAGGTGGATCTAGAGCCGTATAAGATGATATATGAAAATGACGGCTATTTGGATTCACCCTAGAAAAAGAGTCATAGGGTCTATTTATAGGTTAGAAACCCTAGGAAGGAGATAAGAATCAAAAACCTAACATTTCTGGAAATTTTACGGACGGCGATCCGGATCGGATTAGCTGTGATCCGGATCGTCGTAACGAGTCAGGCAATTCCAGAAAAACGAAGGTTCGGGATCCGGATCGAAGTGCTTGATCCGGATCGTTCATACAGTTCACCAAACATCAACGTTCGGGATCCGGATTGCGAAGCCTGATCCGGATCGTTCAAGGAAGATGGTAAACTCAGTGTTCGGGATCCGGATCAAGAGAGGCTACGATCCGGATTGAACTGGTGTATGAACAAACCACCTTCGGGATCCGGATCGAACAACCTGATCCGGATCCTGAACATGTCCCAAGTCCAGTTTTTGATTTTTATGCAATGAAAGATTCTTCCAAGTGTTTCTACACTACAAGAAGTATTCGGATCACACAAAATCTTAGGTTAAACATACCTGATCCTTTTGAATTCTTCTTTCTTGAGATTGAGTTAAATGATCCAACTTTCTTCACCTTCAATCTTCAAGACTTGAGACTTTCACGAAACTACGCCAACTCAAATTCCGTAACAACCTCCCCCTTTGGCGGTTTCGTGACAAAACACAGATCCACTCAAGAAAATTCAAAAAGATATTTTTGTTGCTATCACCATACAATAAAAATTTACAATGGAGATCCAAAAATTTAAAAACATGAGATAAACTCCTAAAACAGACTCTAGACTTAGACATCTGTACTCTCTGCACAAAGAAATCATTCTTGACAAAAAGAGATCGTTAGATACCTCAAGAATATTTAGCATTCAAAACCTAGTACAGAGATAGAGTTTATCTGATCATTATGACATTTGAGAATTCAGATATGTAAGAGAATCATAGTCAAAAACCAACATATCTTCTATGCAATTAAAAACCAAATGTCACAAAATGTTAGTCCAACATCAACTTGTTAGTCATATTACATGCCCAAATAGTTAGTCGAATAGTTAGTCGAGACATGCAAACAATCACAAGATAAAAACCAAAGTTGAAGTTGAAGTGATACTTACCTTGATGTATACAAAATCTTCATCAGCATTGTTCATCATTGTACCTTGATGCAGTCATCATTGTTCATCATTGTACCTTGATGTATACAAGATCACAATTTTCACAATATCATTGTTCAAGTTCTCTAAACTCTCTCCCCCTTTTTGTCACAAACAAAGCCAAAATTACCAAAAAATTGAAGGAGAGTTAAAAAATATCAACGAAAATGTTCCGAAATTTAAGAACTAGAACTAAAAGTAAGTCCTAAAAACTGAACTAAAATCTAAAGAGATAAAAGCCTGCACAAATCTGCACACAAAAGTTAAAGTCCGAAGTTCCTGCACACGAGAAATATTAGACAATCGAGTCAAGTATCTGAATCTGAGTCATCCGAAACGGAGTCTTCAGAGCTCATGCAGCCTATCTTTTTCAAAATTTGTTTAAGCATTCCCAAAATCGTAGAGCATTCTTGTTTCATCTGCTGTATGTCCTTGGACATCTTTCCGAGTTCTAGAGCCATGTTATCTTGTTCTTGGTTGAAGGGAGACTCCAAGTTCCCTTTTTGGTCAATTTTTCTGGAATTTGAAGACCGTTGTGTGACGATTGACGGGGCAGTCTTTCATTCATTCCGAGGAGATCTTCTTGGCAAAGAATGTGAGTTGTAAGGAGGTTCATTGCTTGGCACATTCTTTTTCATGGCTTGCTGCTTAAGTATTGAGGAAGACTTCAGTAGCTTCTTTTTCTTTAGGTAAAGCTTATTTTCTTGATCAATGCCTTGTTGTACTTCGTCAAGAAATGTGTCCCAATCTTCTTCGTCTTCTGATTCAGTGTCAATTTGAGAAATGTTCCTTGGGTTCTCTTGACATGGTTCATTTATTACAATACCTCGAGCTCGTCCAGGTCGTCGAGCAAGCCTTTTTCTTTTTGGAAAAATGGATGAAGAGGTCATTGGTGCTTTTCCTTTTTCCGCAGCAGTCAGCGGAGCCTTTTCCGTTAATGTTTCTGCATGGGCTTTCCCTTTCGATGCGACAGAGGTTTTCTGTGGCGATTCTCCAGGATGTGTTTCATCATCTGATAACTCATCCCAGTTAACTTCATCCTTTTTAGCCCTCTTAGCAGTGTCTCTCGTATGTACCATCGCAGCAAGTAGGAAAACAATCCAAGTGATCACCATTGCTAATGGTTTCTTGAGAAAAGAAATCATGTGTGCAACAACTCAAGAACACATGAAAAATTATTAATTTTCAAAGATTTGAAAAATTGTACCCAAACAATCATAATCATGTAGAGAGACTAAGAATGAAATTAGTTTTGCAAAAGGACTTTTAAAAATAGATCAATTGCATGATTTTCGAAAATCCTTATTATATGCCCTAAAACCGAAATTTTAGAAATCGATGCCTAAAAATCCGTTAATCAGGAGAGTACCTAGCATATAATCAAAACTAATCTACCCAGAGTTCTTATTTCAAAAGACATTTGATCAAAAACCATCCACAAACAAAGTCGATCCAAGAAATTCACACGTTTGAGGAGGAATAGAGAAAAAAATGGTGAAAAACCGAGATTTTGATCAATAAAACTTACTTGGAGTTGAAGAACTTGAGTTTGAAAGCTTCCAAGAAGGATGAAATCTAGAGAGAAAGGCTCTGGAAACTTTGGAACAAAAGATTGGAGTAAAAGAAATCAAAACCCCTTTGTTCTTTATAAAACCCTAGCCGCGATCCGGATCATCCTATGCTTGCGATCCGGATCGGCTACCCGCAGTGAGAAACTGCGTTCGGGATCCGGATCGGCAGATACAATCCGGATCGTCAGCCCGCAGAAGAAAACCTGCGTTCGGGATCCGGATCATCTTGCCCGATCCGGATCGGCTCCAACTTTTTCTTTAGAAAATTTCAGAGAAATTCAAGAAAAACCAGAAAAAGATTGTAAGCACAAATGTGTATCAACTTTAAACAAAAATCATCGTTTCATACAACAAGAATTAGATTATGCCAAATCTATCAATAATATCCAAAAATGAAACGAGAATTTACAAGAATTAAATCCCTTAAAGTTGAACACCTTCAATTACATCTAACTTGATCTTATGAGTAATGCCTTTATCAAATCATCAATTCAGTAAAGAAAATGAAATACAAAGATCAATAGATGTTTGAAATCCCAAATATAATAGATAATGTATCTAGACAATCTGTTGAAGAGAGTGGCTCTTTGAGCATCTTTCTTTAAAAACCCACCTTATACCAACCTTGAAATTTGACGGAGTCAAGTATTTCAACATGCATTATACTTAATCAAAAATTTGAACAACCATGCTTGGTATACATGTGGTAGCTGCACACAATACTCGGACGTCCGAGGTGGTAGCTCTTTCCTCCATGTGGTGGTAGTTTTCACACTCCTCATTGGGATGTAACTCTTTCCACATCTTTTGAGCATTTTACTTTTTCTATGACTCCCCCTCAATTGGCTATCAATTATTTAAGATATAAAGTATTCAACCAAATATTAATCTCGATTTCATACTCGACTAAGCAGTCAAATAAGATAATGACTATACCAAGAGATCATAGAGAGAGAGAAATTGACTTTGATCACTTAGAAGATGATTTAATTAACATAAATGATCATTGCAACAGTGAAATATTATGATGGCAAAAGCATAATAAATTTCTAAATGTGCGAAGAGATGCAATTAAAGTCAATTATGATCTATGCTCAATTAATGTCCTATGTACAAACATAGATAATGAACAAAACAAATACAAAACCTATCCTAAGCAAAGGTTTCAAAAAGAAGTTTATTTCAAGGAAAGCATTTCAATTGCTTTTCGTAAATGAATAAAACGTTTTTGATCCAAAGGTTTTGTTAAAAAGTCAGCCAATTGATCCTCAGTTGAAATATATGAAAGTTGAAGAGTATTTGATTCAACTAGCTCTCTAAGAAAATGATATCTAAGTTCGATATGTTTTGTTCTAGAGTGCAACACAGGGTTTTTAGAAATGTTAATTGCACTTGTGTTGTCACAAAGAATTGTTACCGAAAATGTTGAAATGCGGAAGTCGCTCAATACGCTTTTCATCCAAATGAGTTGAGTTGAGCAACTTCCAGCTGAAATGTATTCCGCTTCGGCAGTCGAGAGTGCTATGCAGTTCTGCTTTTTACTGTGCCATGCAACAAGGCAATGGCCAAGATAGAAGCATGCACCACTCGTGCTTTTCCGATCATCCACTGATCCTGCCCAATCGGCATCTGAGTATCCAACAATATCCAAACTTGTTCCCATAGGATACCAAATTCCGAAATTAATTGATCCTTTGATATACCGGATGATCCTTTTCACCGCTTTCAGGTGAACCTCCTTTGGTGCAGATTGATATCTCGCGCAGATCCCAACACTAAAGGATATATCCGGGCGACTAGCCGTGAGGTAAAGTAGACTTCCAATCATACTTCTATACAGTTTCTCGTCTACATTCTCACTTTGTGATTCACTTCCAAGTCCCTTGTGGCTAGTTCCCATTGGAGTCGGAAAATCCTTCGAATTTTCAAGATCAAACTTTTTAACCAACTCCATTGCATACTTGGATTGACTCAAGTGAATACCTTCATCATTTTGTTTAATTTGCAATCCAAGGAAATAAGTCAATTCGCCCATCATGGACATCTCAAATTCGCTTTCCATGGTCTCCGCGAATTTAGAAGCATCATTATCTCTTGTTGCGCCAAATACAATGTCATCGACATAGATTTGTGCTACAATGAAATTGCTTTGATAATGCTTCACAAAGAGAGTCCTATCAGCTCCCCCTCGAGTATAGCCCTTCTCCAAAAGGTGCTTTGTTAACCTTTCGTACCATGCTCGCGGTGCTTGTTTCAGACCGTAAAGAGCCTTTTTCAAACGAAAAACATGGTTAGGTGGTTTATGATCTACAAAACCTTTCGGTTGAGCCACATAAACTTCCTCATTTAAAAACCCATTTAGAAATGCGCTCTTAACGTCCATTTGAAATAATTTGATTTTAAAATGAAAAGCAATAGCAAATAGTATACGAATGGACTCGAGTCTAGCTACAGGGGCGAAAGTTTCATCAAAGTCTATACCTTCTACTTGAGAGTAGCCTTGAGCAACTAATCGTGCCTTGTTCCTGATGATAGTACCCTCCTCATTTTTCTTGTTCTTGAAGATCCATTTGGTACCTATCACATTATGTTGCTTTGGAGGCTTCGTTAATTCCCATACTTTGTTTCGCTCAAATTGATGGAGCTCTTCCTGCATTGCTTTAATCCAGTAGTCATCCTGAAGAGCTTCATCTATGTTCTTTGGTTCGATTAAAGATACGTAGCAAGCGAATCCACAAACCAACTGCCTCCGAGTTCTAACTCCTTCTTGTGGATCTCCAATGATATTCGATTTCGGATGATCCTTGGAGATTCGTAGCGTTTGTTGAAACGGAGTACTCGGAGATATATGAGATGATTCCTGCACATTAGATAAACTTGAAGAACCATTAGATGCATCATTAATATTGGAAGTATTATTATGAGAAGATGCAACAGCAGGAGTATCATCATCTAGACAAATATCGAGGGTAGATTTTTCAGATGCAAAGAGAAAAGCTTCATCTACTTTAACATTTATGGATTCTACGATCGTCTTAGATTCCAAGTTAAATACTCGATATGCTCTACTATTAGTAGAATACCCCAAGAAAATCCCTTCGTCACTTCGTGAGTCAAACTTTCCAAGATTTTCACGGTCACGTAAAATGTAACACCGACTCCCGAAGATGCGAAAATATTTGATGTTGGGTTTTCTACCACACCATAGTTCATATGGTGTATTTAACGTTCCCGGGCGCAAGAACACTCGATTAATGACATAGACAGCGGTGTTCACAGCTTCAGCCCAAAAATGTAGCGGTAAATTCCGGCTGTGAAGCATCACACGCGCCATCTCTTGAACAACCCTGTTCTTGCGCTCGACAACACCATTCTGTTGAGGTGTATAGGGTGCAGAGAATTCATGCTTAATACCGTTTGAAGTACAAAAGTCAATGAATTTTGAATTAATGAATTCTCCACCTCTATCACTTCTAACACGAATGATCTTTTCATTCTTTTCAATCATAATACGAAGGCAAATCTCGTGAAAAGAATCAAAAGTATCAGCTTTCTCTTTTAAAAATGCTACCCAAGAATACCGAGAGAAATCATCAACCAATAAAAAAATATACCATTTACCTCCCAAAGATGGTTGACGGGTCGGCCCCATTAAGTCCATGTGCAAAAGTTCCAAGGGCCGTTTTGTACCAACATGGTTCAAGTTCTTGTGTGCAGTCCTAGACTGTTTTCCCTTTTGGCAACCACCACACACAACGTTTTGTTTAAATAAAAGTTTTGGAACCCCCTTGACCACGTCCTTGTTTGAAATTCTAGTAAGTTCCTTAAAATTTAAGTGACCTAGCCTTTCATGCCAAAGAGTTTCATTATTCAAAGCGGCTAAGTTATAATTTTCAGAAAATTTATTAGGAACAACATAACAATTGTTTTCAGATCTAACCCCTTTTAAAAAGAAGACATGGTCCTTATCAGTTACAACGCATTCAACAGATGAAAAGTTAACTGAAAAACCATTGTCGCAAAGTTGACTTATGCTTATGAGGTTAGTCTTAAGGCCATCAACAAATAAGACGTTTTTCAAAATCGGGCCATCTGGAATAGCTACCGTCCCTTTTCCAACAATTTTGGAAGATCGACCGTCTCCGAAAACAACGTGTCCTCCGGAGATTTTCTCAAGATTTTGAAAACTATTTTTGTCACCGGTCATGTGACGGGAACACCCGCTATCCAGATACCAAGACGAACTATCATATGCATGCAAGGAAACATTGGAAACAAGACAAGGGAAAATTTCACCTTTGCGCACCCAAACCCTTTTGGAGTGCGTCGGTAATGGTCGTGAAGTTATATGCCTAGGTGAAGGCGTCTTGTTATAGCGATTGTTGTTCCTTGATGAAATCGTCTTGCGCGATGAACTACCAAGTCTCTTTTCATTTGAAAAGTTTTGCTTTGATTTTCGGGGAGGAGCCTTTTTGGTAGTTGTTGCAAGAGGTCCTTGAGATGAGCGTTCGACTCCTGTCTTGCAATATCTTCTTATGTGCCCTGAAACACCACAACGAAAACATACCTTAGATCTTGACGATCCCAAAGAGGATGAAGTAGGTTTGTTGTCGTTGTTTGTCTTGAATTCCGGTGTCGGAGGAGGAGATACCGACTGAGGCACAAAAACTGTCTCACTCGAACTTGGACTGTTTCCAGTTTGAGTGTATCCGAGGCCGAACCGATTTGATTGACCAAGACCAAGAAGTCTATCCAACTTACTCCTTCCTGAAGAGAATCGCTGTAAGTCATTCTTGAGTTGGAAAATGGTCTTTGTCATTTCCAGGTTATCCTGTCGAGCCTCGTTGTAGAGCTTTGAGAAGTGATTCACGTTATCCACCAGATTTGTATGTTCCTTCTCAAGCTGCTTATTGGACTCTTGAAGGGAAACATTTGCCTTTATCAGGTTTTCCCTTTCCACTTCAAGAGCGTTTGAGAGAGAAGTCGCTCTTTTTGCTTCTTCTTCGAGATCATGCACTCTCCCTCTCAAACTCTTGTTTTGCTTAGCCACTTTCTTTGAATCCCTCAAAAGTCTGTGGTAGGCTAGAGCAAAATCTTCACCTTCCGAATCATCCGATTCGTTGTCCGTTGCATTCTTTTCAACAGTGGAGTTGGACAACGACTCGGATGTACTTGCCATAAAGCACATGAAGGGTGAAGATACGGACGCGTGGAATGTCGTGGAGCTCTTTTCTTCATCACTTGAAGACGGCTCATTTGACGTTGAGTTGTCATCCCAAGTGACGACCTGCATCGCCTTCTTCTTTGCTGGATACTTGTTGGGACACTCCGTTGCAATGTGGCCATAGCCTCGACATTTGAAGCATTGTAGTTGTCCCTCTGAACTTTTCTTATCCTTTGAGAAGTTTTCTTGCTTTCTTGACTTGTAACTTGAAGTACCCTTGCCTTTTATCGACTTTCCGAAGGATGGAGATTTACTTGAATTACCCCTTCGAAAATTGCGGCGAAACTTCCTTGTCAAGAGAGCGAGCTGCTTCTCAAATTCCTCCATAGAAAGGTTCTCGTCATCGTCTGAGGAGGATGTATCCGCGTCTTCTTCCTTAGTTGTTTTCAACGCATAACCTGAAGACTTAGAAGTGGATGCCTTTCCAGAAGAATTGTTAGTAGTAAATGTCATTTCATAAGTTTGTAATGAACCAACTAATTCTTCTACACGTATTTCGTCCGGGTGTTTAATAGTTTCAATGGCAGTAACCTTTGGGCGAAATCGTTCAGGAAGAGTTCTTAAGATCTTTCTTACAATCTTAAATTCTGGAATCTTCTCTCCCAGATTAGCACATGAGTTTACGATGTCTTGCAATCGTGTATAGTAGTCCGTGAAAGATTCATTTTCTGCCATTAAGATAGAGTCAAACTTACTCGTAAGCATTTGCAGTTTCTGAATCTTCACGAGGTTAGTTCCCTCATGTGTAACCTGAAGAACATCCCAGATTTCTTTCGCAGTCTCACATGCCGAGACGCTAGAGAATTCAGTTTGAGATAAGGCATTAAAAATAGCATTAATTCCCTTGCCATTGTAAGAAGATGAATCTAACTCTTCCTTGGTCCATTTCGACCTAGGTTTTAAGGTGCGAACATCACCAATAAATTCAGTTGGATTAGACCATCCTAATTCAATTGATTGCCACACCCGTTCGTCGATGGAAATTAAAAAGGCTTTCATCCGTACTTTCCAGTACGCATAATTTGTTCCATCGAAGAACGGGGGTCGGTTGATGTTTCCACCTTCAACCATTGTTTACAACCCTATTCCCGCTCCGATACCACTTGTTGGGTTATATGTAATAAGGATCTAAATAGGGAAAAAAACACCTAGAGGGGGGTGAATAGGTGTAAACGTATAAACACTCAAAAAATCGTTGCGATAAAAACCCAATGCGGAAATAAAAATAATACGCAAGATTTTTACGTGAAAAACTCCATCACCGGAGTAAAAAACCACGGGACCGATAACACGGCAGAAATCTACTAGAATTAAAACACGTACAAGGTGATTTACCGTACACACTTACGACTCAACCTTTTCCATACGCTCCTAGAGGATCTTCTCCGCTCGCTCCGCGACGCTTCTCGAATCCACGATCTGCGCCCAACGCCGAATCCACGGCGTCCAACGTCGAATCCACGACGTCCGACCGAATCCACGGTCTTCACCCAATAGCACCCTTCGAATCCACGAATGTGCCTCGCTCCGAATCCACGAGAGCGGTTGAACCTTGAATCCACAAGGACACGCGAATCCACGCGCCGATTTTTGGGGTAAATCGTTGTTTTTGGGTGGTGATGATCCGCCGAATACTTAGATCAAAGATAGATCGGAAATACCATCTAAGTATTCATTAGTTTGATTCAACTCAAGATGTGAGTATGAAAACCTAGAATCAAACTAATCAATATAGATGAAGAAACATAGAGTATTCTCTAATGATTTCCTTTCTTCTCTATAGGTGGATCTAGAGCCGTATAAGATGATATATGAAAATGACGGCTATTTGGATTCACCCTAGAAAAAGAGTCATATGGTCTATTTATAGGTTAGAAACCCTAGGAAGGAGATAAGAATCAAAAACCTAACATTTCTGGAAATTTTACGGACGGCGATCCGGATCGGATTAGCTGTGATCCGGATCGTCGTAACGAGTCAGGCAATTCCAGAAAAACGAAGGTTCGGGATCCGGATCGAAGTGCTTGATCCGGATCGTTCATACAGTTCACCAAACATCAACGTTCGGGATCCGGATTGCGAAGCCTGATCCGGATCGTTCAAGAAAGATGGTAAACTCAGTGTTCGGGATCCGAATCAAGAGAGGCTACGATCCGGATTGAACTGGTGTATGAACAAACCACCTTCGGGATCCGGATCGAACAACCTGATCCGGATCCTGAACATGTCCCAAGTCCAGTTTTTTATTTTTATGCAATGAAAGATTCTTCCAAGTGTTTCTACACTACAAGAAGTATTCGGATCACACAAAATCTTAGGTTAAACATACCTGATCCTTTTGAATTCTTCTTTCTTGAGATTGAGTTAAATGATCCAACTTTCTTCACCTTCAATCTTCAAGACTTGAGACTTTCACGAAACTACGCCAACTCAAATTCCGTAACATACGGGACCTACCTTAACATCGTCGCGCCGTCCAACGCGTGCACACACGTCCATCCGGCCTCTTGGAACACCTTGCGTGCGCTCCACGGGGTCACTGGTGTGCTCGCGGCACCCCAAAAACTCTCCCACGAAATCCCCCTCTCCCTCCCTTGGACGCTCGGTTTGGAGCAAAAGGGGAAAAGAGAAGAAATGAGGGGAGCTCGAGCCTTTATAGCCGAATTTTCCACATTCGGGCGCAACATTCAGGAGCCCGAAACCGGTTTTCGAGCTCCTACAGTGCCCTACTCCGCAGTCCACGCGTCAAGCCGCGCCAGCGGTGCACCACGTCACACGGCGAGGCCAATGGGCGCCCGCCATGTGGCCTCCCGCGTCCCCTCGAGTCAGTGATCGGTCACATCGCCGGTCACATTGCGGCTGACTGGCGAATGGGGGCCTGACACGTGGCCTGCCCCCGCTGACACGCGACAGGGGCCGCGCGTCTTCCCGACGCGCGCCTGTCACCTCGACAGCTGGGGCCAATGGGGCGCCGCCACGTGGTGCGCCCCACCTGTCCCCCACGCCTCGAGCCGCGCGCTCCTGCACGTTCGCGCACATGCCATGCCTGGGATTCGTGCCCATGCCTCGGGATCCGTGCCAACTCCCTCGTGATCCGTGCCACTTGCCTCGAGATCCGTGCCAACTGCCTCGGGATCCGTGCCACTCAGAATTCGGGCGCTGCTACAGTAGATTCGGTCGCTGGCCCAAGCCCGAACCGGGCTGCTACAGTGAACCGGGTTCGCAACAGTGCAGCCCGGTTCGCTGCAGCCAAAAAAACCCGGCCTGCTACAGTAATTTTCGGGTGCCCAGAAACATCTTTCGGGCGCCCGAAAGTTTGGCCCAACTCCGATTTCGCCCGTTTTCGTCCATTTTTGCCCGTTTCTCGCCCGTTTTCGCTCAAATTTGACAGACAGCCACATTTTTACTTGATTTATCACAAGGTACTTTAAATTTTCAGTTTGGACCCTTTCTGGGTCACCAAAAGTCTCGCTGTATTCAGAATCGCTGGCGGACCCCGTTCACACTGCCCGGGTATCCGATCAACGCGAAACTTTTACTGTGGCCTTAAAACATAATTACGAACCTCCCGTAATTTTCTCAAAATTTTCTGACACTGTGAATTTTCTGCTAAAAATCTGGACCCACTTTCTCATATAAAATTCTAGAAGCCTCCTTTTTAATCCGATTTTGGCCTAATTCACTTCCAGATGATCCTTTACTTCTCTAAATTCAATAAAAATAGTATTTCATACCATTTTTATTTATATTTATTTATATACCAAAAATCTGGTGCATTACATTCTACCCCCCTTAAAGAAAGTTTCGTCCTCGAAACTTAAATCGCACCTCGACTCAAGTTCGATCGAGTGGGAGGAATCTTGCCCCCAATGCTGGGCCTACTATACGTCGTTACTAGGCATCATATTGCCTGCTCGACAAAACTACACGAGCATCCCGTTCGTGGATCCCTAACTCCACTCAGGGAAATCTCAGACCTTGTGTCTGGCCATTCTCACTAAGCAGGTGAAAGACACAGTCGAGCACTTGCTCCCCCAATTGCCACAAATGACCCAGTCTTTACTTGTGAAATTTCTCGACAATTTCGCAATCGTTTTTTCCATAATAAGGCTGCATTCGCAACAAATTACATTTACCATGTTTTCCTATCGCTCCGCTGCCTGATGTGGAGGGCAAAGGCCAATCCACGAGTTCTCAACTAACCCGTTTATTTCGGACTACTAATAGGTCCACAGACCACGGTCCAATATGGGCCTATAGCCCAACTACTAGCCTGACAATATGCAACGGCTCTCACTAGCACGCAGACCCAATCATCATACGGGTAGATCCTTAATTAGGATTACCGCACCAACACTCCCACTAGGAGCAACAATATCTCAATCATCACCAGCCCTATGACCTGGTCACGTCTACACTATCAGTGTACTAACAGCCTCAAGGCTCACATATGGCTTTCCACATCCTCGGGTCATCGCTCGGACTACCGCCCCGACCAAATCTCTATCATGCCCCGCCCTCAGGCCTTGGGCCGCTGTCTCTCACAGCCGACTGCGCCTGCCCACTGGGCTAGAGGCCCACAGTCCACATACATGGTCCAGGCGCGGATCGTCCCACAGCGAACCCACTAATCGTCACCATGCGACTACTACGCTCCACTGAGCAAAAATCCACTCACTAGTCGTCACTCTACGACCTGAACTCCCTATCGGCTCTCGTCACACTTAGCAAAAGCTAAGGTGCCACCTTACAGCTCTCTCTGGCTAAACAGTACTTGTGCTCCATGAGCACCCAAGCAGTTGGGCGTCCTCCGCCCCCGCGCTAACTCGCAAAATCCACAGTGTTAAGCGATTTGCTTAAGCACACCTATGGCTCTTGTGCACCTCTCCCAACTAGGTTGAGGCACCACAACAACGATTCACCAATCCCGGTGATTAACACGCGGACCTTACGGTGGCAACACTTGCCGTTACACCGATCCATTAGACCGGCGCCATAAAACTCCCGCTCTATCGAGAGATCCTCGCATCTTGAAGCCTACTCTGGGCCTCACCAGCCCTACTATGCGGCAATTCAGCCACAATCGACACACCACACGGTCACTACCGTCATCAGGAGTGAAATTTCGCCACCAGGCCTGTAAGTCTTTCTTGCCCTCACCCTTAGGACATAGCAACTTGGCTCTCGCAACATAGCGATCACCATCGCCTCGTGAGTCGGTCTCTCATCAGACCTCACTAGCCATGCTTTGTCAGCAAACTAGCTGACACCCGCTTATAACACCTCTCGCTGTAGGTGCAGGGCGCGCCGACATAAGCTCGGCGGCCATTGCCGCTCTCTCTTCTGTCACCCCTACATGCGGCGACACCAGGCGCTCATGCGTCATTTATGCAGCCTCAACTTGCTGCGCCATCAGCCACTAGAGCCTATCGATCTGCTCCGACTGTCACCTCGATGCCTCCTCTAGGCGCCGGAATCCGTCTTCCTGCCAGCGGGAAGCTTCCGCCTGTCGGCGAGAAGTTTCCATCTGCTATTGGACCACACCAATAAGTGCGGCCACCTGCTATTTCATACCATTTTTATTTATATTTATTTATATACCAAAAATCTGGTACATTACAGGAGGTGCCACTGCTCCAACAACTGTATCATCCTATCCAGCTTCTCACTCCGCCGCTGATGTGCCACTGCCAATCCTGTCATCTCGGTGCGGAGCTCTCTCACCTCAAGTTGGGTATCCGACCCAAAACTGCCTATCCAGGCTCACAAGCTGCAATAGGGTGCACACGGGTCAGAACTCTGCGTCAGGGAGACACCGCTCACTACGACGAACCGCATAACAAAACACACCACAAACACTCGACCCAATCCGGCGAAAGTCTAGAACATGTCACCCATTCCATGGCATTATGTTGTCTGCAGCCAACATAATCGCTTAGGAGAATAAACATGCCAATCCCTCATCCCGTCCCTTGGGAGAGATATAAAACTCAATCAGGACTCTCGCTATAAGTCACGACTCTCACGTAGTCATCCTAAGGTCCAACCACAAGCCTAGGGTTTCTATATCCATAATGACCTACATCCTATGCTCTGATACCACTCTAATCTGTCACGCCCCGGGGTCGAAACTGCGACCCGGGCTCACTAACAGATCCGCCACCTATACGACAATCCCGCATAGGCGAAGCGTCCAACCTGCAAAAGTATCGACTAACAACTAAAACATATATCAGTGCTGAAGAAAAACTGCTATAATAAAAACCCGAACCACTGTACAACTAAAAAAGGGGTACAATATCCATCTCCCATAAATAATGATACAATAATCCGGCGCACCCAAACTGTAATACAAGTAAAAATCACCTATACAACATCAATAAATCCAAAAAGGGAGATAAACTAAAAATAAAATACAACTGTGTACAGTGAAACCCACAATCTGGGTTGGTACATCTATCCCGCTGAAGTAAACAACACTGGTAGGGATCTATCTCGCAACTCCCTCGCCACGATCCGTCGATCCAACTGAAGCAGGGACGGAAGGGAGAACCTCTGCAAAACTGTCACCAACAGAGGGTATGAGAACTACTACTAAAACCAGTAGCCCTCAGTGGGTAAATCCTCAAACTCCGACGCACCCACTAAGTCTACCAGAGGCAAGAAAAGGAATAAGTGGTAAAGCTGTAAACAGGACTGCTGATAAATAGGAACTACCACTAACATGCCTCTAAATGCAGTGCCAAAAAGAGTAATATATGAATGCATCAGTAAAAGTGACTGCCTGAATAAACCCAATCAATGGACCAGTAAAGACCGGTACTGCCTGCTCTGTCATCATCATCGGGCCTGCCAGCCTACGCACATCCCCGAAGTGATATCACGAACCCAATAACCCACCGGCACCTGCCCGGTGTAATAGCACACTCCGGAGTGGCACTCGAGGGGAGCGACCCACACGAGTAAAGTATCTCTATCACAAGTATCACGATATAGCAGGACAGGATCACGACCATGATCGAAATGGATAAAATCCATCCACTAAGGAAAACCTGATCCCCCCAATCTGATGCACAAGTAAAAGTCCGGTCAACCGCCCAATGTACGCGGTCGCCGCAATACCCCAAAATCCATAGTCTAGTACAACAACCAACATCCGGTCAACCGCCCAAAGTCCGCGGTCGCCGTAGTACCCGTCTAACAAGTCCAACCTGTCCCAGATCCCAAGATCATGCCTACACTATCCCAACCCATGCTCGAACCCGAGCAACAAGTACCCTGAGTCTAAAATAAAAGGAGAAAAGTGGAAAACATGATTTTTTCTAAGTCAAATTCCAGCATGATAGTGTAGCAGAAAAAAGTGGCCTATCTAGATGTCCATACAAGTATGCAAGTGTCCTCATGGTGATAAAGGAAAGATAGTTAGCAATGTTCTTACATTTTCTGGAGCATGATATCCCAATATAATAATGTCACGCCCCGGGGTCGAAACTGCGACCCGGGCTCGCCAACAGATCCGCCACCTATGCCAAACTCCGCATAGGCGAAGCGTCCAACCTGCAAGAAAAGTACTACAGCTAACAGATATCAGAGCTAAAAACAAAAACCTGCTGTATAACTAAAATCAATCACTGTATAACTGGAAATAATACAACAATGACCGTCTCCCAAAAATAATAATAAAACAATGTCCTCAAATACAAGCTCTGAGCCCAACCGGGAGATATCTCCAATGAATACAACAGTATACAGTCTCTCAATACAATAATATATCCTCGCTACAACAGTCTCTCAAAAGAGGAAATAAAACAACTAATCTACTGAAGCTCTCTTCTGAAGGGGTACCGCTACTCTCCAAACATAGGTAGGGATCTAGCTCGCGACTCCCTCGCCTCGATCAACAACCGCAGAATCAGCAACACCCGCTAAGACTCTGCAAAACAAAGGAGAGGAAGGAAAAAGAAGGGGGAAAACCCCCAAAGGGTGTGAGAACTACACCAAAAAGGGAGTTCTCAGTGGGTAACACCGCCAGACCCGACGGTCTGCCCACTAAGTCCTCAAGAGACAAAACTAACCAAAGCCGTAAGGACTGAAATAAGGAAGCTGGAGGCTCTCAACAGCTATCATGCCTCTAACTAAATGCCCAAGATGGGAGAACCAACGAAGGGTATGCAACCACTAGCACATGAAGTGCACAATCGACCCAATCGATAGACCAGTAATCACTGGCACTACCTGCTATGCCTGCTATGCCTGCCATGCCCGCTATGCCTACTATGCCTGCCATGCCTGCCTGCCTACTATGCCTGCCATGCCTGCCTGCCTACTATGCCTACTGTGCCTGCCATGCCTGCCTGCCTACTATGCCTGCCATGCCTGCCTGCCTACTATGCCTGCCATGCCTGCCTGCCTACTATGCCTGCCATGTTTGCCTGCCTGCTATGCCTACTGTGCCTGCCATGCCTGCCTGCCTACCATGCCTGCCTGCCTACTATGCCTGCCATGCCTGCCTGCCTGCTATGCCTACTGTGCCTGCCATGCCTGCCTGCCTACTATGCCTGCCATGCCTGCTAAGCCTGCCTGCCTGCTATGCCTGCTATGCCTGCCTTGCCTGCCTGCCTACTATGCCTACTATCAAAATGCTCAAGAACTCATCTGCGGGAATACTGACCGACTACTGACCGGTACGATCGCATCCCAAAATAAGTGACAGACCGACTACTGACCGGTACGGTCGCACCCAAAATAAGTAACAGACCGGCTCCTGACCGGCACGGTCTCACACTAAATAAGTGACAGACCGGCTCCTGACCGGCACGGTCGCACACTAAATAAGTGACAGACCGGCTCCTGACCGGCACGGTCGCACACTAAATAAATGACAGACCGGCTCCTGACCGGCACGGTCGCCCACTAAATAAATAGGAAACTCCGGCCACTAGAGAAATCCGATAACCAATCTGGTGCAATAATAACCACCCGGTCGACCGCCCAAAGTCCGCGGTCGCCGCAATACCCTGCCATCAAGCCCAGCCTGTCCCATATCCCAAGAATCTGACTACACTATCCCAAACCCCCTGCTCGCGCCCGAGCAACATAGACCGCCTGACTAACAAAGGAGGAGAAAGGGAAAAGCATGGTTTCTCCTAAGTCAAGTTCCAATAAGTAGTGTAGCAGTAAAAGATGGCCTAACTAGATGACCATACAAGCATGCAAATGTCCATCACATAGGGTAAGTCCCTTAGGTAAGCATTTACAATTCATCATCATGAATATATGAATGCTGCAAGTTCTCGATAAGATTTAATATGAATATTAGTCTTACAATCCCCTTTATACAATCATCCTTCCTAGCTTACCTCCCAATAACATACAATTATTGTACCTTAAACATGTGTGCATTCTAACATAAGAATTAAAGAACCGTCCATCGGTTCTGGGGACAGAACACCCACCTGAAGTGCTCAATCCAAGGCAAACCTGGGGTTGGTGAAGAACGTGGCCATCTGCACGCACAATCCGCTGAACCCGTATCCACGGTACAAGTCGCGCAAACCTCGGCTCCTAGCAGTGTTCTAAAAACACTCGCGAACCCTCCTGGGTACAACAAAAGGTCCAAAGTTACACTTTATGCTGGAATATCCAAGTATACACCATCTGCTGAAACCAGCCCCGAAGATGTGAAATTTTCACCTGCAGAACGGATTCTGAAAAATCCAACAAAATTACTGTCGCGTTCCTCGCGTCGATACCTTCGAAACGAGTACCTGCACGTCAAATTCCGAGCCCCGTAGGCCGAGTTACAAATTCCAAAACACAGGGCGCTCACAAACACACAACCACACATCTGTATTTCCATGCACAGATAAAGGGCGAGAAATATACCTTCGGGCAAGACTTAGAAAAATCCAATAAAAAATATTGTGACAATCCTCGCGTCGAGTAGATGAAAAAAGTGTAGAAGCACGTCGCCATCCGATGCCCGGTTGCGGAGATAAAAATCCGGCAAGGTGTCGCTGCCCAGAATTCCTCACAGAAAATGAGGTCTCAGTAAACATAGGAAAACTCCTCGAAAAGCGTGAAACTAGGGGAAACAGAAAATACCAAGATCGTAGCTCTGTCTGTCGCGGATCCAACGGCGCAAGAATAGCCTGAAACGGTGGTCGGAGTAGGCCGGGGGAGCTCGCGCACCGAAACGCGACGGAGAGGAACCCAAATGGACGAGCGTCGTGCCACGCCGTAAAAATGGAAACCTCGATAAGCGTGCCACCAAAAATCTTAGAAATCCTCCAGAGGGTGCGCAACACGAAGGGGAGCAACTTTGATGAAGGGCTCGGGGTGAGGGGAAGCTCAAAAATGCGACAAAAGGGGTGAAGAAGGAGGCTCGGATCCTTTAAATAGGCTGCCCGAAATAATTCGGAAAATACCGAACATGTCCCGGTTTCCGGGCGCAGGGGAACTTTCGGGCGCGCACAGTGTTGGGCCGGCCCAACACTGTAGCAGCCCGAATCTCCCGCGGGCCTCCACGTCGCCCGCCAAACAGGCGACAGCAAACCTGGCCTCCCGCCGAACGACACGTGGACCAACGAGGGGTCGACACGTGGAGCGCACTCGCGCGGGAAACGGGGTCAACGCGCGCCTGCGCCTGCGCCGCCGCCTGCGCCCCTGACAGGCACGCGCCCTAAGGCCAGCAACACCAGCACCGTGGACCCGGTCCACTACACCGACGAACCACACGATGCCACGTGTCACCATCCGGTCCACCGTACACCCGCGCTTATCCCGTGGACCGCGCCCGCTGCGCCGGCCAACCGGGATCCGCCATGTGGCCCGCGTCCGGTGCACACCTCCGCGGTGGACCGCGCACCTGCCCGCACCTGCCCCGCCGCGCTCCGCCGCTGCCCGCCGCCGCACGCCGCCGCCGCCGGTGCGGGAACAGTACCAAGAAGCCTCCAAAATTGCGCGTGTCATCCGGCCTCCGAAAAATACAAGTGAATAGTCCATTTTCATCGTTTTCGCGCGCTGAATCCAAATCCGAAGTCCATTTTGCCAAATTCCAACTCTAAAAAATGCCGAAGGCATCCGGAAAGGTGTTCCTTGATCCAAACTTCGCGCTGAGCCCAATTTTAATATCCATTGCGCACAAAATCACTTCTAAGCATTCGACGGGGTCCACCGATCACCCACGTGATCCATCTTAAGCCCGAAGTCCATCACTTGCGTCCAAATTGTGCACAAACCCCGCCGACGCGCCACATAGGCCTCCAGAAGCTGTAGAGGCAACAGTGCTCCATAAGTGAGAATTTCGGGTCTTCACAAATAATCAATCTCATAGAAGGGTTAGATGCTAACATGGCATGCATCGAGTCTATACAAGTATGCAAGTTTTCTCATTTGGAAATAAAGGGAGAATAGTAACCATCGCGGTTTTCACCTAACATGAATCAGAAGATAATCGACAACCATTAATCTCATAAGGAGTGAATCTCACATAGATAGATCAAGATTAAAGAAGTTAACTATTCTCACACAAACCACTAACCACCCTCACATGAACCATCCATTCACTTATAGACTTGCCAAAGATCATTTAACATTACTTAAATATGGACATTCAATCAACTATCACCAATGAATAGACTAAGGTTCTACGACCTTCATTGATCTCGTATAGGATGAACATAGGATCTACCAACAACATCCATTTTCACATAAGCTAGATCACCAACCAACCACAATGCACATTCTCACCTAAAGTAGCCTAAGGATCAACTACTATAATTAATATCACAAGATGTAGGATAAAGATCAACAAGATTAATTATCCTCATATAGGTAAGCCAAGGATCATTTAACATAACCATCTCACATGACATAGGCTCAAGAATCACCAACAATATCACTCTCACATAACCAGAGTAACCATTCACCCATAACCCTGATAACCCTTCACTCACATACATTATAACCATCCTCACATAGTCATGTTAGCTATTCACACTTAACCATCATAATCATTCTTATCTAAACCAAATAACATTTCACATAAAACCATATTCACTTTTCTCACATAGCTACCATGTCCTTCACACATCAACCAACCATCCATTCTGTAGTGCACCGATTTCCGCAAAATGACAAAACTCGGCAAAAATACTTGTAACACATTTCAAATATAATTATAAGTGAGTTGGAAGCATTTCGAATCGACACAAAAGCCGTCGAGTCGAAAAGTGAGTTGGAATTGGGAATTTGAAGCTTCAAATGGTGAAGCTTAAGTCCTCGTTCGCCGATTTCGCAAAATGGCGAAATGCGGCGAAAAAACTTGTAACATATTTTAAATATGATTACAGTCGAGTTCGGTTCGTTTCGGACCGACGCGAAGAGCATCGGGTCGAAAAGTGAGTTGAAACTCAAGGACTTAGCAAAATTCAGGAATCCTGAATTCTGTTATCGGCAAGCCTTTTCGGAGCCCTATTTCGAGGACTTAGAGTAGTCAAAAAATTAAAAAGAAATCGTGGGGTGTCTTAGTAAAGTTTGCTAATAAAAAAGGATAAAGTGCCGAGGTGAGAGATTGAAATAAAATTGGAGAACGAAGCGAACAAAACGCTTGAAGAATTCTGAAACTGCAGTTTTTGCTGATGCAGTTTATCGCCAAGCTTTTTCGGAGCCCTCTTTCGAGGGCTTAGAGCAGCTCAAAACTTAAAAAGAAATCGTGGGTTTCGAGGGCTTAGAGCAGCTCAAAAATTTAAAAGAAATCGTGGGGAGTTTAAGAAAAATTTGTAGAATAAAGGGGAGAAGAAAAATTATAATTTAGACTTCCCAGTTGGCAGAAAAACTCGGAGGAAAATGGGTTCCCGAAATCGCTCTCTGCAGAACCAAACTGTAGGAAACAGGGGCAGTTTGGGAATTTTCTTTATAAGTTGGGGTAGAATGTAATATACCAGATTTTCAATATATATACAAGTATAAATAAAAATAGTATGATAAACTATTTTTATGGAAGTTAGAGGAGTAAAGAATAATTCAAAAGTGATTTGTATTGAAATTAGAATAAAAATAAAATATTTAGAATTTTATGTGAGAAAGAGGGCTCAGATTTTAGCAGAAAATTCATAGTGTCAGAAAATTCTGAAAAAAAAATTGGGGTGGTCTGTACTTATGTTCTAAGACTACAAAAAAGTTTCGCATCAATCGGATACCCGAGCAGTGAAAAAGGGATCTGCCAGCGATTTTGAGCACAGTAGGACTTTTGGTGACCCAGAAATGATCCAAACTAAAAAATTAAGATAACTCATTATAAATTAAGGTAAATTGAGTCTGCTTGTCAAATTTGAGCGCAAACGGACATTCAGAAGGGTTCCGCATGCAAGTATCAGATCAGAATAGGACTAAATAGTAACTTTCTACTATTGGAGAGGGGTCCTTATGTACAAAAGAGATTTTTCCTCTTTTTCTCTTCTTCTCTCCACCCGCACACACACCCAACACTCTTCTCTTTCTCTCACCCTTGCACGAAACAAAAGAAAAGAAGAAAAATGAAAGAAAGAAAGAAAAGAGAGAACATCTAGGGAGGTTCTAAAGTGAAGTTCCAACTTCCATCTTCTTCCATTCTCTTCTCTCTTGAGCTTGGAGCATCAAAGAGGTGAGTAAAAAATTTAGGGCTTCATTTTACAGGCTCTTTTTTTTGGTTAAAAAAATTTGGGAAAACACCACAATGTGACTTTTCCACTATTTTTAGAGAGTTTTATGGAAGTATAAGAGATCAATATATTTCTTTGCTAGATCACATTCAAATGGGGTTTTCATCCTCTTTTCTTTCTTTTGGTCCAAGAACCCTCAAAAGAGGTAAGTAAAGAGATTTAAAATTTACCCTTTAGATCTCTTTTGGGTTTAAAGAGAGTAAGCAATCATTTGATATGAATGATCTCTACACGTAGGTTTTCTTGTGAACCTAATAGAGGGTATTTTGGAGCATTTTGAAGTGAAACATTAGCTTTCATTGCTTCTCTTTTGATCAAGAGAATATCAATAAGGTAAGATTAAAGTTCTAGGGTTTCTAGTTTTTAGCTCTTATGGGATTTAAAATGACAAGGAGATAATTTCCTTCATGGTTATATCATATTTAGGATTTTCTTTTTGAAGATCAAAATATTAATGAGGTCAAAATATCCCTATTACAAGAGTATGTTAAGAAGGGACTTTTACAACTCTATTTCTTAATTGGTCAAAATGAACCTATAGAAAGAAATAAAAAAGGAACCTAAGGTTCTCTTTTAAAATTTTTATGGAATGAGTAGATCATATAAATAATTCCTTCATGATTTTCCTTTCATTTTAGGAAAATCTTAGAGATCAAGAGATCAACTTTTGTTCTCTTTTGGAAACAAAGAGAAACATAAAAGGTGGGGGATTCTTCCGAAAATGGGTGACCTCTCTCCTTTGTCCTTTGATTTTCTGACCTAGAAGCATGTTAGTGAGCATGTTAAGGTAATAAGATTGTGAATATGGATCATTAGGGTTTAGCCCTGAAAGAAATTATATTAACCTCTTGTAGGTTAAATTTGCATGAGCATAAATAGCAAAGAATAAATGCTTGAAATTGATCATATTGGGGTATAACCCTAGGAATCATATAAGAAGCATAAGGAAAATGAATGATGGTTGTAAGACCTAGGAGAAAACAAGAAAAGTGAATGGATGCAAAACTAGGAGAAAACCTAGATTAAGGATTTAAGTGGCATGAAACCTAGGAATCAACTCTAAGGGAATGAGTGGCATTTTTTTTAGGGAATAACCTAAGGTTGATTATAGAGTGTACAACATAGAGTCAAATGTACTCTAGGTTATGCGGAAAAGAGAAAACATAGAGTCAAATGTACTCTAGATTATGTGGAAAAGAGAAAACATAGAGTCAAGGGTACTCTAAACTAAAGGAAAAAAAAAAATGTAATTAAAGTTAATAGACTCTAAGCAAAAGGAATGGAATTAGAGGTAATGAACTGTAGGTTAATGTGGAAGATTGAAATAGAGTTAATAAACTCTAGGCAATGTATGATGTCCTTGTGACATAGTAGAAACCCTAAGGCTAATTAAGACATAGGGTTGTGAAATGAGAACAAGTAAGTAGGATAAAGTTTAAAAAGGGCTAAAGAGCTAAGAAAAAATTTGCCAAGTGGCAAGATTAAGTGTAAAAATAAATGAACAAGAGGTTCAAATCTAAATTGGTGTTGAGACACCAAATTTATCCTAGATTAAAGAACTTAGGATAAAAGAGAAAAAAAATAAAATAAAATAAAATAAAATAAAAGAGAAAGCATTGCGGCATGAATGCTAACAGGAGGGTTGAGCATATGTCACTCCCGGGTGGATGAAGGCCAAGATGCTTTAAACTCATATGAAACCAAAGTGTAAAGAAAATGTTTAAAAAGCAAAAGAAGCTAAAGGCTAAATTGAATGAAAAAAAGTAATGCTTAAAGAAAGGTAAAATGGGGAAATAAAGTATATTGGGCCGAGCACTACGGGAGGCGGTGCTACAACCTGTTTTTGTTTGATTGGGGTTGTAGGCATCCGTCTTTTGGAACCCTCGGACCCGGTAAATGTAAGCTGTAAAAGAAAAGTCTAAATGCTAATGGGAGGGTTGAGCATATGTCACTCCCAAGTGAATTAGAGAATTAAAGGCAAGTTGTCATCGGGAGGTTTGAGCATATTTCACTCCCAAGGGGAAGTGTGTGAGCAAGACTCAGCTTCCAAAGTGAAAGGCAAGTAAAGAGAGTTGTAACATAAGCAAAATTTAATATTTTGCTCAAGTACGGTATCTTTCATTATCATCTAACTGTTTATTGAATGAATGAAAGTATTTAATTTCATAGTTTAGTTCTCTGATTGATTACTCTTCTGCTACACTAAACTGTGATTGTTGGAATGAACCATTCCTTTCGGGTCTTGAAAGGTCATGCCCGATTGGCGGGTCTGTTAGCGCGCCCAAATTGTCCAAATTGGCGGTCTCGGGACGTGACACATTCTCTCATAGATAAGTGAAGAATCAACAATTCTAGTAATCATACATAGTGTAGGCTAGAAGATCAATAACCAAAACTATTCTGTCACGCCCCGAGTTCAAAAACCAGTGTATAATTTTTTTTTTTTTTTTTTTTTTAAAAATCAGAGTTGCAAATCATCCAGGGCAATGACAGACCGCCACATATATAGAAGAGTCCCAATCCCCTATGGAATTGAGCATTTTCTATATATGCACGGCTAGCTTGGCAACAATCATCAGAATACTAACTACGTACTACAAATAATAATAATATTACAAATTTCTTTTACAACTATCTTTACATATATACAACTAAAATACAATTTCCTTTCTCTCAAACATCTATTACATAACTTTTCGGTTGTCCAGGGTCAACCTCTATATCGATACCTCGCCAATTCGTCCCGACATCCCAACACCCGCTCGACCTGAAAAACAGTCACCCGAGGGTGTGAGACACACCGGAGTGTATCCCAGTGGGCACGACGAACCGAGAAATAGCAGATCGTACCTACTGGTATACAATACTAGCGGATAGTAAAGATCACATTAGGTAAGCATTTATGAAGCGAATGAATAACCAACAGGAATTAGTATAATCTTGACAGGAATATAATGAACCAAGCATGCTGAATAATTGTATAGGCAGGTATCAAACAAATGAATATCTTCAAACCGAAATCAGGAATCATGAGATATGACAAAAGCAGGCTAAACAGGCAACATATGCAATAGGTACTGATCATGCTAGAATATGGAAGTATAAAAGCTATGCATCAATCATAAGAATATCAAGTTCCCAATCAATGCCACTATTGGTCACGAAGACCTCAGGCTCAAGCCACTATCTGGCACCTATCGGGCTGACATAACCCCGCACCCACAAGTGCTATCAGGGGGCTCACGGGCCTTTCTCTAGACCACTTTACCGGTAAAGAACACTGTGACGGTGGCCAAACCGTCAGTGTACGTGAAGTACAGCGGTGCGTGGCGATCATGATGCTATGCTCAAGCTCGTGGTCCACTGACCGGGTAATCGGCAACAAGCCGGGAAATCCCCACTGGGATGCAATAACAAAGTCAACTGAATCTCAACTCTCATGCAGGAATAATCAAACTAAATCTCAACTCTTATGCAAGATCAAAGGCAAATTTCAACTCAACATAAGATCAACAGCAAATCTCAACTCAATCATACAGACCAACCAAACATACAAAACTAAACACATATTTTTGAGAAAACTATTTTGAAAACAGGTTTTAGGCCCAAACTTCGAAGAGCAATGCCTTTGTCCTATCAAACAAGAACAGACTCAGGCGACCCTACGTCGTTCAGTAAAACATTTAGTTGATTAAAATTATGTGTTCAGCAGTGTAATATTTGATCAACAGGAAAGCAAGCTCAATCATAATGCAAATGCTCAAACTCACGGTCCACTGACCGGGTAATCGGCAATAAGCCGGGAAATCCCCACTGGGATGCAATCAACTATTTATCATGGATCAAATATAATCAGGAAGTACTGATAATCAGGTATATGACCTAGCAAGTGACCAATCAGGCATGGCAATGTCCAGAATAATGATATGAATACTGGAAGCACTATGTAAAGCAACAGATAACTGATAAAAGTTATAACTCAGGCATGAAGCAGTATAAACTGAATCAAAAGGAAGGCAGGCTCAAAGTAATAGTTAAGCTACCAAAAACAGGGGTCCAACCAATACCGTACACAGAGGGCCGAAATGATAAAGCCCGGACCGAAGATAAACCCACCTGTCAAATCGCAGGCGACTAGACTGAATCGACTGTACGCTCAGAACCAGATACAAACTGGATAGACCTGAATCAAACATATTGATCAGGGATCAACTTTAACTCTAACTTATTTCAAGTCAATCTTAAACCCTTTAATTACTTAACCTCAGTGTTTGACAACCACACTTAGACCAACATAATCTTTTTCGTTTAATCTTTGGTAAAATTACCAAATTGCCCCTCCGGAAATTCCCTTTTTGAATTTTCGAAAATACTCGGGCTTAATCTTGCCGCTGGCTCAACCAGATTCTACTGGGACTCAACAGACGGCTGGTGAAACCGCCGCAATTTCTCAAATTGCGCGATTGCCACCCGAATACCGTTAAATCGACGATTTTGCCGATTCTCGAATTGTTATCCGATTTCCGGTCAACGAGAGCCGTTGGAATCCTAACAAAAAGCTTAGGAATTTATTATACACTGTACTAAACAGTACACGAAGTCATTTTTGCATTTAGACCCCTAGGGTTCCGAAAATCGCACTTTTAGTATCTTTTTTAGCACTGTTTTCGCTCGTTCTTTCAACTGAAAATTCATTTTCACGAGCCGTCACTTCCAGCAGGTGACATTTAACTCACTGAACACCGTGCTCACACATTTGTGGCAGCACGCAACCCGAGGAAAACATCGGGCCATAAAAGACCTTGCTAACATAGCCAAAATGAATTTTTGTTTCTCCGGATCATCTAAACTTAAATCTGACGCGAGCATCGCATCCAGTGACCCCAAATTAGCCAGGAGCTCACTGTTATGGTTTTTCAAACAGTCCAGAATAAACCTAGGGCCATAACACTCTATTTAGAGCTTGTTTAACTAGATCTTTTAATCTAACAGTGCAAACTGGAAATAATTTGGAGCATCAGTCTCCTGGGAACTCAAGAATACCCAGGCTCACCTTTGGGCAGTCCAAAACTTGCTGGATCAAAGAGATCCATGACCTAGCTCTCTATCATCAAGCACAATGTTCCAAACAGCAGTCCACACAGATCTTGTTTGATCTGAAGTGAGCATCAAGCTCATGGGGTTATTTGGAGCATCTTTTATAATTAACTCGAAGCCTAATTCCAAAGTTTTCTTCTCTGTGGTATTTCCACAAACACTTGGGGTGCACAATATCACACAACACACACAAGCCATTCCCAAAGTTCATTCTCTGCAATTACTGAACCAAAACCTTTAAAACTTGGAGGAAAATGATCCTCCAGGTTGCAGAAGTGTTTCCAGCAACTTGGAGCATCCTTGCTGCATAGGTTAGCCGAGATTCCCAAGGTTGAAGATGATGCCATTGCATTGAAATTCGTGACCAACCAACCATAGCATCTGGGACCAAACCAAAATCACCAACAGGTGCTAAAACCCTTATTGAACCTTCCCGTGCTTGTGGCCGGCACAGAACACGGCGGCGGCGCGGCGGAGCAAAAAGCTCGGTTTTGAGCTTTCACCTCTAATGGTGGATTTCACCAGAGACAACATGGAGCCTCCCAACATGGATGGAAAGTCTCTAACCCATCTCAGGAAGCTTCCTGACCATCTCATCCCGGCCGGAGATGGCCGGAGCGCCGGCGGCCGCATTTGGATCCCATCTCGGGTCATCCATGGCATCATGACTTTCATGATGCATGGAAGCCATGCAACAGCATGGTTGCACTCCCCTTGGTCCCAGCAACATCTCTGGGCATGTGTCCGGCGGCGGGGAAGCTCGCCGGCGCCGGAGCAAGAAGCTCGGCCGAATGCACAAAACCCGAATTTTAGGGTTTTGATCTGCGAGATGGATACTCAACCAAACTCCACCAAATTTGGAGGAGATGGTCCTTACTTCCTACAGATTTTTCCCATGATTTTATTTTTCAATTTGGTTCAGTGGTTGCCGAGTTCTCTCGAGGCGGAGCTAGGTTAGGTTTCCGGCCAACTATATCTCCCGCCGGCCATGCAACGAGCATGGAAAGCTCAGGCTTGGCAGGGAGCATTACAAAGACCTAACTAACCTACTGCTAAGGGTCTTGGGCTAAATCATTCATTGGTTAAGTGCACTCACCTTTGTCGAACTCGAGGAAGATAGGAAGAAGCCGGGTTCCCTCTTCTTCTTCCTCTCGCGACTTCGGCTAACTCCAGCAGAGTCCTCAGTCACCAGGAAAACCTCAGAGCACTCCAACTTCACCTTGGAAGAGCTTTGGTCCCAACCTTTCTTTTCTCTCTCTCTCTCTCTCGGGTTATTCTCAATGGGGTTTATGTCCCAGCCACTTAATCACTTCGGGGATAAGTCTGGGAACCACAGAGGAGATTATGATGCCTTGAATACTCCACTGACTCCTCGTGCTTCATCCCCAACGATACCAAAAGCCACATAACATTTAATGTATTGATTCCTTTGCAAATAACCCTAAACCTAGTTCACACTCAACCTCAATCTCTGGAATCTTCACAGGAGATGCAAAAATACATCCAACACCCCATAGTTTAATTCCCTAAATGTTTGATACACAAAACATATAGGTTTTATAGAAAAATATTGATTTTTCGGTACTTTTCACGCAATTCGAGAAAATCCGCTCAGCGAATTGCGAAACAGACTTCGCCACGACGTCCGGCTCGTCGAGACCTGTCAGGTAGCGTATTTGTTTGTTTAATTTGGCGCTCGGATAAAATCTCGGGTCAGCTAGTTCTTGTATGTCGCATATCGACGCACGCACTTCGATGCACCCGGGTCGCCAAACGCGAAATCCGTCAGTGCCATTGCGCTCAGAACGTCGAAATCGGCTAGGTTCGACTACTCATACCCCTATGTCATGGTTTTAGACAGTGAATCGGCCAACAGTGGTCGAAAGGGAATTAAAAATGCAAGGTTACTACTATTCACAACTTAAGTTGTGGGACCCGTTCTTCTCCGCTGTTTGCGGAAGATCCGACCGTCAGATCGTCGACAAGTGAATATGAAACTTTCCTGTTTCGTCGAAACGATCGCAATGGTGCTCTCGGATTTTCGAGATCAGGCCCCGATCAAAAGTCGATATTTCTGGGCCACTATTGATCCACTGAGTTCCAAATTTTGCTAAAAATTATTAATTAAATAAATTTCAAAAGTATTTCAAAGTCTTTAAATTTTTAAAGTACTACATTACCCACAACTTCTAAGAAGTTTCGTCCCCGAAACTTAAACTTAACTAATCCACTATTAAACCTCTAAAAGGTTCGCAGAGATGACAATTAGTCACAAAGCGTCATTAACTCTCAGGCTACTCATTTAAACCCAATCTGAATATTCCCCATTACAGGGCAGAGTATTTCTCAGTTCTTTCGAAAGTACGTTGTCGGCCGCCAACGTGCTTACCAAAAGAAAGGCGAAATACCATAGATCTGTCGCCAACCACTAGTTGGGGACACAACTCACATCTGAAGGTACATCACATACCTTCCTTCACAGTCTCTATGCCGATGATATAACCTTTACCAAAGGTCACTACCATCATGTGGTCAGGTATGCCACCCTGTCTATTCACAAGAGACTGGAACCATATTTCAACGTTTTCCAACTCCTTATTAAATCCGACGCATAGGCAAAATTTAAATCTTTCCCTATTCAGGATTTACCAACGGCACCGAGGCCACTGAATTATGTCACGGGGTCATCGAAAGATCGACATTTTATTAATCTCAGGGCAAACTGTGGGGCAGGTGCAATATTTGCAGTCATCTGCTGCTGTGCCATTAATCAAACAATTACTGCAGGAACCGTGGTCAATCTTTGAACCACATGTACTGTAACTGATCCGAGCCCTCTGGCTCCACTGAAACATCAAGCCCACGGCCGAAACCACGATCGTGGCTAACCCTGCACTAACAATGATCCCCACAACGCAAACACGAAACACATCTAAGCTCCAAACTACTATGCCAATACCCTGCGCTCTCTCGTGAATACAAGTCATCCTAGGGTTCGTTCCTAGCCAAACCTATGCATCGTATTCCTATTTCTCTGATACCATCTAATCTGTCACGCCCCGAGTTCAAAAACCAGTGTATAAATTTTTTTTTTTTTTTTTTTTTTAAATCAGAGTTGCAAATCATCCAGGACAATGACTGACCGCCACATATATAGAAGAGTCCCAATCCCCTATGGAATTGAGCATTTTCTATATATGCACGGCTAGCTTGGCAACAATCATCAGAGTACTAACTACGTACTACAAATAATAATAATATTACAAATTTCTTTTACAACTATCTTTACATATATACAACTAAAATACAATTTCCTTTCTCTCAAACATCTATTACATAACTTTTCGGCTGTCCAGGGTCAACCTCTATATCGATACCTCGCCAATTCGTCCTGACATCCCAACACCCGCTCAACCTGAAAAACAGTCACCCGAGGGTGTGAGACACACCGGAGTGTATCCCAGTGGGCACGACGAGCCGAGAAATAGCAGATCGTACCTACTGGTATACAATACTAGCGAATAGTAAAGATCACATTAGGTAAGCATTTATGAAGCGAATGAATAACCAACAGGAATTAGTATAATCTTGACAAGAATATATTGAACCAAGCATGCTGAATAATTGTATAGGCAGGTATCAAACAAATGAATATCTTCAAACCGAAATCAGGAATCATGAGATATGATAAAAGCAGGCTAAACAGGCAACATATGCAATAGGTACTGATCATGCTAGAATATGGAAGTATAAAAGCTATGCATCAATCATAAGAATATCAAGTTCCCAATCAATGCCACTATTGGTCACGAAGACCTCAGGCTCATGCCACTATCTGGCACCTATCAGGCTGACATAACCCCGCACCCACAAGTGCTATCATGGGGCTCACGGGCCTTTCTCTAGACCACTTTACCGGTAAAGAACACTGTGACGGTGGCCAAACCGTCAGTGTACGTGAAGTACAGCGGTGCGTGGCGATCATAATGCTATGCTCAAGCTCGCGGTCCACTGACCGGGTAATCGGCAACAAGCCGGGAAATCCCCACTGGGATGCAATAACAAAGTCAACTGAATCTCAACTCTCATGCAGGAATAATCAACTAAATCTCAACTCTTATGCAAGATCAAAGGCAAATTTCAACTCAACATAAGATCAACAGCAAATCTCAACTCAATCATACAGACCAACCAAACATACAAAACTAAACACATATTTTTGAGAAAACTATTTTGAAAACAGGTTTTAGGCCCAAACTTCGAAGAGCAATGCCTTTGTACTATCAAACAAGAACAGACTCAGGCGACCCTACGTCGTTCAGTAAAACATTTAGTTGATTAAAATTATGTGTTCAGCAGTGTAATATTTGATCAACAGGAAAGCAAGCTCAATCATAATGCAAATGCTCAAACTCACGGTCCACTGACCGGGTAATCGGCAATAAGCCGGGAAATCCCCACTGGGATGCAATCAACTATTTATCATGGATCAGATATAATCAGGAAGTACTGATAATCAGGTATATGACCTAGCAAGCGACCAATCAGGCATGGCAATGTCCAGAATAATGATATGAATACTGGAAGCACTATGTAAAGGAACAGATAACTGATAAAAGTTATAACTCAGGCATGAAGCAGTATAAACTGAATCAAAAGGAAGGCAGGCTCAAAGTAATAGTTAAGCTACCAAAAACAGGGGTCCAACCAATACCGTACACAGAGGGCCGAAATGATAAAGCCCGGACCGAAGATAAACCCACCTGTCAAATCGCAGGCAACTAGACTGAATCGACTGTACGCTCAGAACCAGATACAAACTGGATAGACCTGAATCAAACATATTGATCAGGGATCAACTTTAACTCTAACTTATTTCAAGTCAATCTTAAACCCTTTAATTACTTAACCTCAGTGTTTGACAACCACACTTAGACCAACATAATCTTTTTCGTTTAATCTTTGGTAAAATTACCAAATTGCCCCTCCGGGAATTCCCTTTTTGAATTTCCGAAAATACTCGGGCTTAATCTTGCCGCTGGCTCAACCAGATTCTACTGGGACACAACAGTCGGCTGGTGAAACCGCCGCAATTTCTCAAATTGCGCGATTGCCACCCGAATACCGTTAAATCGACGATTTTGCCGATTCTCGAACTGTTATCCGATTTCCGCTCAACGAGAGCCGTTGGAATCCTAACAAAAAGCTTAGGAATTTATTATACACTGTACTAAACAGTACACGAAGTCATTTTTGCATTTAGACCCCTAGGGTTCCGAAAATCGCACTTTTAGTGTCTTTTTTAGCACTGTTTTCGCTCGTTCTTTCAACTGGAAATTCATTTTCACGAGCCGTCACTTCCAGCAGGTGACATTTAACTCACTGAACACCGTGCTCACACATTTGTGGCAGCACGCAACCCGAGGAAAACTTCGGGCCATAAAAGACCTTGCTAACATAGCCAAAATGAATTTTTGTTTCTCCGGATCATCGAAACTTAAATCTGACGCGAGCATCGCATCAAGTGACCCCAAATTAGCCAGGAGCTCACTGTTATGGTTTTTCAAACAGTCCAGAATAAACCTAGGGCCATAACACTCTATTTAGAGCTTGTTTAACTAGATCTTTTAATCTAACAGTGCAAACTGGAAATAATTTGGAGCATCAGTCTCCTGGGAACTCAAGAATACCCAGGCTCACCTTTGGGCAGTCCAAAACTTGCTGGATCAAAGAGATCCATGACCTAGCTCTCTATCATCAAGCACAATGTTCCAAACAGCAGTCCACACAGATCTTGTTTGATCTGAAATGAGCATCAAGCTCAGGGGGTTATTTGGAGCATCTTTTATAATTAACTCGAAGCCTAATTCCAAAGTTTTCTTCTCTGTGGCATTTCCACAAACACTTGGGGTGCACAATATCACACAACACACACAAGCCATTCCCAAAGTTCATTCTCTGCAATTACTGAACCAAAACCTTTAAAACTTGGAGGAAAATGATCCTCCAGGTTGCAGAAGTGTTTCCAGCAACTTGGAGCATCCTTGCTGCATAGGTTAGCCGAGATTCCCAAGGTTGAAGATGATGCCATTGCATTGAAATTCGTGACCAACCAACCATAGCATCTGGGACCAAACCAAAATCACCAACAAGTGCTAAAACCCTTATTGAACCTTCCCGTGCTTGTGGCCGGCACAGAACACGGCGGCGGCGCGGCGGAGCAAAAAGCTCGGTTTTGAGCTTTCACCTCTAATGGTGGATTTCACCAGAGACAACATGGAGCCTCCCAACATGGATGGAAAGTCTCTAACCCATCTCAGGAAGCTTCCTGACCATCTCATCCCGGCCAGAGATGGCTGGAGCGCCGGCGGCCGCATTTGGATCCCATCTCGGGTCATCCATGGCATCATGACTTTCATGATGCATGGAAGCCATGCAACAGCATGGTTGCACTCCCCATGGTCCCAGCAACATCTCTGGGCATGTGTCCGGCGGCGGGGAAGCTCGCCGGCGCCGGAGCAAGAAGTTCGGCCGAATGCACAAAACCCGAATTTTAGGGTTTCGGTCTGCGAGATGGATACTCAACCAAACTCCACCAAATTTGGAGGAGATGGTCCTTACTTCCTACAGATTTTTCCCATGATTTTATTTTTCAATTTGGTTCAGTGGTTGCCGAGTTCTCTCGAGGCGGAGCTAGGTTAGGTTTCCGGCCAACTATATCTCCCGCCGGCCATGCAACGAGCATGGAAAGCTCAGGCTTGGCAGGGAGCATTACAAAGACCTAACTAACCTACTGCTAAGGGTCTTGGGCTAAATCATTCATTGGTTAAGTGCACTCACCTTTGCCGAACTCGAGGAAGATAGGAAGAAGCCGGGTTCCCTCTTCTTCTTCCTCTCGCGACTTCGGCTAACTCCAACAGAGTCCTCAGTCACCAGGAAAACCTCAGAGCACTCCAACTTCACCTTGGAAGAGCTTTGGTCCCAACCTTTCTTTTCTCTCTCTCTCTCTCTCGGGTTATTCTCAATGGGGTTTATGTCCCAGCCACTTAATCACTTCGGGGATAAGTCTGGGAACCACAGAGGAGATTATGATGCCTTGAATACTCCACTGACTCCTCGTGCTTCATCCCCAACGATACCAAAAGCCACATAACATTTAATGTATTGATTCCTTTGCAAATAACCCTAAACCTAGTTCACACTCAACCTCAATCTCTGGAATCTTCACAGGAGATGCAAAAATACATCCAACACCCCATAGTTTAATTCCCTAAATGTTTGATACACAAAACATATAGGTTTTATAGAAAAATATTGATTTTTCGGTACTTTTCACGCAATTCGAGAAAATCCGCTCAGCGAATTGCGAAACAGACTTCGCCACGACGTCCGGCTCGTCGAGACCTGTCAGGTAGCGTATTTGTTTGTTTAATTTGGCGCTCGGATAAAATCTCGGGTCAGCTAGTTCTTGTATGTCGCATATCGACGCACGCACTTCGATGCACCCGGGTCGCCAAACGCGAAATCCGTCAGTGCCATTGCGCTCAGAACGTCGAAATCAGCTAGGTTCGACTACTCATACCCCTATGTCATGGTTTTAGACAGTGAATCGGCCAACAGTGGTCGAAAGGGAATTAAAAATGCAAGGTTACTATTCACAACTTAAGTTGTGGGACCCATTCTTCTCCGCTGTTTGCGGAAGATCCGACCGTCAGATCGTCGACAAGTGAATATGAAACTTTCCTGTTTCGTCGAAATGATCGCAATGGTGCTCTCGGATTTTTGAGATCAGGCCCCGATCAAAAGTCGATATTTCTGGGCCACTATTGATCCACTAAGTTCCAAATTTTGCTAAAAATTATTAATTAAATAAATTTCAAAAGTATTTCAAAGTCTTTAAATTTTTAGATTACTACATATTCTCACATAACATCGGCTTAGGGATGATCACTTGTAATCAACTTCATATGAGATAAAGCAACATCAACCAGACTAATCATGCACTCATGTATAAACCAAGGATCAATCAACTTAATATAAACATGAATATCCAAGCATGCTACACCAAGGAGAAGAGAGCAACAATCAACCATGTCATGAGGGAAATCAATAGCCCGAGTGGGTAAATCATCGTTTTCGGAGAAGCACAACAACCCACCTGAAACCTGACGATCCGTTGCCCGATCTAGCTAAAATTTGGCGTGAGTAATCCTTATCCTCCTAGGAGTCCGATGCCATGAAAATCATCCAAATCCGCCTCACGGATTGGGCGCAATCACTGAAACAATGTACACTGCGCAATCAAATTCCTAGATTTCAGCAATTGAAACTAAGTTAAAGAAGATGCAAGTGCAGCCCCAAATACCTCAAGATGGAGTTCCCAACAGTAAAACAAAGATATCCACTTCCTTACAAACATCTCCAAGTCCTCAAAAATCTACCATTAATTCCCCTTAACAATCAAATAGAGAAAAACATTACATTGTTGTCCCAACATACACCAATTTCCAACATGAACTTACAAAAATTAGAGGGGGCAATCCACAAGTAATTTTAAGCTGGAACTAAAAAGAGAAATCTTCACCTTGATCTTAACAAGATGTCCAAACATTAAAATCCCGAATTTAACCAAGGATTATATCAATTCCTGCATTCCCAAGGTCCAAGTGTCAAGATGATACCAAAACTGAAATCTGCTGTGACCCCTAAAATTGAGCTGAGAAGATCAATATTGTTACCTAGTCAAACGTGCTCCAAATCCAGCAAGAGAGGTACCATTGGATTTCTTGTCGAGAGTAAATACAAATTGAGCTAAAAAAACTCCAAATTTTATGCTCGGATGAAGGAGAAAACCCATAAACACTTTGAACTATCCACCAAGTTCCATCTGTGCACGAATGCAGCAAGGTGTTCCAAAGATCATGCATAAACCCCAATAAAAACTCAGATCTAGGGAAAATAATACATACCAATATTGTAGATATTCGAGTCCTGAAAATTTTCTCACAAGAATAATTCAAATATTCCCATCCTACTATCCAGAAAGGCCAAAACACTGAGGACTGTTCAAGATTCCAGACTGAAATGAAGGGTCCCAAAGATAGCTTAGTAACTCTATAAAAACTCATGATTTAAGGGAAGAGTTGAATACAAAAATTGTAGCCCTATCTCTTGTGAAGACATAGAACCAAAAATCAGGCCAAAACTCCCTCTGGTTTGCTCTGTAGAATTTTTACACCGAAACGCGACGGAGAAGTCATCAAACTGCACTAATGGTGGATCTTGCTTACTTGAGAGAATGAGGGTGATGAAGCCTCCAACATCCATCTCTTTGCTGATGAAAAAGCAGAGGAGTTGCAGAGGGATGTACCGTAGAAGTCCCCAAAGCTGAAAGTTCCAAAAGAGGGAGAAGGAGGGAGGGAGAAGAGCATAAAAAGGAAGAAAGACAAAAGAAAGGAGAAGAAGGAGAGGAGGGTGGTACTGTGCAACGCACAGTACCGGGCCGGCCCCGCAGTCGGCCCAGCCCCGCACGCGGCAGGGGGCACGTGGCGCCCATCCGGGCGCCCCGCCCCCGGGCGGATGGCCCAGATGGGGCCACGCCCGACGCGGCAACCGCCAATGGTGCGGCGCCGCGTGTCCCCTGCGCGGGGACGCGCAAGGCGGCGCGCGCACGTGGGCACGCTCTGCCCAACGCAGGCGCGCCACGTGGCCCGCTCCCGCCTCTTCTGTGCCGCCGCGTGGAAAGCCGAGCAGCCGGTGCGCCTGGTGCACGCGCAATTGCATGGACCGGCGGCCAGGAAAAAGCCCATTAAGCTCCGAAAATGCCACTTTTGCTTATTTCGCGCACTGAATACAATTCCGAAGTCCAAAAATTCAAAAATTGCATCCAAATAGACGTTTTATTCGTTTTTCCGCGCTGAATCCAAATACGGTGTCCGTTTTGCGCGAAGCCACTTCTATTTTTGACAAAACTCTCGAATTAGGTAATCTTGATCCATTTCTCGCACTAAGTCCGTTTCTTGGGTCCGATTTGCGCGCAACCAATACTATCAACCGAAATAAGCCTCCAGTCACATCATAACATCCACTAAAGTCCGGGTCATCACAGTCCGGCTCGACGAAACCTATAAAGTAGTGATTTTGGTTTGTCGCATTCGATCCCCTATAATTTAAAATCCATAAAATACTATAAATTATATACAGTTCGGCACACTTTACGATGCTTTAGGTTCGTCAAATGAAAATTTCGTCAGCGCCACTGCGCTCAAAATGATGAAGCGGTTAAAATCGACTATCTGGACCATTAGATTCGGACACCAGACGGTGAATCGGCTAACGTTCGCCAGCGAAAAAATCCGAATCCGGGAATTACTATTCACGGGTACTATTCACTTATGTTGCGATTCCCACTAACTTGTTCGCTGATTTCTGGACAATTCGACCGTCGGATCGAAAAACGGTCTATACCATTTTCAATCAATTCGACGAGACGGTCGCACTGGCGATTTCAGATTTTCGAGATCAGACTCGGACCTAAAAGGCAGAAATAGTGCTTCGTAAACTGTGCAATTTGCACACCGGTACTTGACCACTAGGTTTACTTTTGACATTTCTCATTCACATTCACATTTGAATTCTTCAAATTCAAATTTGAAATTTCTAGAGTACTACATTGAGACATTGCATCAATTCTCATATGAAATTCTCTTATTTTTTTATGGCCATGTAGAATTTTTTACTCGCATTTTTGTGAAATAAAATTTATTTATATAGATTTGAATATTATATCCTAAAATTTGTTTAGGCTTTTATTTTGATCAAATCATAGCAGAAAATGAGCATAGAAAGCATCATAATCTTTTGTATTCTATAAGTTGTTATTTGTATTTTCATCCGGCATCAAGCCCGTCATTTTTATCAAATTCATACAAATAGGCACAAAAAAATGAACTATTATTTTTGTAAGTATTACTCAATATTAATGCATCTCTCAAAGTTCTACATGAGCGATTGAGTATTTTTTAAAGTATTACTCTTCATTATTTAGAACATAATAATTGTTAATACTAATACTAATAACTGATCCAAACTATCTTATTTAATTTTGGGGTAACATTTCAATTTACAGAACAAAATATATTACGCTAAATCATCTATATCTCTCAAAGGTTAATAATGTTTTGTAAAAAATACCTTATTTTATATTAATTTTTAATAGTAATACTAATAACTAATCCAAATTACTTATTTGCTTTTGGGTTAACATTTCAATTATATTTTTTTTTTATTACAACTAATACAAATTAGGTTTAATAATTATTTACTATAAAAAAAGCTAAAATAATAAGAAGCTAATTTTCTAATCTTTTAAAACGAATCTAATTTATTGAAATTTTCTCAACAAAAAATATATAGTGAGCACTCTGTATTGTTTAATCAAAATTAATTTTAAAATTCCGTTTTTCCTGACATTTTTTTTTTATTTTTTAACATATTTTGGGTTATGAGTTTTTTATATCAGCAAAATTATTTTTTAGAATCTCATTATTTTAATTTTTATGTTGTTTTTAAATTTTTATAAGGAATCAAAAAAAAAATTAAAAAACATATTAGATACAAAATTATTTTTTACAATCTCATTACTTAAATTTCATGTAAGTTTTCATGTTTTCTGATTAAAAAAAAAAAACCTAAATTTTTTAAAAACATAATAGATATTAATTGTGTTGTATTCAAAAAAAAAGTAGGAAGAAACTAGATAAACAATATTTTCAATCATTTTTTCCATTTTTTTCAATCATTTTTTTCCCTAAAAATCTCAAGACAAAATAAACCACACACAATCCTATACAAAAGCTTCATAGGCCACTAGGAGATTGAGGCCACTGATAAACAATATTTTCAACCCTGTCGCCCTAAAAGAACTCCATAGAACTTCAAAGTCATAAAAGGTGCTGAATTGAGATCTCATTTAACGGCTTCCGAAGGTCTAGAAGATTCAAATCACAAAAGAACCAGAGCAAAGAGCTCTCCCCTTTTCTTCACCCCTACAACTTATCCTTAAGAATGTTAGTTCTACATTGCCCTTCTGCTTGCTCATTAAAAAGCAAAAACTAACCTAATGTCAATGGATATTCTCTATCAACTAGATCTATTATCATGTCTTCCAAGGGAAAAAAAAATTCTTCTTAGCCTCAGAGAAAGATCCAAGGAAAGAATCTTAAGTGTACCACTTAAACCACTTGGGAACCATCACAAGCTAGCCATGCATTGCTGCGTAATCTTCATCAAAGCTAGCTCAAGGGTATTTGAGTAATTTTCGAAAGAATAAATGACAAATGAAAAATGTCGTTAATAAGTTTGATATAAGCAACACGATTAGATTAGTATGTAATTTGCTCCCTCATGGCATACGTAGTACACTTAAAGACTCTAAAGATCCAAGATAACTAATTGTCATTTTTTCTGCAGATCCAATCTTATCTTTAGCGTGAGAAAATTTAAAGTGCTTAACCACAGTAATGGTTTTTCATAGTCCAATTAAACATTTAGTCTGAACAAAAGTGATTGTTGCCAAAAATTATAAGGGTAACCATCATCAATTCACTATCCAGTTTCCGCTTGTCTTCCCTTAGAGAACTTATTTCAATTATCTACAGCACCAAACAATCATTTAGATATCAATTTTAAAAATTAGTACGGCTAACTCATTCTTTCTTTGCTTCTATCCTTCTTTCCTTTTTTTACTTTTGTCCAAACAGAGACAACGAGGGAAACAATGGTGAAAACACATTTTCCACATAACTTTAGAAGCTTACTATTGGAAGGCGTAGCAGGAATGATGTAATACCGCACTTGATTTCTTTTTTTAAAAAAAAAGTGATCAACACAGATGATTCTCTCATTCTAAAATGAAGCCTAAAAGCTGAGCTTACTATCTGGACACCTTAATGGCATATTTAAGTAATGCCTACCACCTTCAAAACAGCGCTAGAAAGGGATAGGAAAGAACAACAAATATCTTCTTAAGTATTATGCAAAATGATTTAGAACTTTCACAAGAAACATTACCTTTTCCTCTTCATCCAGTAAGGCAGATTCTGGAGAGTAGGGCATATCATGCATATTTAAATGTCGTGATGCATTTCTATGACCTATAAAGCGAAAGAGGAAAGAAAACATCACAACACACCCAAAATCCACTTGATGTAGTTAACAAGTAAATAGGGGAAAATAATAATAATAATAATGCACTCAAATAGGAAAAGCCACATAAAACTAAATACTCTTACTGAGACCCATTACTTTATCATTATCTGCTCCACCATAAGATCAATCAAGATTAGAAGAAGATTTATGAGACTCAATATTTTCAATGCCTGCAAACACACCTTTATCGTCATCGTCAAGAGGTATCTCTTCCTCAAAATCATCCCTTTCTGAAAGGGTTTGTGTTTGATGAACTTCGGGGTCATCTTCCTCACCATCAGACAAATCATATTTTCTTGCTCTTTTCAACTTCAACTGTAAAATGATAAGAAACAAACAACGGAGATATTAGGACAACACAGATACCACATTAAACAGATGCAATGCATGCTTCACAAAGTTGATATAAGAACAATGAGAAGAAGGACAAAGAGATATAGGATTCACCAGCCATTCACGCTGGAGACGTAAGACCGCCTTGTCGAATTCTTTCAGGGTATCATCCTGCTCACCAATTCGCTTATTGACAAACTTTGACGACTTAACACTTTCCTCATAATCCTTCAGGAGAGTCTTCTTCCTCTGTCATCCAATTAAACCAAACAACTAAGTACTTGCAGAGAAAACATTAGATGATGAGCGGGGCTGTCGATTCATTCAATTGCTCACAAACAGCTCATGTTCAGCTCTAAATTTAGCTTGGAAATACAGTAGAACGGAGAATAAAAATCTTAGTTTATTGGTAAGTTGATATAAAGGAGACAACTTTACAATTGATTTAATAAATACAAATACAAATATGATTAAAATTCGTATAAATAAACATCTGTGATATCTTGTTTATTAGTGTAAACTCTTCGAAACTACGCGAGAGAGTAGCCGAGCTCTCGGTTACCTTTCTCAAGTTCGGCTCAGCTATGCGCCCCTAAATTAATGAGCTACAAATAGAAAGAAAACCCTAGTTCAGAGCGGGAAAGAGAGTAGAAAAGGAACGCTGAGCTTTTCGATGGCGAGGGAGCGGGAGAGGCCGATGCGGCGCTCCTCGCCCTTGCGCTTCTTTCCGAGGATGTCGAACTTGCGGCGCGACCATATGGTCTCGAAGGGGTTCTCCTTGGGCGGGTGGTTCGCTGATTTCAAGGCGGCGACGACGGTAGGGGGCGAGAGGAGGATCTTCGCTCTCTTCTTCTTGTTCGTCTTCGTCTTATTCATCTTTGAGGAGTCGGGGTCGGCCCCCGTCTTCGCCATTGGAGGGCTCAGAGCAAGGTGGCGCCGGAGAGACGGAGGAGGAGGGGCGATGCAACGGAGGAAGAGGACGACGAGGTTTCTGTTAGGGTTAACTGCCTATTAAATTTATGCTTCGCGCCTGTTTGCTCTTATCGGGTTGGGTCCTCGTAGTGAAGTAAAACGAGCTCAACAATTGCGGCCCAATCCAGGTAGACGCTGGAGGGGGAACACAGGATCGTTTCTTCGAGAGCCTTCCAGGAAGGTCTGCAAGGGGAGGGGGCAACCGGATCTGCACCCGCTGGCAAGGCGAACCCGACCCGATGCGCACTCGAAGGAGAAGCCCGGGTCCAAGCGGTTAGGCCTAATGGGCCCTTTCGGGGTTTTCTCCTTTTACACTAAATAGCTCATGTTTTACTATTACATACGAACATATACTAGTATAAATAGCAAAGATGATAAAGTAGGAAGCAACGAGAATTCAGTTACATCTTAACTACTTCTGTTTCATCTCTCTCTCTCTCTCTCTCTCTCTCTCTCTCTCTCTCTCTCTCGTTCTTTTCCCTTTTAGATTCTTCTTCAACTCTGATCCCTCCTCCATGGAAAGAGAGGGATAGATCTATACAACAGTCCCTCGATCAGTGCCCGATCTTCATCAACGCAGCTACGTCCAGTAGTTCCAGCTTCCTAGCTGCGTCTCCGATCTAGAACGCCCCAGATTTCCAACGACGCCGTCCTGAATACTGCGGAGATTCGCAGTATTGGTTGCATCGCCGGTTCTGTGAGGATCCGAATTTCTGCAAAAGGATTAATGTTGGATCATCAGAGCTTCTGGGGGCCTGTACTGTGTATTGGAGGTGTTTGTGCACAAATTGGACACAAGTGTTGGACTTCGGACTTAAAATGGATCACGTGAGTGATCGGAGGACCCCGTTGAGTGTTTAGAAGTGTTCTCGCGCGGAACAGATATCAAAATTGGACTCAGTGTGAAATTTGGGGTAAAAACACTTGTCTGGATGCATTCAGCAAATTTTGGAATTAGAATTTGGCAAATCGGACGGCGGATTCGGATTCAGCGCGCGAAAACGGTGAAAATGGACTATTCACTTGTATTTTTCGGAGTCCGGATGCAAAAGCGCATTTTTCGAGGCTTGGGGTTACTGTTCCGCCCGGCGGGCAGCGCCGGCGGCGGCGGGCAGCGCCGGCGGCGGCGGGCAGCGGCGGAGCGCGGCGGCGCAGCCGCGGGCAGCGCGGCGGGCAGAGGCGCGGGCCGCCCGGTCCACGCGGCGGGCGTGCACCGGGGGCTGGACGCGTGGCGGCTCGGGAGTGGGCCGGTCCGCGGGGCGCGGTCTACGGAGAGCGCGGGGTGCATGGTGGACCGGGTTGGACACGTGGCGGCTTGCGGTTGGTGGGCTCACGAAGGCGGGGTCCACGGAGGCGCACGTCAGGGTGCCAGGCGGCGTGGCAGGCAGCATGTGGGCGCTGTCGGCGACCGGTCAGGGCGGGCCACGTGGCGCCCTGCCATTGGCGGGCGCCACCTACCGCTTTGACCGGGCGCGGGCGACGTGGCGCGCTCTGAGCGGCTGGGGACGTTGTCCCGTGTTCCGGGAACACGTGGCGCCACCAGGGGAATCCAGGCGCTCGTCGCAGGCCGGCCCGTGGGGCTTTCGGGCGCCCGAAAACGGGCTTGCGCCCGAAAGTTGGGAAAAATCCGGTATTTCTGGATTTGTCGTTTTGGGCCTATAAATAGAGCCCGAACTTCTCCCTAGAGCTCTTTTTCTGGCCAGTTTCTTTCAGTGTGTTCTACAGATTTTCTCCTCATCTTCCAGAGCTGATTCCGTCTGTAGATTCTCGGATTTTTCCGCAGCACGCATCCCGAGGTTTTCATTTTTACGGCGCGGCGCGATGCTCGTTCGGTTGTGATCTTCTTCATCGCGTTTTGGTGCGAGGACTCCCCCGGCTTACTCCGGCCACCGATTTCGTCGATTTTTGCACCGTTGGCTTCACGACAGGTAGGGCTACGATCTTCGTGATTTGAGTTTCCCCTTGTTTCGAGTTTATCATGGAGTTTCCCAAGCTTCCCTTTGACCCTTTTTCTTTCGCGGAGTTTTGGACAGCACTATGGTATTTCAGCGATATCTTTGCGCACAGGCGTCGGATTGAGGCGTGCCAAGAGGCATTTTTCATCTACACAACGCAAGGAACACCCTCGAATCTTCTGGAATTTTTTTGAATATTTCCCGAAGGTGAAAAATCCCTATTTACTGAGCCTTGTGCTACAGATTTTGAGACTGGGTTATTTTGGGGCGGTTCCCTTGTCGAATTTGTATCTCAGTGTAGGAAACTCGGATTTGAACGTGCAAGTACTCGTTTCGACCGGCTCGTTGCGAGGATCGCGACGGTATTTTTTTGGGAATTTTCTGTGCATAACTCGCAGGTGAAAATGGCACAACTTTGGGACTGAATTCTGGGACAGTGTGTATTTGGGTACTTGTGTGTTTAATTGTATGTTTTGGGGTAATTGTGAACAGTGATCGCGGCGGTTTATCTGTTTGGGCATTTGGCGTGAAAAGGGATATTGGACAGCGAGGAGGTTTTACAGCTGAGGATTTCGCGCGTCCAGGTGGGTGGTTGTTGTTTACCTCTATTTTGACATGCTCACTAGGATTATTAGAGTGATCTCCCAATGTTAGGATTATTGATTAACAAGTGGGGATGGAACTTATGCATGCTTGTTTGGACATATCGAATGATCACCTAATGGACATGCATGCTTAAAGTAAAATAATTGTGAGCCTATGATATGGAAAATACTATTGTGGATATCTGATAGTGGTTGGGACTTATACATGTTTGTATGGATAGAATATTAGCACTTAACCTTGCATGTGGAATTTACTTTCATGTTGGGATAATATGAAATGTCTTGTGGGAGAGTACCACTTGAGGATCTGTTGTACATGCATAGGTGGATGATTTATGTGAGATTAATTTGGTGGACATAGCATGTTGGAACAGGATTATTGGGATATTTTAATAGTAATAATTAACATGCCATATTAGCACATAGATTTTATGAAAGTGGGTTAAATGGATAAATTGTTGGGACATTATGACATATCTATGTGCGGGTACCACTTTGGTGATTTATCATGGATCAGGGATTAGAGACATGTGTGGTTGAATAATGATTTTAGCATGTTGATGGTTATATCCATGCGGAGCTATTAATTGATACACATGTGGAACCACTATTTGTCACACTTTCTTTTATCGCTCTTGAGGACATATGCATGCTTGTATGGTCATCTAGATAGGCCACTTTTTTATTGCTGCACTATCATTTTGGGACTTGACTTAGGAGAAACCATGTTTGTTTCCTTTTCTCCTTCTTATTTAGACCTTTGAGTCTGGTTGCTCGGGATCGAGCAGGGGTTTGAGATAGTGTAGCGGGGACCTGAGGGTCGGTGACAGGTTGTGTTTGATTATGGGTTGTGGGGTATTGCGGCTACCGCGGATAGTAGGCGGTTGACCGGATACAGATTATTTTTACCCGATTTTTGGATTGGGGGTTATTGCGGCTACCGCGGATAGTAGGCGGTTTACTGGATGTCGGATGTGGGACATGATTGTGATTGTGGGTTATTTCGGTGACCGCAAATATTGGGCGGTTGACCGGGTGTCGGTTGTTGGGTTTGATTGTTGACAGTGGGTATTGCGGCAACTGCGGATATTGGGCGGTTGACCGTATGTGTACTTATGCATCAGATTAGGGATCGGGGTTCTTTAGTGGAGGGTTTTGTTCCACTTGAGTATAGTTGTGATCCAGTCCTGCTTTTGTTACTTATCACACCGGCGCGGTTATTACCCGGTGGTGCTTTCCTCGTGTGGGTCGCTCCCCTCGAGTTCCCCTCCGGAGGCCGGGGCCAGACAGTATTGACAGTTTTGCTATCACATCGGCGCGGCTTATTTGCCCGATGATGAGGGCGGCAGCAGGAGTTTTGCTATCACATCGGCGCGGCTACTTGCCCGATGATGAGGGCGGTACAGATTGGGTTCATCTGGGACGGTTGGTTACTGTTGCATACGGTTATTCCAGTCTAGGACTGCATTTTAGAGGCATAGTAGTGGTAGTTTCCTTTCTTCAGCAGTCATTATTGCTTACCACACTTCTTTCCTTTTTGCCTCTGGTAGACCTAGTGGGTGTGTCAGAGTTTGAGATTTTACCCACTAGGGGAGGCTACTGGTTTACTAGTAGTTCTCACCCCCATTCTTCTTTCTTCTTTTTCTTCTCCCTTGTTTTGCAGTGTCTTCTGCGGGTGCTGCTGGGCTTTCAGCGGCGAGTCGAGGAGAGAGGACGGCTGAGTAGATAGATCTCGAGGCAGGATGAGCGAGTTAGCTGGACTGTTGGTGTACCCATGTTTCCTCAGACCGTTGTACCTTTACTTTTGGGACTGGCTTTTGCCAGCAGGTTGTATTTATTTTGGTGAGCTGGAAGAGACTGATGTATCATTTATACAGATGTATTGTATTTTATTTCCAGCTTCAGTCTGAGATGTATTAGTTTTTAGTTCAGCTCTCCTTTTATTGCTCTTTTATTATTATCTCTTATATCTGAGCAGGTTGTTGGCGCTTCGTGTACGCGGGAAATACCGTGTGCACGGCGGATCTGTAGACGGGCCCGGGTTCTGGTTTACACCCGGGGCATGACAAATTAGTTGGTCTCAGAGCTTAGGGATAGGTCAGTTGGGACTTAGGAAACCCTAGGCTTTTGGACGGACCCTAGGATGTTAGTGCGTGAGAGACGCGGCATTTTGCGAAAGTCGGTGATTTATTTATTTGACTCTTCCTGTGAGTGAAGAGGGATCGACATATCCTATTTTTGTGGGACAGTTATGTTGGCTGCAGACAACATAAAGTTACAAAAATAGGGGGATGTCTTTGACTTTCGCTAGATTGGGTCGAGTGTTTGGGGCGTGCTGATTTGCGATTTTGTCGTGGTGAGCGGTGTCTCCCCGACGTTGGGCCCTGACCCGGGTGCACCTTGGTGCAACAGTTGGGTCTGAGCAGGTTGTTTCGGGTCGGATACCCAGATTGGAGTCTGAGAGCTCCGGACCCGAAGGGTAGGAGTGTTGGAGGCAGATCAGCGGTGCAGTGACACAGTTGTCGGAGCAGCGAAGTGACACAGTTGTCGGAGCAGCGCAGTGGCACAGTTGTCGGAGCAGCGAAGTGACACAGTTGTCGGAGCAGCGCAGTGGCACAGTTGTCGGAGCAGCACAGTGGCACAGTTGTCGGAGCGGCGCAGTGGCACAGTTGTCGGAGTAGCGAGTAGCACCCTCCGTGCCGACGTTTAGTGTTGGGGCACCGAGGAAGGGTGGACACGTTGTGGGATTGCATTGATAGAGTGAGCCAGTTTTGGCGGATGAGTCACCCCAATTTGTGGGATTGAGTATGGAGCCTTTGGAGACAGGGTCTTGTTCGGTGGGGGATGGAGAGTACTTGGAAGCCTCTTTGTGTCAAGAGTTAACACAGGTGCTGAACTGCACGCTCCATGTGTAGAGGGACGGGGCGCATAGGATATGAGTATCTGAGAGTGGATTGCACCAGGATACCTTTTAACTCGTTGGGTCCCTCCATTACGGATTTGGGATGCCTCATTGGAGTAGGCGCCGGGTATGGAGTGTGGTATTGTAGTTCCTTTGGATTGGGATTTGCCACCTGAGGCGAGTTCTGATAGAGGCGCTTGGCGCCGGGTGATGGAGGACAGTGTTACGGAATTTGAGTTGGCGTAGTTTCGTGAAAGGTTCAAGTCTTGAAGATTGAAGGTGAAGAAGGTTGGATCATTTAACTCAATCTCAAGAAAGAAGAATTCAAAAGGATCAGGTATGTTTAACTAAAGATTATTGGTGATCCGAATACTTCTTGTAGTGTAGAAACACCTGGAAGAATTTTTAATTGCATAAAAATCAAAAACTGGTGTTCGGACATGTTCAGGATCCGGATCAGAGCCAGCGATCCGGATCCCGAAGGTTGTTGTTTCATACATTACTTCAATCCGGATCGCAGCATCTCACGATCCGGATCCCGAACGTTGAGTTTTTCTGAATTGTATGAACGATCCGGATCAGGCATTCCGATCCGGATCCCGAACGATTGTTTTTCTGGAAACCGTCTTTCTTGCTACTGCAATCCGGATCGCCCAAGTCCGATCCGGATCGCCGTCCGTAAAAATTCCAGAAATGTTAGGTTTTTGATTCTTATCTCCTTCCTAGGGTTTCTAACCTATAAATAGACCCTATGACTCTTTTTCTAAAAAAAAAGAAAAATAGCCGTCATAATCAAATATCATTTTATACGGCCTAGATCCACATATAGAGAAGAAAGGAAATCATTAGATAATACTCTATGTTTCTTCATCTATATTGATTAGTTTGATTCTAGGTTTTCATACTCACATCTTGAGTTGAATCAAACTAATGAATACTTAGATGGTATTTCCGATCTATCTTTGATCTAAGTATTCGGCGGATCATCACCACCCAAAAACAACGATTTACCCCAAAATCGGCGCGTGGATTCGCGTGTCCTTGTGGATTCAAGGTTCAACCGCTCTCGTGGATTCGGAGCGAGGCACGTTCGTGGATTCGAAGGGTGCTACTGGGTGAAGACCGTGGATTCGGTCGGACGTCGTGGATTCGACGTTGGACGCCGTGGATTCGGCGTTGGGCGCAGATCGTGGATTCGAGAAGCGTCGTGGAGCGAGCGGAGAAGATCCTCTAGGAGCGTATGGAAAAGGTTGAGTCGTAAGTGTGTACCGTAAATCACCTTGTACGTGTTTTAATTCTAGTGGATTTCGCCGTGTTATCGGTCCCGTGGTTTTTTACTCCGGTTTGGAGTTTTTCCACGTAAAAATCTTGCGTGTTATTTTTATTTCCGCATTGGGTTTTTTATCGTAACGATTTTTGAGTGTTTATACGTTTACACCTATTCACCCCCCTCTAGGTGTTTCTTCTCCTATTTAGATCTATATTACATATAACCCAACAAGTGGTATCAGAGCGGGAATAGGGTTGTAAACAATGGTTGAAGGTGGAAACATCAATCGACCCCCTTTCTTTGATGGAACAAATTATGCGTACTGGAAAGTACGGATGAAAGCCTTTTTGATTTCCATCGACGAAAGGGTGTGGCAATCAATTGAATTAGGATGGTCTAATCCAACTGAAATTATCTCTGATGTTCGCACCTTAAAACCTAGGTCGAAATGGACCAAGGAAGAGTTAGATTCATCTTCTTACAATGGCAAGGGAATTAATGCTATTTTTAATGCCTTATCTCAAACTGAATTCTCTCGCGTCTCGGCATGTGAGACTGCGAAAGAAATCTGGGATGTTCTTCAGGTTACACATGAGGGAACTAACCTCGTGAAGATTCAGAAACTGCAAATGCTTACGAGCAAGTTTGACTCTATCTTGATGGCAGAAAATGAATCTTTCACGGACTACTATACACGATTGCAAGACATCGTAAACTCATGTGCTAACCTGGGAGAGAAGATTCCAGAATTTAAGGTTGTAAGAAAGATCTTAAGAACTCTTCCTGAACTATTTCGCCCAAAGGTTACAGCCATTGAAACTATTAAACACCCGGACGAAATGCGTGTAGAAGAATTAGTTGGTTCATTACAAACATATGAAATGACATTTACTACTAACAATTCTTCTGGAAAAGCATCCTCTTCTAAGTCTTCAGGTTATGCGTTGAAAACAACTAAGGAAGAAGACGCGGATACATCCTCCTCAGACGATGACGAGAATCTTTCTATGGAGGAATTTGAGAAGCAGCTCGCTCTCTTGACAAGGAAGTTTCGCCACAACTTTCGAAGGGGTAATTCAAGTAAATCTCCATCCTTCGGAAAGTCGAACAAAGGCAAGGGTACTTCAAATTACAAGTCAAGAAAGCAAGAGAACTTCTCAAAGGATAAGAAAAGTTCTGAGGGACAACTACAATGCTTCAAATGTCGAGGCTACGGCCACATTGCAACGGAGTGTCCCAACAAGTATCCGGCAAAGAAGAAGGCGATGCAAGTCGTCACTTAGGATGACAACTCAACGTCAAATGAGTCGTCTTCAAGTGATGAAGAAAAGAGCACCACGACATTCCACGCGTCCACATCTTCACCCTTCATGTGCTTTATGGCAAGTACGTCCGAGTCATTGTCCAACTCCACTGTTGAAAAGATTGCAACGGACAACGAATCGGATGATTCGGAAGGTGAAGATTTTGCTCTAGCCTACCACAGACTTTTGAGGGATTCAAAGAAAGTGGCTAAGCAAAACAAGAGTTTGAGAGGGAGATTGCATGATCTCGAAGAAGAAGCAAAAATGGCAACTTCTCTCTCAAACGCTCTTGAAGTGGAAAGGAAAAATCTGATAAAAGTAAATGTTTTCCTTCAAGAGTCCAATGAGCTTTTTGAGAAGGAACATACAAATCTGGTGGATAAAGCGGATCACTTCTCAAAGCTCTACAACGAGGCTCGACAGGATAACCTGGAAATGACAAAGACCATTTTCCAACTCAAGGATGACTTGCAGCGATTCTCTTCAGGAAGGAGTAAGTTGGATAGGCTTCTTGGTCTTGGTCAAACAAATCGGTTCGGCCTCGGGTACACTCAAACTGGAAACAGTCCAAGTTCGAGTGGGACAGTTTCTGTGCCTCAGTCGGTATCTCCTCCTCCGACACCGGAATTCAAGACAAACAACGACAACAAACCTACTTCATCCTCTTTGGGATCGTCAAGATCTAAGGTATGTTTTCGTTGTGGTGTTTCAGGGCACATAAGAAGATATTGCAAGACGGGAGTCAAACGCTCACTTCAAACACCTCTTGCAATGACTACCACAAAGGTGATTCCTCGGAAATCAATTGCAAATCAATTGAAGGAAAAGAACCTTGGTAGTTTACCGCGCAAGACGACTTCATCAAGGAGCAGCAATCGTTTTAACAAGACGCTTTCACCTAGGCATATAACTTCACGACCATTACCGATGCATTCCAAAAAGGTTTGGGTGCACAAAGGTGAAATCTTTCCTTGTCTTGTTACCAATGTTTCCTTGCATGCATATGATAGTTCGTCTTGGTATCTGGATAGCGGGTGTTCCCGTCACATGACCGGTGACAAAAATAGTTTTCAAAATCTTGAGAAAATCTCCGGAGGACTCGTTGTTTTCAGAGACGGTCGATCTTCCAAAATTGTTGGAAAAGGAACAGTAGCTATTCCAGATGGCCCGGTTCTAAATAATGTGTTATTTGTTGATGGTCTTAAGACTAACCTCATAAGCATAAGTCAACTTTGCGACAATGGTTTTTCAATTAACTTTTCATCTGTTGAATGTGTTGTAACTGATAAGGACCATGTCTTCTTTTTAAAAAGGGTTAGATCTGAAAACAATTGCTATGTTGTTCCTAATAAAATTTCAGAAAAATGTAATCTAGTTTCTTTGATTAATGAAACAATTTGGCATGAAAGGCTAGGTCACATAAATTTTAAGGAACTTGCTAGAATTTCAAACAAGGACGTGGTCAAGGGGGTTCCAAAACTTTTATTTAAACAAAACATTGTGTGTGGTGGTTGCCAAAAGGGGAAACAGTCCAGGACTGCACACAAGAACTTGAACCACGTTGGTACAAAACGGCCTTTGGAACTTTTACACATGGATTTAATGGGGCTAACTCGTCAACCATCTTTGTGAGGTAAATGGTATATTTTCTTGATGATTGATGATTTCTCTCGATATTCTTGGGTAGCATTTTTAAAAGAGAAAGCTGATACTTTTGATTCTTTTCACGAGATTTGCCTTCATATTATGATTGAAAAGAATGAAAAGATCATTCGTGTTAGAAGTGATAGAGGTGGAGAATTCGTTAACTCTAAATTCATTGACTTTTGCACTTTAAACGGTATTAAGCATGAATTCTCTGCACCCTATACACCTCAACAGAATGGTGTTGTCGAGCGCAAAAACAGGGTTGTTCAAGAGATGGCACGTGTTATGCTTCACAGCCGGAATTTACCGCTACATTTTTGGGCTGAAGCTGTGAACACTGCAATCTATGTAATTAATCGAGTTTATTTGCGCCCGGGAACGTTAAATACACCATATGAACTATGGTGTGGTAGAAAACCCAACATCAAATATTTTCGCATCTTCGGGAGTCGGTGTTACATTTTACGTGACCGTGAAAATCTTGGAAAGTTTGACTCTCGAAGTGACGAAGGGATATTCTTGGGGTATTCTACAAATAGTAGAGCATATCGAGTATTTAACTTGGAATCTAAGACGATCGTAGAATCTATAAATGTTAAAGTAGATGAAGCTTTTCACTTTGGATCTAGAAAATCTACCCTCGATATCTCTCTAGATGATGATTCACCTGCCATTGCATCTTCTCATAATAATTCTTCCAATATTAATGATGCATCTAATGGTTCTTCAAGTTTATCTGATGTGCAGGAATCATCTCATATACCTCCGAGTACTCCGTTTCAACAAACGCTACGAATCTCCAAGGATCATCTGGAATCGAATATTATTGGATATCCACAAGAAGGAGTTAGAACTCGGAGGCAGTTGGTTTGTGGATTCGCTTGCTACGTATCTTTAATCGAACCAAAGAACATAGATGAAGCTCTTCAGGATGACTACTGGATTAAAGCAATGCAGGAAGAGCTCCATCAATTTGAGCGAAACAAAGTCTGGGAATTAACGAAGCCTCCAAAGCAACATAATGTGATAGGTACCAAATGGATTTTCAAGAACAAGAAAAATGAGGATGGTACTATCATCAGGAACAAGGCACGATTAGTTGCTCAAGGCTACTCTCAAGTAGAAGGTATAGACTTTGATGAAACATTCGCCCCTGTAGCTAGACTCGAGTCCATTCGTATACTATTTGCTATTGCTTGTCATTTTAAAATCAAATTATTTCAAATGGACGTTAAGAGCGCGTTTCTAAATGGTTTTTTAAATGAGGAAGTTTATGTGGCTCAACCGAAAGGTTTTGTAGACCATAAACAACCTAACCATGTTTTTCGTTTGAAAAAGGCTCTTTACGGTCTGAAACAAGCACCGCGAGCATGGTACGAAAGGTTGACAAAGCACCTTTTGGAGAAGGGCTATACTCGAGGGGGAGCTGACAGGACTCTCTTTGTGAAGCATTATCAAAGCAATTTCATTGTAGCACAAATCTATGTCGATGACATTGTATTTGGCGCAATAAGAGATAATGATGCTTCTAAATTCGCGGAGACCATGGAAAGCGAATTTGAGATGTCCATGATGGGCGAATTGACTTATTTCCTTGGATTGCAAATTAAACAAAATGATGAAGGTATTCACTTGAGTCAATCCAAGTATGCAATGGAGTTGGTTAAAAAGTTTGACTTAGAAAATTCGAAGGATTTTCCGACTCCAATGGGAACTAGCCACAAGGGACTTGGAAGTGATTCACAAAGTGAGAATGTAGACGAGAAACTGTATCGAAGTATGATTGGAAGTCTACTTTACCTCACGGCTAGTCGCCCGGATATATCCTTTAGTGTTGGGATTTGCGCGAGATATCAATCAGCACCAAAGGAGGTTCACCTGAAAGCGGTGAAAATGATCATCCGGTACATCAAAGGATCAATTAATTTTGGAATTTGGTATCCTATAGGAACTAGTTTGGATATTGTTGGATACTCAGATGCCGATTGGGCAGGATCAGTGGATGATCGGAAAAGCACGAGTGGTGCATGCTTCTATCTTGGCCATTGCCTTGTTGACTCAATCTGGAGACGTTTCAGCTTATATTCCTACTAATGTAATTTCCATTACAGATGGACAAATATTCTTATCCGCCGATCTATTCAATGCTGGAATCCGACCTGCTATACCACCACTGATAAACACCGGAATAAGCGATATTCACTGGTCCGGTAGCACCTCCTCGAGTAAAGGCTTCTACAGCTGGTTGACCAAAATGAGGATCCCAAATTGCATGAGCAATTGGTCTTACATGTAAAGGGTCCTGTATCCATGACTCAAAATTTCCTTGCCAAGCCACATGAAACAGATTTCCTGACGTCCACAGAAAGATTATTGCTAACTGTCCAAAGTGAGAAGCAAAAATGTTCTTTATTGTTTAGGGGGGATCACACTTACTTGTTTTCTAGTACAAGTAGCTACGGGTTTTGCTATGGCACAGTAAAAAGCAGAATTGCATATCACTCTCGACTGCCGAAGCGGAATACATTTCAGCGGGTAGTTGTTCAACCCAACTCATTTGGATGAAAAGTGTGTTGAGCGACTTCCGGATTTCAGCATCTTCGGTAACAATTCTTTGTGACAACACAAGTGCAATTAACATTTCTAAAAACCCTGTGTTGCACTCTAGAACAAAACATATTGAACTTAGATATCATTTTCTTAGAGAGCTAGTTGAATCAAATACTCTTCAACTTTCATATATTTCAACTGAGAATCAATTAGCTGACATTTTAACAAAACCTTTGGATCAAAAACGTTTTATTCATTTGCGAAAAGCAATTGGAATGCTTTCCTTGAAATAAACTTCTTTTTGAAACCTTTGCTTAGGATAGGTTTTGTTTTTGTTTTGTTTTGTTCATTATCTATGTTTGTACATAGGACATTAATTGAGCATAGATCATAATTGACTTTAATTGCATCTTTTCGCACATTTAGAAATTTATTATGCTTTTGCCATCATAATATTTCACTATTGCAATGATCATTTATGTTAATTAAATCATCTTATAAGTGATCAAAGTCAATTTCTCTCTCAATGATCTCTTGGTATAGTCATTATCTTATTTGACTGCTTAGTCGAGTATGAAATCGAGATCAATTTTTGGTTGAATACTTTATATCTTAAATAATTGATAGCCAATTGAGGGGGAGTCAAAGAAATGTAAAATGCTCAAAAGATGTGGAAAGAGTTACATCCCAATGAGGAGTGTGAAAACTACCACCACATGGAGGAAAGAGCTACCACCTCGGTCGTCCGAGTATTGTGTGCAGCTACCACATGTATACCAAGCATGGTTGTTCAATTTTTGATTAAGTAAAATGCATGTTGAAATACTTGACTTCGTCAAATTTCAAGGTTGGTATAAGGTGGGATTTTAAAGAAATATGCTCAAAGAGCCACTCTCTTCAACAGATTGTCTAGATAAATTATCTACCATATTTGGGATTTCAAACATCTATTGATCTTTGTATTTCATTTTCTTTACCGAACTGATGATTTGATAAAGGCATTACTCATAAGATCAAGTTAGATGTAATTGAAGGTGTTCAACTTTAAAGGATTTAATTTTTGTAAATTCTCGTTTCATTTTTGGATATTATTGATAGATTTGGCATAATCTAATTCTTGTTGTATGAAACGATGATTTTTGTTTAAAGTTGATACACAATTGTGCTTACATACTTTTTCTGGATCTTATGAAATTTTTCTAAATTTTTCTGAAGAAAAAGTTGGAGCCGATCCGGATCGGGCAAGCTGATCCGGATCCCGAACGCAGGCTTCTTCCTGCGGCTGGCCGATCCGGATCGAAATCTCGATCCGATCCGGATCACGGCTAGGGTTTTAATAAGAACAAGAGGGTTTTGATTTCTTTTACCTTAATCTTTTGTTCTCAAGTCTCTAGAGCCTCTCTCTCTAGAACTATTGCACCTTGGAGCTTTCCAAACTCAAGTTCTTCGAATACAAGTAAGTTTTATTGATCAAAATCCCGTTTTTCACAGTTTTTCTCTATTTTCTTCAAAACGTGATGAGATTTTTCTATCTTTTTCGTTTTTGAATGGTTTTTGGTCAAATTTCTTTTGAAATAAGAACTCTGGGTAGATTAGTTTTGATTATATGCTAGGTATTCTCCTGATTAACGGATTTTTAGGCTTCGATTTCTAAAAATTTCGGTTTTAGGGCATATAATAAGGATTTTCGAAAATCATGCAATTGATCTATTTTTAAAAGTCCTTTTGCAAAACTAATTTGATTCTTAGTCTCTCTACATGATTATGATTGTTTGGGTACAATTTTTCAAATCTTTAAAAATTAACAATATTTTCATGTGTTCTTGAGTTGGTCTTCACAGGATTTTAATTCTATTAAGCACTTGCACCAATGGCGTTCCCATGGATAATCTTCCTTTTGGTAGCAATGGTAGGACCTAGTACATCTTCTATAAAAAGAGAACAAGATGACCCAAATCAAGGTGAGACAAGGAAAGTGTGTCAAAATAGTTCAGAATCAGATGAAGAAGACTGGGAAGAGATTTTTAACCAAGCACAACAAGCTATTGACAAAGAAGATAGGTTGTATTTGAAGAACAAGAAGCTGATGAAATCTTCCTCAACAACCAAGCAATACACTAGGCGAAAGAAGTCGAGGGAAACTGGAATTCAGATTGATAGACCCCTCGCCAGAGCTCGCTCTCTCCCTAGAGAATCTCCATGGACTGAAGGTCAAGATGCACCGTCTGGTTCTATACTACATCCTTCAACGTCCTGGAGACACACAGCAAAAGCAAATGTAGGGTCCTCATTTCGACAAGAACAGCGAAGATTGTCTGCTGAACAAGACAGCATGTCTACAAATCTCAAACAGATTATCTCTGAGCAACATAAGATGAAAAGAAAGGTCTCCACAATGTCAAAAATGCTTCAAGCGATTTTGAAGAAGTTGGATTGTACCAATCCCACTAGTTCTGATTCAGACTGACTTAACTGTCTTTCTAATCTTTTTTGTGCAGGAGTTCAGTTTTTAAGACTTACTCTTAGTTCTAGTTCTTACATTTCGGAACAATTTTTGAAATTTTTAACTCTCCTTAAATTTTTGGTAATTTTGGCTTTGTTTGTGACAAAAAGGAGGAGAGAGTTTAGAGAGAACTTGAATAATGATGATGTGAATGTGTGAACATCAAGGTAAGTATCACTTCAACTTTGACTTTGGTGAAGGGTAAGTATCACAACTTTGGTTTTTATCTTGTGATTTGTTGCATGTTCTTACTAACTATTCGACTAACTATTTGGACATGTATTATTACTAACAAGTTGTTTGATTACTAACAAAGCAAAGTTATGACATTTGGAATTTTATTGCTTAGAAGATATGTCAATGTTTGATTGTGATCTTATTACATATCTGAATTACTCAATGTCATGGTGAGCATAAACTCTATCTCTGTTAGGTTTTGAATGCTAAATATTCTTGAGGTATCTAACGATCTCTTTTTGTCAAGAATGATTTCTTTGTGCAGAGAGTACAGATGTCTAAGTCTAGAGTCTGTTTTAGGAGTTTATATCTCATGTTTTTAAATTTTTGGATCTCCATTGTAAATTTTTGTTGTATGGTGATAGCAACAAAAATATCTTCTTGAATTTTCTTTAGTGGATCTGTGTTTTGTCACGAAACCGCCAAAGGGGGAGATTGTTACGGAATTTGAGTTGGCGTAGTTTCGTGAAAGGTTCAAGTCTTGAAGATTGAAGGTGAAGAAGGTTGGATCATTTAACTCAATCTCAAGAAAGAAGAATTCAAAAGGATCAGGTATGTTTAACTAAAGATTATTGGTGATCCGAATACTTCTTGTAGTGTAGAAACACCTGGAAGAATTTTTAATTGCATAAAAATCAAAAACTGGTGTTCGGACATGTTCAGGATCCGGATCAGAGCCAGCGATCCGGATCCCGAAGGTTGTTGTTTCATACATTACTTCAATCCGGATCGCAGCATCTCACGATCCGGATCCCGAACGTTGAGTTTTTCTGAATTGTATGAACGATCCGGATCAGGCATTCCGATCCGGATCCCGAACGATTGTTTTTCTGGAAACCGTCTTTCTTGCTACAGCAATCCGGATCGCCCAAATCCGATCCGGATCGCCGTCCGTAAAAATTCCAGAAATGTTAGGTTTTTGATTCTTATCTCCTTCCTAGGGTTTCTAACCTATAAATAGACCCTATGACTCTTTTTCTAAAAAAAAAAGGAAAATAGCCGTCATAATCAAATATCATTTTATACGGCCTAGATCCACATATAGAGAAGAAAGGAAATCATTAGATAATACTCTATGTTTCTTCATCTATATTGATTAGTTTGATTCTAGGTTTTCATACTCACATCTTGAGTTGAATCAAACTAATGAATACTTAGATGGTATTTCCGATCTATCTTTGATCTAAGTATTCGGCGGATCATCACCACCCAAAAACAACGATTTACCCCAAAATCGACGCGTGGATTCGCGTGTCCTTGTGGATTCAAGGTTCAACCGCTCTCGTGGATTCGGAGCGAGGCAGGTTCGTGGATTCGAAGGGTGCTACTGGGTGAAGACCGTGGATTCGGTCGGACGTCGTGGATTCGACGTTGGACGCCGTGGATTCGGCGTTGGGCGCAGATCGTGGATTCGAGAAGCGTCGTGAAGCGAGCGGAGAAGATCCTCTAGGAGCATATGGAAAAGGTTGAGTCGTAAGTGTGTACGGTAAATCACCTTGTACGTGTTTTAATTCTAGTGGATTTCGCCGTGTTATCGGTCCCGTGGTTTTTTACTCCGGTTTGGAGTTTTTCCACGTAAAAATCTTGCGTGTTATTTTTATTTCCGCATTGGGTTTTTTATCGCAACGATTTTTGAGTGTTTATACGTTTATACGTTTACACCTATTCACCCCCCTCTAGGTGTTTCTTCCCCTATTTAGATCTATATTACATATAACCCAACAGACATATCAGTCGGAGGAGGCATTCCCGATTTCTTTTTCCAGGATAGTGTATTTTTGAGACTGTCAGAGCACATAGGTTACAGCGGTCGGTGTGGTGGTAGGTTGGAGTTGTTCCGGGCTCTTGGGTTCGTATCTTTTTGATACGGGAGTATTCCCTTCTTGGTGGGTAATGCTTTTGCTTTATTGCTTGGGTTAGGGGTAGGATGGTCACCTCGTGCACGGGAGGCTTATTTTCCCGATCGCACTTGGCACGTGGAGGAGAGTTGTTGGTCCTGCCCGGTGCAGCTTGAGTCCTGGATTTTGCCGGTAGACCAGATGGTCTTGGCTCAGCTGCGGGATGTTGTTGTGGTACCCGTTGGGCTGGCTGGTTCGATTTTTCTTTCACGGCGGTTGATTATGCCGCGAGGACAATTTTCTTGGGGAGCCAGGCCCGGAGGTGTTGGTGTACCTAGGTTGCTTGAGGGTTATCTTCGCCTCTATAGTTTTGACTTCGTGAGCGAGGCGGATGTTTCGCAGTGGATGCGTAGCCTTTTTGGCTGGCGTGGTTGAGGGACCTACGGCGGCGCCGGGACTCGGGGATACCCCCCCTTTGGTTGCGAGTTCCCGGCTGTTCTCATATTGGAGTTGTCTAGCATGTCACTAGTTTGGGAGTTGAGGACACAACTCCGGGATTCGATGGATAGGGAATTTTGTCAGACCAAGTGTGTCGCCTTTGGGGGCGCCGGTGCTATTCGAGTTGTGGAAGGTTGGTTCACTTCGGCTTTGCGTGGATCCCCGGGAATTAGATGAAGTGACCATCTGGAGCTAGCACCCTTGTCGAGCATGGAGGATTTGATTTACCATCTGTAAGGGTCCCGGGTCTTCCTGAAGGTGGATTTGTAATCTGGTTTTCTCGACTGCATATGGCTGTGTGTTGATGCCGGAGAGTTGGAGAATTGCTTCTACATCCCGACGGTTTAAAGACTAGAGATCAGAGTCTACGTGATCAGTTGGGGGACTTATATTGGATACCTTGGGAGTACAGAGGTACTTGGATCGAGCTTTTGTGCCGATGGACTTGTGGTTGGGTTATCGAGGCCGTGGGGAGGAGCGGATGCTTGTACCGATGCAGACTACTTGGTAGCTCGAGCGGTTAGCCCAGCTGTACTTGGTCGAGGTGGTGCGGTTTTCTGGAGTGCCCGCCTCTATTTTGTTCTAGTTAGAGACCCGAGGATTGCATCGCGTCTCTGGAGGAGGTATTAGACAGCCTTGGGAGCTTGAGTGGTGAATGATTGGATATTTACCCCCCTATACTTGGTTGAGGTTCCGGATTGAGGAATGACTTTAGTTTCGAGGACGAAACTTTCTTTTAGTGGGGGAGGATGTGAGAATCTGAATTTCCACAAAAGGATTACTGTTGGATCAGCAGAGCATCTGGGGGCCTGTACTGTGTATTGGAGGTGTTTGTGCACAAATTGGACACAAGTGTTGGACTTCGGGCTTAAAATAGATCACGTGAGTGATCGGAGGACCCCGTTGAGTGTTTAGAAGTGTTCTCGCGCGGAACAGATATCAAAATTGGACTCAGCGTGAAATTTGGGGTAAAAACACTTGTCTGGATGCATTCGGCAAATTTTGGAATTAGAATTTGGCAAATCGGATGGCGGATTCGGATTCAGCGCGCGAAAACGGTGAAAATGGACTATTCACTTGTATTTTTCAGAGTCCGGATGCAAAAGCGCGTTTTTCGAGGCTTGGGGTTACTGTTTCGGCCGGCGGGCAGCGCGGCGGGCAGAGGCGCGGGCCGCCCGGTCCACGCGGCGGGCGTGCACCGGGGGCTGGACGCGTTGCGGCTCGGGAGTGGGCCGGTCCGCGGAGCGCGGTCTACGGAGAGCGCGGGGAGCATGGTGGACCGAGCTGGACACGTGGCGGCTTGTGGTTGGTGGGCTCACGAAGGCGGGGTCCACGATGGCGGGGCAGGCGGCATGTGGGCGCTGTCGGCGACCGGTCAGGGCGGGCCACGTGGCGCCCTGCCATTGGCGGGCGCCACCTACCGCTTTGACCAGGCGCGGGCGACGTGGCGCACTCTGAGCGGCTGGGGACGTTGTCCCGTGTTTCGGGAACACGTGGCACCACCAGGGGAATCCGGGCGCTCGTTGCAGGCCGGCCCGTGGGGCTTTCGGGCGCCCGAAAACGGGCTTGCGCCCGAAAGTTGGGACAAATCCGGTATTTCTGGATTTGTCGTTTTGGGCCTATAAATATAGCCCGAACTTCTCCCTGGAGCTCTTTTTCTGGCCAGTTTCTTTCAGTGTGTTCTACAGAGTTTCTCCTCATCTTCCAGAGCTGATTCCGTCTGTAGATTCTCGGATTTTTCCGCGGCACGCATCCTGAGGTTTTCATTTTTACGGCGCGGCGCGACGCTCGTTCGGTTGTGATCTTCTTCGTCGCGTTTTGGTGCGAGGACTCCCCCGGCTTACTCCGACCACCGATTTCGTCAATTTCTGCGCCGTTGGCTTCACGACAGGTAGGGCTACGATCTTTGTGATTTGTGTTTCCCCTCGTTTCGAGTTTATCATGGAGTTTCCAGAGCTTCGCTTTGACCCTTTTTCTTTCATGGAGTTTTGGACAGCACTATGGTATTTCGGTGATATCTTTGCGCACAGGCGTCGGATTGAGGCGTGCCATGAGGCGTTTGTCATCTACACAGCGCAAGGAACACCCTCGAATTTTCTAGGATTTTTCTGATTAGTTCCCAAAGGTGAAAAATCCCTGTTTACTGAGCCTTGTGCTACAGATTTTGAGACTGGGTTATTTTGGGGTGGTTCCCTTGTCGAATTTGTATCTCAGTGTAGGAAACTCGGATTTGAACGTGCGAGTACTCGTTTCGACCGGCTCGTCGCGAGGATCGCGACGGTATTTTTTTGGGAATTTTCTATGCAGAACTCGCAGGTGAAAATGGCAACACTTTGGGACTGAATTCTGGGACAGTGTGTATTTGGGTACTTGTGTGTTTAATTGTATGTTTTGGGGTAATTGTGAACAGTGATCGCGGCGGTTTATCTGTTTGGGCATTTGGCGTGAAAAGGGATATTGGATAGCGAGGAGGTTTTACAGCTGAGGATTTCGCGCGTCCAGGTGGGTGGTTGTTGTTTACCTCTATTTTGACATGCTCACTAGGATTATTAGAGTGATCTCCCAATGTTAGGATTATTGATTAACAAGTGGGGATGGAACTTATGCATGCTTGTTTGGACATATCGAATGATCACCTAATGGACATGCATGCTTAAAGTAAAATAATTGTGAGCCTATCATATGGAAAATACTATTGTGGATATCTGATAGTGGTTGGGACTTATACATGTTTGTATGGATAGAATATTAGCACTTAACCTTGCATATGGAATTTACTTTCATGTTGGGATAATATGAAATGTCTTGTGGGAGAGTACCAATTGAGGATCTGTTGTACATGCATAGGTGGATGATTTATGTGAGATTAATTTGGTGGACATAGCATGTTCGAAGAGGATTATTGGGATATTTTAATAGTAATAATTAACATGCCATGTTAGCACATAGATTTTATGAAAGTGGGTTAAATGGATGAATTGTTGGGACATTATGACATATCTATGTGCGGGTACCACTTTGGTGATTTATCATGGATCAGGGATTAGAGACATGTGTGGTTGAATAATGATTTTAGCATGTTGATGGTTATATCCATGCGGAGCTATTAATTGATACACATGTGGAACCACTATTTGTCACACTTTCTTTTATCGCTCTTGAGGACATAAGCATGCTTGTATGGTCATCTAGATAGGCCACTTTTTTATTGCTGCACTATCATTTTGGGACTTGACTTATAAGAAACCATGTTTGTTTCCTTTTCTCCTTCTTATTTAGACCTTTGAGTCTGGTTGCTCGGGTTCGAGCAGGGGTTTGGGATAGTTTAGCGGGAACCTGAGGGTCGGTGACAGGTTGTGTTTGATTATGGGTTGTGGGGTATTGCGGCTACCGCGGATAGTAGGCGGTTGACCAGATACGGATTATTTTTACCCGATTTTTGGATTGGGGGTTATTGCGGCTACCGTGGATAGTAGGCCGTTGACCGGATGTCGGATGTGGGACATGATTGTGATTGTGGGTTATTTCGGTGACCGCGGATATTGGGCGGTTGACCGGGTGTCGGTTGTTGGGCTTGATTGTTGACAGTGGGTATTGCGGCAACCGCGGATATTGGGCGGTTGACCGTATGTGAACTTATGCATCAGATTGGGGATCGGGGTTTTTTAGTGGAGGGTTTTGTTCCACTTGAGTATAGTTGTGATCCAGTCCTGCTTTTGTTACTTATCACACCGGCGCGGTTATTGCCCGGTGATGCTTTCCTCGTGTGGGTCGCTCCCCTCGAGTTCCCCTCCGGAGGCCGGGGCCAGACAGTTATTGACAGTTTTGCTATCATATCGGCGCGGCTTATTTGCCCGATGATGAGGGCGGCAGCAGCAGTTTTGCTATCACATCGGCGCGGCTACTTGCCCGATGATGATGGCGGTACAGATTGGGTTCATCTGGGACGGTTGGTTACTGTTGCATACAGTTATTCCAGTCTAGGACTGCATTTTAGAGGCATAGTAGTGGTAGTTTCCTTTCTTCAGCAGTCATTATTGCTTACCACACTTCTTTCCTTTTTGCCTCTGGTAGACCTAGTGGGTGTGTCAGAGTTTCAGGTTTTACTCACTAGGGGAGGCTACTGGTTTACTAGTAGTTCTCACCCTCATTCTTTTTTCTTTTTTTTCTTCTCCCTTGTTTTGCAGTGTCTTCTGCGGGTGCTGCTGGGCTTTCAGCGGTGGGTCGAGGAGAGAGGGCGGCTGAGTAGATAGATCTCGAGGCAGGATGAGCGAGTTAGCTGGACTGTTGGTGTACCCATGTTTCCTCAGACGGTTGTACCTTTACTTTTGGGACTGGCTTTTGCCAGCAGGTTGTATTTATTTTGGTGAGCTGGGAGAGACTGATGTATCATTTATACAGATGTATTGTATTTTATTTCCAGCTTCAGTCTGAGATGTATTAGTTTTTAGTTCAGCTCTCCTTTTATTGCTCTTTTATTATTATCTCTTATATCTGAGCAGGTTGTTGGCGCTTCGTGTACGCGAGAAATACCGTGTGCACGGCGGATCTGTAGACAGGCCCGGGTTCTGGTTTACACCCGGGGCGTGACAGGTTCGATAATTACAAGTGGTATCATAGCGGTTCCAATCCCAGGGCGGAAACAATTATCACCAAGGGGAACGGAGAGAGGAGGATCGAGATCATCTCAAGAACCAGAAAACAAAGCCGACCTTGATTCCCACAGGTACCCATGGAAGCACACTCTATAAAGCATATCAGTAATTGCAATTAGTTCTTGAAGTGATTATCATAGAATAGCATACTGTCACGCCACGGGGGTTTCATTCAGCAGAAAACAGTCAACGAAAAGATGATTTGTTTTGCGTGTAAATTTTTTTTTGAAATTCCTTCTTCCCCGGCGCGTGCCCAGACCTGCCGCATACACAGATTCACTCTGCAAACGGACAGAGTCTCCTCTGTATATGCACGGCGTCGCGGCTAATACAACATCCAATCGCAGTCGATTATTCAATCACAATAGTTTCTAAACATGCATACACATACAGAACTGAATAACTCTCAAGGCAGATCAGTTTGAAAGGATAAATCCACAGTTTTGAAAGCGGTGCCCACCCGGCACCCAGTTTTCTAAAACAGTTTCGAAAGCCATAAATCCACAGAGTTTTTAAAACAGTGCCCACACGACACTCAGGGTTTGAAATCCGTTTCTCGAAATCCATAAATCCACAAGGTTTTGGAAAACGGTGTCCACCCGACACCGAGATTTTTTAAAACGATTTTCGCAATTCTTTTTCTTTATTTTTCTTTATTCTTCTTTTCTTTGAAAACGGCCAAACAGAGATAAAAACCAAACTCAACATCCTCATATCTAATAAGCGAAGTACCGACATCCACACCTACCCCGCGCGGTGTCGGACCCCGCGCGGGTGCCCCACCTGCGGGCGACCCCGCGCGGCGCCCGGCCCGCGCGGCGTGCTACCGCATGCGCGGGCGGCCCCGCGCGGCGCCCGACCCCGCGCGGGCGCGCTACCCGCATGCGCAGGCGGCCCTGCGCGGAGCCCCGCCTGCGGCTGACCCTCGCGGCGTCAGACCCCGCTCGGCGCCCCGCCTGCGGCGGCCCCGCGCGGCGTCCGACCTGCGTGGGTGAGCTGCCCGCAGGCACGGGCGGCCCCGCGCGGCGTCAAGCCCGCGCGGGTGCCCTGCCGGCGGGTGGCTCGCCCTTCCCCCTTGCGCGTGTTGGGCGCCCTAACCGGATCGGGGAATCCTCCCCTCGCTGTAACCAAGAACACCGAAGGGAAACAAACGAGATACACACGCACCTCCGTTTCGTCGGCGAAGGATGAAGGAGAAGGATCGTCCCGTTCGCGCTTGCCGGATCCCGCAGGGGGCGATCGTCCTTCCTTCTCCCCGTCGCGATGCCTCGGTTCTTCACGCCGACTGCTAAAGGGAAGAAACTGGGAATTGGGACCTAACGCGCAGGACAAGAAGAGTGGAAAATAAAACCCCAATTCCCCAAATCGCGAAATAAAAAGATCGGTCGAAATGAGGAGTGGGCATGAACCCAAACCCCCGACTAAAAGAATTGATCGTTCGGGTGCGAACCAGGGTCCGGTTTGCCTCGAAACACGTGCTGAACGCCCGGACTGCCAGCAACCTTCAGAAATTTATTCTGGGAGATCTCGGGGTCGGAATTCAGATTCGATCGCGCCACCATTCTTCGTTTCGCGAGCTTTATTGCCTAAAAATACCCGCGAGCCTCGATGGTCTGCCCAGAAAAAGTGCAATAATTAGCCACCCTCCGGACCCCTAAAAGAGATGCGGAAAAAATAAAATTCTGAAAAACCTTTATACAAGTGGTTACTACACCACTCACCTCTTAAAAACGAGTTTCGTCCTCGAAACTCAATCCTGGGTCGCAGTGAAAAGGTTGGGGTAGCACTCCCTCATTTTTGACTCCAGCTCCCAAGTCGCTTCTCGCTCCTCATGGTTGCTCCAGAGTACCTTCACGTAGGGGATGGATCGATTTCGCAGCGTTTTGCTTTCCCTTGCTAGGATCCGCACTGGGGTTTCCTCGAAACTCAGGTCCTCCTTAAGTTCGAGAGTAAAGACGTCTACAACATGTGATGGGTCGGGAAGGTATTTCCGGAGCATCGAAACGTGGAACACATCGTGGACTCGGTCGAGGTTTGGTGGTAGGGCAAGGCGGTAAGCCACCGGGCCAATGCGCTCCAAGATCTCGAACGGCCCAACAAACCGTGGGCTCAACTTGCCCTTCAGCCCGAAACGCTTAATCCCCCTGGATGGCGAGACTCGTAGCAACACGTGCTCTCCCACTTGGAATTCCAAGTCTGGTCTGCGTAGCTCTTCTGTCCACTCTGGGCTATCAGTATGCGCTGTATGATGAGGCGTACTTTTTCTTCAGTTTCTTCCACTAGGTCGGGTCCCAAGAACTTCCGTTCCCCTAAGTCGTCCCAACAGATCGGGGATCGGCAGCGCCTCCCATATAAGGCTTCGTAGGGCGCCATCTGTATGCTGGCCTGGTAGCTGTTGTTGTAGACGAATTCCACGAGGGGTAGGTAGTGTGACCATCCGACCCCTAAGTCAAGTACACAGGCGCGAAGCATGTCCTCTAGAGTCTGAATCACCCGCTCAGACTGCCCGTCCGTCTGGGGGTGAAAGGCTGTGCTGAACTGTAGTTTGGTCCCCAGGGCCCGCTGTAGACTCTGCCAAAAATTCGAGACAAAACGCGTGTCTCTATCCGAGGTGATCGACGCCGGCACCCCGTGCAATCTCACGATCTCGCTGATGTAAACTTGAGCTAATCTCTCTCGGGTCCATGTTGTATGAATAGGCAGGAAATGTGCTGATTTGGTTAACCGGTCCACTATGACCCAGATCGAGTCGTGCCCCTGCTGTGAACGTGGGAACCCAGTGACGAAATCCATCGTGATTCGATCCCACTTCCACTCTGGCACCGGTAATGGCTGCAACTTTCCCGCCGGCCGCTGGTGCTCGGCCTTTATCTGTTGGCAGACCAGGCAGTGAGCTACATGTCGCGTCACATCTTCCTTCAGTTTAGGCCATCAGAAGGTCTGCTTGAGATCCCTGTACATCTTCGTACCTCCCGGATGCGCCGCATAAGGGGCGCGGTGTGCCTCTGCCAAAATTTCCTCCTTCAATTCCAACGAATCCGGCACGCAAATCCGCCCGCGGAACCATAGGGTGCCGTCGCCTTCCACTGAAAAATCATTCTCTTGGTTCAGGGAGATCTTGTCTCGTATGCGCTGTGAGTGAGGATCGGTCTGTTGCCCCTCCCGGATTTTCTCAAACAGCGTAGACTTGACTATCAAGATTAAAAGTTGCGCAACTGTGCCTGCTGGTACCACTTCCAACTTCAAACGTGATAACTCCGCGATCAAGCTGCTCTGCTCAGTTAACTCGCCTGCAGACTTCCCTTCCTATTGCCCCTTCCTGCTCAAGGCGTCTGCCACCACGTTTGCTTTCCCGGGGTGGTATTGGATTGATAGGTCATAATCCTTTAATAACTCTAACCACCGCCTCTGCCGCAAATTTAGCTCCTTCTGGGTAAACAGGTACTTAAGATTTTGGTGGTCCGAGAACACATTACAGTGAACACCAAAGAGGTAGTGCCTCCAAAGCTTTAGAACAAAAACCACTGCGGCCAGCTCTAAGTCATGAGTCGGGTAGTTCTTTTCGTATTCCTTCAGTTGCCTGGAAGCATAGGCTATTACTTTCCCTTGCTGCATCAGTACACCCCCAAGGTCGATCCTTGATGCGTCGCAGTATACTTCATAATCCTCTCCTGGTGTCGGTAGTACAAGTACTGGCGCTCTGGTTAGCCTTTTCTTGAGTTCATCGAAGCTCTCCTGGCACTTAGCCGTCCATACAAATTTTTCCCCTTTTCTGGTCAGCCGGTTCAAAGGGGCAGCAATCTTCGAGAAACCCTCGACGAAACGTCGGTAGTAACCTGCCAGACCCAGGAAGCTGCGGATCTCCGTCACTGTAGTCGGCGGCTGCCAGTCGATTACCGATTCCACCTTCTTGGGGTCCACTGCAATTCCCTCTGCCGAAATCACGTGTCCTAGAAATCCCACTTCGCGAAGCCAGAATTCACATTTCTTGAGTTTAGCGAACAGTTCCTGCTCCCTGAGAGTTTGGAGAATTGTTCGCAAATGGTCCTCGTGTTCCTCGTCGCTGGACGAATAGATCAGGATGTCGTCAATGAAGACCACCACGAACCGGTCTAGGAAGGGCCTGAAGATTCTGTTCATCATATCCATAAATACCGCGGGGGCGTTCGTAAGCCCGAACGGCATAACAGTGAATTCGTAGTGGCCGTACCAGGTCCGGAATGCGGTTTTTGGAACATCCTCGTTCCGAACTCGGAGCTGATGGTATCCCGATTGCAGGTCAATTTTGGAGAAGACCATCGCTCCCCGTAGCTGGTCGAAGAGATCGTCGATTCTGGGCAGGGGGTACTTGTTCTTCACCGTAACCTTGTTTATCCCTCTGTAGTCGATGCAGAGACGTAGGCTTCCGTCCTTCTTCCGCACGAAGAGAACCGGTGCGCCCCAGGGCGACACACTCGGCCTGATAAACCCTTTGTCCAAGAGGTCTTCAAGTTGCGCCTTAAGCTCTTTCAACTCCGCGAAGGCCATTCGGTAGGGCGCCTTCATAATAGGCAGCGTATCCGGTAGGAGTTCGATAGGGAACACCACTTCACGTTCAGGGGGCATCCCGGGTAGTTCCGTCAGGAAGACGTCGGGAAAATCCCTTACTACCGGGATGTCTGAAGGTGTCGCAGAGGGTCGGGTGGCTAGATCCACAGATGCCAAGTATGCCACACACCCACCTTCCACCAATCTCCTGGCCCGTGCTACTGAGATGACCGTTGGGAAGGAGATTCTCTTGCACGCCAGGTACACGTGTTCGGGGAAGCCCGGTTCTTGTAGTCGCACCTGCCGCTTCTCGCAGTCGATAACTGCTTGGTATCTTGTAAGCCAATCCATGCCTAGCACCGCGTCGTACTCCTTTAGGGGAATTACCACCAGGTCCCAAGGGCAAGACAGTCGCCCTAGCTTTATCGGGCAGGCGTCCACAAAGCTATCAGCCTCCAAGGTCCCACCCGCGGTTTGGACCGTCATTCGACTTTGGAGAGGTCTCTCCCCAAAACCATGCACAAACACAAAGTCACGAGAAATGAAAGAGTGTGTTGCTCCGGTATCAAAAAGAGTTCTAGCACGGAAATTTGAAACAGAAGTAATACCTGCTACTACATCCTCCGGCGGGTCCGACTCTTGGCGGGTCATCGAGTAAACTCGTCCGCCTGGTTGAGGCTGCCTATCCCCCTCCCACCGTGGTACATGGGGTCTAGAGGTCGACCCCATAGGAGCTTTCCCCCGTCCTGAAAGCTGTGGCGAAGGCGCAGAAGCTGTAGAGGATGCTGTTCCCAAGGTTAAGGGGCAGTTGCGGCGAAAGTGCCCCTGCTTGCCGCAGCGGAAACAATGATCATTTCTTTGGGGGCAATCCAACACTCGGTGCGGCCCCCCGCATATCACACAAGGCCTGTCTCCCGGCCTCGGTCCTCCTGCAGGTGCACTCTGAGATCCCGACTGTGGTCTCCACCGTTTGGGGGGTCGGCTCCTGCTAGAAAAGCCTCCCCCAGAGTACTGTTGCTGTCGCTTCCTGTCCTCGTGCTGAGCCGGGCCCTCCTTTCTGGCGCGCGTAACAGCGAACCCGTGCTCCACCACAGTGGCCCTGTCGACCACCTTCTGAAAGGTATGTAAGTCTGTTGCTTGCACCACCTGGAATATGTCGCTTCGCAAGCCATCCACGAAGAGTTGCGCCTTGTGGGACTCGTCCCTTATGACGAAAGGGACGCAGTTGGCCAATCGCACGAACTCACGTTGATATTCCATAACCGGCTTGCCCCCTTGCTGGATGTGATTCAAGTCGTCCTCCAGTTGTCGTTTGACGTTGTTGGTGAAGAAAGCTTCGAACAGCTCCTGCTTGAACGTGGTCCATGATGGGAGCACAGTGCCCTTTGTGGGGTCAGGGCGTACCGTCTTCCACCATAAGCGGGCGTTCCCCTCTAGGAAGTGGACCGCCAGGGGAACCCGCTCACAATCCTCCATGAGCAAGTCTTCGAACAATTTTTCCATCGTATCCACCCACTTCTCGACGACCCAGGGATCGGTCGTCTCCCCTTCGAACATCGGCGGGTCATATTTCTTGAAGTCAGCCAGGTTGGCCCGCACTCGATCCCGCTCAGTCAGCGGAACTGACCCCTCCCCCGTGGCAGCGGCGGCCACGGTGGGGGAAGGCGTCACCACGGTCTCCCCCAGGGAACCCCCGCCAGTGGTCCCCGGTGCCGATCTCGTAGTCCCTGTCGTAGGTGCTGCTGCTGGCGTCGTGGTCTGGGTTGACGGCATCCCGGCTGCCGCAGCCGGTGGAGGGGCCGCACCTGTCCAGGCCCTCGTCGCCTGCGGTCGCGTCGCTGGTGCGGTTGGCCCCTGCGGAGGGGCCTGGGCGACCGTCACTGTCGCGGCCGGTTGCTGTTGCGTCAACCGACGCATGTTGTCCGTGAGGGTCGCCAGCTGCCCTACCATCTCCCGCAATTGTTGCCGCAGGAGCTGATTCTCCGCGGCCGTCGACGCCGCCGCATCAGCCCTCGTGTCCTCGGCCGATGATCTAGTTCGAACCATTATCTGTACGCAAACACCACAAAAGTTAGCTCTAGACTCCGCTAGAAGTAATCAACCACCTATCGAGAGAAAAGGACCTATACTTCCCCCCCCCCCCCCCCCCCCCCCCATCACTCGCGTTCTACATTCTTATGCCCTACACATTTCATTCATTTGTAGCTAAGTGTGGTATCTCCGTGGATGTCGGACACGGACTGTTGTGATTAAAGAAATTTTCTCTGATACCATCTTAATCTGTCACGCCCCGGGGGTTTCATTCAGCGGAAAACAGTCAACGAAAAGAGGATTTGTTTTGCGTGTAAATGTTTTTTTGAAATTCCTTCTTCCCCGGCGCGTGCCCAGACCCGCCGCTTACACAGATTCACTCTGCAAACGGACAGAGTCTCCTCTGTATATGCACGGCGTCGCGGCTAATACAACATCCAATCGCAATCGATTATTCAATCACAACAGTTTCTAAACATGCATACACATACAGAACTGAATAACTCTCAAGGCCGATCAGTTTGAAAGGATAAATCCACAGTTTTGAAAGCGGTGCCCACCCGGCACCCAGTTTTCTAAAACAGTTTCGAAAGCCATAAATCCACAGAGTTTTTAAAACAGTGCCCACACGACACTCAGGGTTTGAAATCCGTTTTTCGAAATCCATAAATCCACAAGGTTTTGGAAAACGGTGTCCACCCGACACCCAGATTTTTGAAAACGATTTTCGCAATTCTTTTTCTTTGTTTTTCTTTCTTTTTCTTTTCTTTGAAAACGGCCGAACAGAGATAAAAACCAAACTCAACATCCTCATATCTAATAAGCGAAGTACTGACATCCACACCGACCCCACGAGGGTATCGAGAACCACAAAGTAGACTACAATATCAAATAAAAGCGAAGTAAAGAAGGAATACAGTCTAGGGCCTCCAGGGACCCAACAACTCCTGCCTCGGCCTCACCGTCGCCTAGCTCTCACCCCCGAAAGAACCTGTCACGGAGTGGGAAGTCAACGACACGATAATAATAAGGAAAGCAGGAAAAAGACAGTAAATCCGACCGTAAGACTATCCGGAGCAACCACCCTCCCAAGAGGGAACATACAACACGAACACCTGCAAAACCTGACCACGTCGAGCATCTACCCCGACGGGTCGCACCGCTCACACCTTTGCGCCTCACAACCCCACAACTACGGGGGCCCCCACTACATCACCTCGTGGGTTTACACGGGTCATAAACCACTTTTCTGGAAAAGCGGACCCTTTGCGGTGGCCAAACCGCGGGTGCACGTGTCGCAGCCTCGAGCATAGTAACCAAGAGTACAAAATGTAACCAGATAGCGAGAACCATAAAGACTTTTAGCATTAGCACAGTTAAACATATACTTAGAAGCAGTTAAAATTGTCGGAAGCCCCACGCTAAGTCTCAAAATAACAACCCACCTGTCTCGTGCGGTGATCAACGTGTGATTCCTCCGCGTCTTGGTGTGTTCCCCGGACCTACACGAACCCGCCGCAAAGAAGTCAGTAACTCGAAGCCCCAAACAAGTACCACGGAACATAAGGCCCTCCCGGTCGGTCGAGGAACGCGGCCCGCAGGTCCGGCGGCGGCGACGTCCCGGGGCGAGGACAAAGGCACGGACAACCCACAACTCGCGCGGCTCCGCGCGGCGCCCGACCCCGCGCGGGCGCGCTGCCCGCATGCGCGGGCTGCCCCGCGCGGTGCCAGACCCCGCGCAGGCGCCCCGCCTGCGGGCGGCCCCGCGCGGCGCCCGACCCGCGCGGCGTGCTGCCTGCATGCGCGGGCGGCCCACGCGCAGCGCCCGACCCCCGCGCGGGCGCGTTGCCCGCATGCGCGGGCTGCCCCGCGCGGTGCCAGACCCCCCACGGGCGGCCCCGCGCGGCGCCCGACCCCCGCGTGGGCGCGGTGCCCGCATGCGCGGGCGGCCCGGCGCAGCGTCAGACCCCGCGCGGCGCCCCGCCTGCGGCTGCCCCGCGCGGCGGCCGACCTGCGCGGGTGAGCTGCCCGCAGGCACGGGCGGCCCCAGCGCGGCATCAAGCCCGCGCGGGTGCCCTACCGGCGGTGGCTCGCCCTCCCCCCCTTGCGTGCGTTGGGCGCCCTAGCCGGATCGGGGAATCCTCCCCTCGCGGTAACCAAGAACACCGAAGGAAAACAAACGAGATACACACGCACCTCCGTTTCGTCGGCGAAGGATGAAGGAGAAGGATCGTCCCGTTCACGCTTGCCGGATCCCGTAGGGAGCGATCGTCCCTCCTTCTCCCCGTCGTGATGCCTCGGTTCTTCACGCCGACTGCTAGAGGGAAGAAACTGGAATTGGGACCTAACGCGCAGGACAAGAAGAGTGGAAAATAAAACCCCAATTCCCCAAATCGCGAAATAAAAAGATCGGTCGAAATGAGGAGTGGGAGTGAACCCAACCCCCGACTAAAAGAATTGATCGTTCGGGTGCGAACCAGGGTCCGGTTTGCCTCGAAACACGTGCTGAACGCCCGGAGTGCCAGCAACCTTTAGAAATTTATTCTGGGAGATCCCGGGGGTCGGAATTCAGATCCGATCGCGCCACCGTTCTCCGTTTCACGAGCTTTATTGCCTAAAAATAACCGCGAGCCCCGATGGTCTGCCCAGAAAAAGTGCAATAATTAGCCACCCTCCGGACCCCTAAAGGAGATGCGGAAAAATAAAATTCTGAAAAACCTTTATACAAGTGGTTACTACACATACCTACCAGAGGCTCAAGGGTCACTTTTATTGGAAAGGTTTAAAGAGGGATGTTAAGGAGATGGTGCGTCACTGTGACACGTGTGCTCGACACAAGAGTGATAATCAGACCTATCAAGGGTTATTACAACCATTGCCGATACCCAGCCAGGTTTGGAGGATATCAGCATGGACTTCATTGAATCTCTACCAACATCGAAGGGTAAAGATTCAATCATGGTGGTGGTTGATCGGTTTACTAAGTACGCTCATTTCATACCCCTGAAGCACCCGTTTACGCACAGTGGACGTCGCCCAAGCGTTCATGGATACCGTGTACAAGCTTCACGGGTGCCCCCGGAGCATAGTAATAGATAGAGAAAAAATCTTTACGAGCCAATTCTGGAAGGAATTGTTCAGGTGCATGGGTACCCAGTTGAGAATGAGCACCTCTTATCACACAGAGACAGATGGTCAAACCGAATGAATCAACGGGTGTCTTGAAACTTATTTGAGGTGCATGTGTTCTCACCACCCAAAATGTTGGTGTGTAAGAACTTGCCTCTCGCAGAGTGGTGGTATAACACAAATTACCACTCCTCGTTAGGGATGACACCCTATGCCGCCCTATATGGGACACCCTCGCCAAATGCTCTAATGGCTGCTAACGACTCGTCTACACCCCAGGAAGTCAGGGAATGGGTGAAGGATAGAGAGTGTTGACACGAGTGTTACGGAATTTAAGTTGGCGTATTTCGTGAATTCGGTTAAGTCTTGAAGATTGAAGGTAAAGAAGGTTGGATCATAACTCAATCTCAAGAAAGAAGAATTCAAAAGGATCAGGTATATTTAACTTAATATATTTGGTGATCCGAATACTTCTTATAGTGTAGAAACACTTGGATGAACTGTATTGCATAAAATCAAAAACTGGACATGGGACATGTTCAGGATCCGGATCAGACTTTCAATCCGGATCCCGAAGGTTGTTCGTTCATACACCAGTTCAATCCGGATCGTAGCCTTCCTTGATCCGGATCCCGAACACTGATTTACCATTTTATTTGAACGATCCGGATCAGGCTTTGCAATCCGGATCCCGAACGTTGAGTGTTGGTGAACTGTATGAACGATCCGGATCAGCACTTCGATCCGGATCCCGAACCTTCGTTTTTCTGGAAACTGTTTTCTCGCTACTGCAATCCGGATCGCCGAACTCCGATCCGGATCGTCGTCATGTAAAATTCCAGAAAAGGTTAGTTTTTGATTCTTATCTTCTTCCAAGGGTTTCTAACTATAAATAGACCCTATGATTCTTTTTCTAGGGTAATCCACATAATCCAAAAGAAGCCGTCATACCAAAAGCCGTCATCTTTATACGGCCTAAGATCCACATATAGAGAAGAAAGGAAATCATAGATTCTATCTTATGTTTCTTCATCTATATTGATTGATTTGATTCTAGGTTTTCATACTCACATTTTGAGTAGAATCAAATCAATGAATACTTAGATGGTATTTCCGATCTATTTCTAATCTAAGTATTCGGCGGATCATCACCACCCAAAAAACAACGATTTACCCCAAAATCGGCGCGTGGACTCGCGTGGCCTTGTGGATTCAAGGTGCAACCGCTCTCGTGGATTCGGAGCGAGGTACGTTCGTGGATTCGAAGCGTGCTACTGGGTGAAGACCGTGGATTCGGTCGGACGTCGTGGACTCGACGTTGGACGCCGTGGATTCGGCGTTGGACGCAGATCGTGGATTCGAGAAGCGTCGTGGAGCGAGCGGAGAAGATCACTAGGAGCGTATGGAAAAGGTTGAGTCGTCTGTGAGTACGGTATATCACCTTGTACGTGTTTAATTCTAGTGGATTTCACCGTGTTATCGGTCCCGTGGTTTTTTACTCCGGTTGGAGTTTTCCACGTAAAATCTCTGCGTGTTATTTATTTTTCCGCATTGGGTTTTATATCGCAAGATTTTTGAGTGTTTATTGTTTACACCTATTCACCCCCCTCTAGGTGTTTTTTCCCCTATTTAGATCCAATTATACATAACCCAACAAGTGGTATCAGAGCGGGAATAGGGTTGTAAACAATGGTTGAAGGTGGAAACATCAACAGACCCCGTTCTTTGATGGAACAAATTATGCGTACTGGAAAGTACGGATGAAAGCCTTTTTAATTTCCATCGACGACGGGTGTGGCAATCAATTGAATTAGGATGGTCTAATCCAACTGAAATTATTGGTGATGTTCGCACCATCAAACCTAGGTCGAAATGGACCAAGGAAGAGATTGATTATCTTCTTACAATGGCAAGGAATTAATGCTTTATTTAATGCTTATCTCAAACAAGTTCTCTCGCGTCTCGGCATGTGAGACTGCGAAAGAAATCTGGGATGTTCTTCAAGTTACACATGAGGGAACTAACCTTGTGAAGATTCAGAAACTGCAAATGCTTACGAGCAAGTTTGACTCTATTTTCATGGCAGAAAATGAATCTTCACAGACTATTACACACGATTGCAAGACATCGTAAACTCATGTGCTAACTTGGGAGAGAAGATTCCAGAATTTAAAATTGTAAGAAAAATCTTAAGAACTCTTCCTGACGATTTCGTTCCAAGGTTACAGCCATTGAAACTATTAAACACCCCGACGAAATCCGTGTAGAAGAATTAGTTGGTTCATTACAAACATATGAAATGACATTTCCTACTAACTATTCTTCGGAAAAGCATCCTCTTCTAAGTCTTCAGGTTATGCGTTGAAAACAACAAAGAAGAAGACGCGGATTCATCCTCCTCAGACGATGACGAGAACCTATCTATGGAGGACTTTGAGAAGCAGCTCGCTCTCTTGACAAGGAAGTTTCGCCGCAACTTTCGAAGGGGTAATTCAAGCAAAACTCCATCCTTCGGAAAGTCGAAGAAAGGCAAGGGTTCTTCAAGTTACAAGTCAAGAAAGCAAGAGGGTTTTTCTAAGGATAAGAAAAGCTCAGAAGGACAAGTCCAATGCTTCAAGTGCCGAGGATACGGCCATATCTCAACGGAGTGTCCCAATAAGAATCCGTCAAAGAAGAAGGCGATGCAAGCGTCACTTGGGATGACACACTCATCGTCAAATGAGTCATCTTCAAGTGATGAAGAAGATAACGCAACCAGCGTTCCACGCGTCCACATCTTCACCCTTCATGTGCTTAATGGCAAGTACATCCGAGTCATTGTCCAACTCCACTGTTGAAAAGAATGCAACGGACAATGAATCGGATGATTCGGAAGGTGAAGATTTTGCTCTAGCCTACCACAGACTTTTGAGGGATTCAAAGAAATGGCTAAGCAAAACAAGGGTTGAGAGGGAGATTGCAGGATCTCGAAGAAGAAGTAAAAGGGTAACTTCTCTCTCGACCGATCTTGAAGTGGAAAGGGAAATCTGATAAACAAATGTTTCCCTTCAAGAGTCCAATGAGCAATTCGAGAAGAATTATATAGATATGGTGAACAAAGCGAATTACTTCTTGAAGCTCAACGGCGAGGCTCGACAGGAAAAATTGGAAATGACAGAGACCATTCTCCAACTCAAGGATGACTTACAGCGATTTTCATCAGGAAGGAGTAAGTTGGATAAGCTCTTGGTCTTGGTCAATCAAACAAGGTCGGCCTCGGATACAATCGAACTGAAACAATTTTAGTTCGAGTGGGACAGTCTTTGTGCCTCAGTCGGTATT
>CM055064.1:38192711-38214285 GCA_029204045.2 Tillandsia leiboldiana | reverse complement strand
CCGCATGCGCAGGCGGCCCTGCGCGGAGCCCCGCCTGCGGCTGGACCCTCGCGGCGTAAGACCCGCTCGCGCCCCGCCTGCGGCGGCCCGCGCGGAGTCCGACCTGCGTGGGTGAGAACTGCCGAGGAACGGGAGGCCCCGCGCGGCTAAGCCCGCGCGGGTGCCCTGCCGGCGGGTGGCTCGCCCTCCCCCTAGAGGCGTTGGGCGCCCTTTGACCGGATCGGGGAATCCTCCCTCGCGGTAACCAAGAACACGAAGGGAAAACAAACGAGAAACCCGCACCTCGGTTTCGTCGGCGAAGGATGAAGGAGAAGGCATCGTCCCGTTTCGCGCTTGCCGGATCCCGCTGGGAGCGATCGTCCTTCCTTCTCCCGTCGCGATGCCTCGGTTCTTCACGCGACTGCTAAGGGAAGAAACTGGGAATGGGACCTAACGCGCAGGCGAGAGAGAGTGGAAAATAAAACCCCAATTTCCCCAAAATCGCGAAATAAAACAGGTCGGTCGAAATGAGGAGTGGGAATGAACCCAAACCCCCGACTAAAAGAATTGATCGTTGGGTGCGAACCAGGGTCCGGTTTGCCTCGAACACACGTGCTGAACGCCCGGACTGCCAACAGCAACTTCAGAAATTATTCTGGGAGATCTCGGGGTCGGAATTCAGATTCGATCGCGCCCCACCATCTCCGTTTCGCGAGCTTATTGCCTAAAAATACCCGCGAGCCTCGATGGTCTGCCCAGAAAAAGTGAATTAATTAGCACCCTCCGGACCCCTAAAGAGATGCGGAAAAAAATAAAATTCTGAAAAACCTTTTATACAAGTGGTACTACACACTCACCTCTTAAAACGAGTTTCGTCCTCGAAACTCAATCCTGGGTCGTGGTGAAAAGGTTGGGGTAGCACTCCTCATTTTTGACTCCAGCTCCCAAGTCGCTTCGCTCCTCATGGTTGCTCCAGAGTACTTCACGTAGGGGGGACGATTTCGCAGCGTTTTGCTTTCCCTTGCTAGGATCCGCACTGGGGTTCCCTCGAAGCTCAGGTCCTCCTTAAGTTCGAGAGTAGAGACGTCTAGAACATGTGATGGGTGGGAGGTATTTCCGGAGCATCGAAACGTGGAAACACGTCGTGGACTCGGTCGAGGTTTGGTGGTAGGGCAAGGCGGTAAGCACCGGGCCAATGCGCTCCAAGATCTCGAACCCCAACAAACCGTGGGCTCAACTTGCCCTTCAGCCCGAAACGCTTAATTCCCCTGGATGGCGAGACTCGTAGCAACACGTGCTCTCCCACTTGGAATTCCAAGTTTTCTGGTCTGCGTAGCTCTTCTGTCCACTCTGGGCTGTCAGTATGCGCTGTCTGATGAGGCGTACTTTTTCTTCAGTTTTCTTCCACTAGGTCGGGTCCCAAGAACTTCCGTCCCCTAAGTCGTCCCAACAGATCGGGGCGGCAGCGCCTCCCATATAAGGCTTCGTAGGGCGCCATCTGTATGCTGGCCTGGTAGCTGTTGTTGTAGGCGAATTCCACGAGGGGTAGGTAGGTGACCATCCGAACCCTAAGTCAAGTACACAGGCGCGAAGCATGTCCTCTAGAGTCTGAATCACCCGCTCAGACTGCCCGTCCGTCTGGGGGTGAAAGGCTGTGCTGAACTGTGTAGTTTGGTCCCCAGGGCCCGCTGTAGACTCTGCCAAAAATTCGAGACAAAACGCGTGTCTCTATCCGAGGTGATCGACGCCGGCACCCGTGCAATCTCACGATCTCGCTGATGTAAACTTGAGCTACCTCTCTCGGGTCCATGTTGTATGAATAGGCAGGAAATGTGCTGATTTGGTTAAAACGGTCCACTATGACCCAGATCGAGTCGTGCCCCTGCTGTGAACGTGGGAACCCAGTGACGAAATCCATGGTGATTCGATCCCACTTCCACTCTGGCAACGGTAATGGCTGCAACTTTCCGCCGGCCGCTGGTGCTCGGCATTTATCTGTTGGCAGACCAGGCAGTGAGCTACATGTCGCGTCACATCTCCTTCAGTTTAGGCCACCAGAAGGTCTGCTTGAGATCCCTGTACATCTTCGTACCTCCCGGATGCGCCGCATAAGGGGCGCGGTGTGCCTCTGCCAAAATTTCTCCTTCAATTCCGACGAATCGGCACGCAAATCCGCCCGCGGAACCGTAGGGTGCCGTCGCCTTCCACTGAAAAATCATTCTCTTGGTTCAGGGAGATCTTGTCGTATGCGCTGTGAGTGAGGATCGGTCTGTTGCCCCTCCCGGATTTTCTCAACAGCGTAGGCTTGACTATCAAGGTTAAAAGTTGCGCAACGTGCCTGCTGGTACCACTTCCAACTTCAAACGTGAGAACTCCGCGATCAAGCTGCTGCTCAGTTAACTCGCTACAGACTTCCCTTCCATTGCCCCTTCCTGCTCAAAGCGTCTGCCACCACGTTTGCTTTCCCGGGGTGGTATTGGATTGATAGGTCGTAATCCTTTAATAACTCTAACCACCGCCCTGCCGCAAATTTAGCTCCTTCTGGGTGAACAGGTACTTAAGACTTTGGTGGTCCGAGAACACATTACAGTGACACCAAAGAGGTAGTGCTCCAAAGCTTTAGACAAAAACCACTGCGGCCAGCTCTAATCGTGTGTCGGGTAGTTCTTTTCGTATTCCTCAGTTGCCTGGAAGCATAGGCTATTACTTTCCCTTGTTGCATCAGTACACCCCAAGGCCGATCCTTGATGCGTCGCAGTATACTTCATAATCCTCTCCTGGTGTCGGTAGTACAAGTACTGGTGCTCTGGTTAGCCTTTTCTTGAGTTCATCGAAGCTCTCCTGGCACTTAGCCGTCCATACAAATTTTTCCCCTTTTCTGGTCAACCGGTTCAAAGGGGCAGCAATCTTCGAGAAACCCTCGACGAAACGTCGGTAGTAACCTGCCAGACCCAGGAAGCTGCGGATCTCCGTCACTGTAGTCGGCGGCTGCCAGTCGATTACCGATTCCACCTTCTTGGGGTCCACTGCAATTCCCTCGCCGAAATCACGTGTCCTAGAAATCCCACTTCGCGAAGCCAGAATTCACATTTCTTGAGTTTAGCGAACAGTTCTGCTCCCTGAGAGTTTGGAGAATTGTTCGCAAATGGTCCTCGTGTTCCTCGTCGGTGGACGAATAGATCAGGATGTCGTCAATGAAGACCACCACGAACCGGTCTAGGAAGGGCCTGAAGATTCTGTTCATCATATCCATAAATACCGCGGGGCATTCGTAAGCCCGAACGGCATAACAGTGAATTCGTAGTGGCCGTACCGGGTCCGGAAGGCGGTTTTTGGAACATCCTCGTTCCGAACTCGGAGCTGATGGTATCCCGATTGCAGGTCAATTTTGGAGAAGACCGTCGCTCCCCGTAGCTGGTCGAAGAGATCGTCGATTCTGGGCAGGGGTACTTGTTCTTCACCGTAACCTTGTTTATCCCTCTGTAGTCGATGCAGAGACGTAGGCTTCCGTCCTTCTTCCGCACGAAGAGTACCGGTGCGCCCCAGGGCGACACACTCGGCCTGATAAACCCTTTGTCCAAGAGGTCTTCAAGTTGCGCCTTAAGCTCTTCAACTCCGCGAAGGCCATTCGGTAGGGCGCCTTCGTAATAGGCAGCGTATCCGGTAGGAGTTCGATAGGGAACACCACTTCACGTTCAGGGGGCATCCGGGTAGTTCCGTCAGGAAGACGTCGGGAAAATCCCTTACTACCGGGATGTCTGAAGGTGTCGCAGAGGGTCGGGTGGCTAGATCCACAGATGCCAAGTATGCCACACACCCACCTGTCCACCAATCTCCTGGCCCGTGCTACTGAGATGACCGTTGGGAAGGAGATTCTCTTGCACGCCAGTACACGTGTTCGGGGAAGCCCGGTTCTTGTAGTCGCACCTGCCGCTTCTCGCAGTCGATAACTGCTTGGTATCTTGTAAGCCAATCCATGCCTAGCACCGCGTCGTACTCCTTTAGGGGAATTACCACCAGGTCCCAAGGGCAAGACAGTCGCCCTAGCTTTATCGGGCAGGGCGTCCACAAAGCTAATCAGCCTCCAAGGTCCCACCCGCGGTTTGGACCGTCATTCGCTTTGAGAGGTCTTCTCCCCAAAACCATGCACAAACACAAAGTCACGAGAAATGAAAGAGTGTGTTTGCTCCGGTATCAAAAAGAGTTCTAGCACGGAAATTTGAAACAGAAGTAATACCTGCTACTACATCCTCCGGCGGGTCCGACTTCTTGGCGGGTCATCGAGTAAACTCGTCCGCCTGGTTGAGGCTGCCTATCCCCCTCCCACCGTGGTACATGGGGTCTAGAGGTCAGCCCCATAGGAGCTTTCCCCCGTCCTGAAAGCTGTGGCGAAGGCGCAGAAGCTGTAGAGGATGCTGTTCCCAAGGTTAAGGGGCAGTTGCGGCGAAAGTGCCCCTGCTTGCCGCAGCGGAAACAATGATCCATTTCTTTGGGGGCAATCCACACTCGGTGCGGGCCCCCCGCATATCACACAAGGCCTGTCTCCCGGCCTCGGTCCTCCTGCAGGTGCACTCTGAGATCCCGACTGTGGTCTCCACCGTTTGGGGGGTCGGCTCCTGCTAGAAAAGCCTCCCCCAGAGTACTGTTGCTGTCGCTTCCTGTCCTCGTGCTGAGCCGGGCCCTCCTTTCTGGCGCGCGTAACAGCGAACCCGTGCTCCACCACAGTGGCCCTGTCGACCACCTTCTGAAAGGTATGTAAGTCTGTTGCTTGCACCACCTGAATATGTCGCTTCGCAAGCCATCCACGAAGAGTTGCGCCTTGTGGGGACTCGTCCCTTATGACGAAAGGGACGCAGTTGGCCAATCGCACGAACTCACGTTGATATTCCATAACCGGCTTGCCCCCTTGCTGGATGTGATTCAAGTCGTCCTCCAGTTGTCGTTTGACGTTGTGGTGAAGAAAGCTTCGAACAGCTCCTGCTTGAACGTGGTCCATGATGGGAGCACAGTGCCCTTTGTGGGGTCAGGGCGTACCGTCTTCCACCATAAGCGGGCGTTCCCCTCTAGGAAGTGGACCGCCAGGGGAACCCGCTCACAATCCTCCATGAGCAAGTCTTCGAACAATTTTTCCATCGTATCCACCACTTCTCGACGACCCAGGGATCGGTCGTCTCCCCTTCGAACAATCGGCGGGTCATATTTCTTGAAGTCAGCCAGGTTGGCCCGCACTCGATCCCGCTCAGTCAGCGGAACTGACCCCTCCCCCGTGGCAGCGGCGGCCACGGTGGGGAAGGCGTCACCACTGTCTCCCCCAGGGAACCCCCGCCAGTGGTCCCCGGTGCCGATCTCGTAGTCCCTGTCGTAGGTGCTGCTGCTGGCGTCGTGGTCTGGGTTGACGGCATCCCGGCTGCCGCAGCCGGTGGAGGGGCCGCACCTGTCCAGGCCCTCGTCGCCTGCGGTCGCGTCGCTGGTGCGGTTGGCCCCTGCGGAGGGGCCTGGGCGACCGTCACTGTCGCGGCCGGTTGCTGTTGCGTCAACCGACGCATGTTTGTCCGTGAGGGTCGCCAGCTGCCCTACCATCTCCCGCAATTGTTGCCGCAGGAGCTGATTCTCCGCGGCCGTCGCCGGCCGCCGCATCAGCCCTCGTGTCCTCGGCCGATGATCTAGTTCGAACCATTATCTGTACGCAAACACCACAAAAGTTAGCTCTAGACTCCGCTAGAAGTAATCAACCACCTATCGAGAGAAAAGGACCTTATACTTCCCCCCCCCCCCCCCCCCCCCATCACTCGCGTTCTACATTCTTATGCCCTACACATTTCATTCATTTGTAGCTAAGTGTGGTATCTCCGTGGATGTCGGACACGGACTGTTGTGATTAAAGAAATTTTCTCTGATACCATCTTAATCTGTCACGCCCCGGGGGTTTCATTCAGCGGAAAACAGTCAACGAAAAGAGGATTTGTTTTGCGTGTAAATGTTTTTTTGAAATTCCTTCTTCCCCGGCGCGTGCCCAGACCCGCCGCTTACACAGATTCACTCTGCAAACGGACAGAGTCTCCTCTGTATATGCACGGCGTCGCGGCTAATACAACATCCAATCGCAATCGATTATTCAATCACAACAGTTTCTAAACATGCATACACATACAGAACTGAATAACTCTCAAGGCCGATCAGTTTGAAAGGATAAATCCACAGTTTGAAAGCGGTGCCCACCCGGCACCCAGTTTTCTAAAACAGTTTCGAAAGCCATAAATCCACAGAGTTTTTAAAACAGTGCCCACACGACACTCAGGGTTTGAAATCCGTTTTTCGAAATCCATAAATCCACAAGGTTTTGGAAAACGGTGTCCACCCGACACCCAGATTTTTGAAAACGATTTTCGCAATTCTTTTTCTTTGTTTTTCTTTCTTTTTCTTTTCTTTGAAAACGGCCGAACAGAGATAAAAACCAAACTCAACATCCTCATATCTAATAAGCGAAGTACTGACATCCACACCGACCCCACGAGGGTATCGAGAACCACAAAGTAGACTACAATATCAAATAAAAGCGAAGTAAAGAAGGAATACAGTCTAGGGCCTCCAGGGACCCAACAACTCCTGCCTCGGCCTCACCGTCGCCTAGCTCTCACCCCCGAAAGAACCTGTCACGGAGTGGGAAGTCAACGACACGATAATAATAAGGAAAGCAGGAAAAAGACAGTAAATCCGACCGTAAGACTATCCGGAGCAACCACCCTCCCAAGAGGGAACATACAACACGAACACCTGCAAAACCTGACCACGTCGAGCATCTACCCCGACGGGTCGCACCGCTCACACCTTTGCGCCTCACAACCCCACAACTACGGGGGCCCCCACTACATCACCTCGTGGGTTTACACGGGTCATAAACCACTTTTCTGGAAAAGCGGACCCTTTGCGGTGGCCAAACCGCGGGTGCACGTGTCGCAGCCTCGAGCATAGTAACCAAGAGTACAAAATGTAACCAGATAGCGAGAACCATAAAGACTTTTAGCATTAGCACAGTTAAACATATACTTAGAAGCAGTTAAAATTGTCGGAAGCCCCACGCTAAGTCTCAAAATAACAACCCACCTGTCTCGTGCGGTGATCAACGTGTGATTCCTCCGCGTCTTGGTGTGTTCCCCGGACCTACACGAACCCGCCGCAAAGAAGTCAGTAACTCGAAGCCCCAAACAAGTACCACGGAACATAAGGCCCTCCCGGTCGGTCGAGGAACGCGGCCCGCAGGTCCGGCGGCGGCGACGTCCCGGGGCGAGGACAAAGGCACGGACAACCCACAACTCGCGCGGCTCCGCGCGGCGCCCGACCCCGCGCGGGCGCGCTGCCCGCATGCGCGGGCTGCCCGCGCGGTGCCAGACCCCGCGCAGGCGCCCCGCCTGCGGGCGGCCCCGCGCGGCGCCCGACCCGCGCGGCGTGCTGCCTGCATGCGCGGGCGGCCCCGCGCAGCGCCCGACCCCGCGCGGGCGCGTTGCCCGCATGCGCGGGCTGCCCCGCGCGGTGCCAGACCCCCCACGGGCGGCCCCGCGCGGCGCCCGACCCCGCGTGGGCGCGGTGCCCGCATGCGCGGGCGGCCCGGCGCAGCGTCAGACCCCGCGCGGCGCCCCGCCTGCGGCTGCCCCGCGCGGCGGCCGACCTGCGCGGGTGAGCTGCCCGCAGGCACGGGCGGCCCAGCGCGGCATCAAGCCCGCGCGGGTGCCCTACCGGCGGGTGGCTCGCCCTCCCCCCTTGCGTGCGTTGGGCGCCCTAGCCGGATCGGGGAATCCTCCCCTCGCGGTAACCAAGAACACCGAAGGAAAACAAACGAGATACACACGCACCTCCGTTTCGTCGGCGAAGGATGAAGGAGAAGGATCGTCCCGTTCACGCTTGCCGGATCCCGTAGGGAGCGATCGTCCCTCCTTCTCCCCGTCGTGATGCCTCGGTTCTTCACGCCGACTGCTAGAGGGAAGAAACTGGAAATTGGGACCTAACGCGCAGGACAAGAAGAGTGGAAAATAAAACCCCAATTCCCCAAATCGCGAAATAAAAAGATCGGTCGAAATGAGGAGTGGGAGTGAACCCAAACCCCCGACTAAAAGAATTGATCGTTCGGGTGCGAACCAGGGTCCGGTTTGCCTCGAAACACGTGCTGAACGCCCGGAGTGCCAGCAACCTTTAGAAATTTATTCTGGGAGATCCCGGGGTCGGAATTCAGATCCGATCGCGCCACCGTTCTCCGTTTCACGAGCTTTATTGCCTAAAAATACCCGCGAGCCCCGATGGTCTGCCCAGAAAAAGTGCAATAATTAGCCACCCTCCGGACCCCTAAAGGAGATGCGGAAAAAATAAAATTCTGAAAAACCTTTATACAAGTGGTTACTACACATACCTACCAGAGGCTCAAGGGTCACTTTTATTGGAAAGGTTTAAAGAGGGATGTTAAGGAGATGGTGCGTCACTGTGACACGTGTGCTCGACACAAGAGTGATAATCAGACCTATCAAGGGTTATTACAACCATTGCCGATACCCAGCCAGGTTTGGGAGGATATCAGCATGGACTTCATTGAATCTCTACCAACATCGAAGGGTAAAGATTCAATCATGGTGGTGGTTGATCGGTTTACTAAGTACGCTCATTTCATACCCCTGAAGCACCCGTTTACGACAGTGGACGTCGCCCAAGCGTTCATGGATACCGTGTACAAGCTTCACGGGTGCCCCCGGAGCATAGTAATAGATAGAGAAAAAATCTTTACGAGCCAATTCTGGAAGGAATTGTTCAGGTGCATGGGTACCCAGTTGAGAATGAGCACCTCTTATCACACAGAGACAGATGGTCAAACCGAATGAATCAACGGGTGTCTTGAAACTTATTTGAGGTGCATGTGTTCTCACCACCCAAAATGTTGGTGTAAGAACTTGCCTCTCGCAGAGTGGTGGTATAACACAAATTACCACTCCTCGTTAGGGATGACACCCTATGCCGCCCTATATGGGACACCCTCGCCAAATGCTCTAATGGCTGCTAACGACTCGTCTACACCCCAGGAAGTCAGGGAATGGGTGAAGGATAGAGAGGTGTTGACACGAGTGTTACGGAATTTAAGTTGGCGTATTTCGTGAATTCGGTTAAGTCTTGAAGATTGAAGGTAAAGAAGGTTGGATCATATAACTCAATCTCAAGAAAGAAGAATTCAAAAGGATCAGGTATATTTAACTTAATATATTTGGTGATCCGAATACTTCTTATAGTGTAGAAACACTTGGATGAACTTGTAATTGCATAAATATCAAAAACTGGACATGGGACATGTTCAGGATCCGGATCAGACTTTGCAATCCGGATCCCGAAGGTTGTTCGTTCATACACTAGTTCAATCCGGATCGTAGCCTTCCTTGATCCGGATCCCGAACACTGGATTTACCATTTTATTTGAGCGATCCGGATCAGGCTTTGCAATCCGGATCCCGAACGTTGATGTTTGGTGAACTGTATGAACGATCCGGATCAAGCACTTCGATCCGGATCCCGAACCTTCGTTTTTCTGGAAACTGTTTTTCTCGCTACTGCAATCCGGATCGCCGAACTCCGATCCGGATCGTCGTCATGTAAAAATTCCAGAAAAGGATAGTTTTTGATCCTTATCTTCTTCCAAGGGTTTCTAACCTATAAATAGCCCCTATGATTCTTTTTCTAGGGCTAATCCACATAATCCAAAAGGAAGCCGCTAAACCTAAAAGCCGTCATCTTTTATACGGCCTAAGATCCACGTATAGAGAAGAAAGGAAATCATAGATTCTATCTTATGTTTCTTCATCTATATTGATTGATTTGATTCTAGGTTTTCATACTCACATTTTGAGTAGAATCAAATCAATGAATACTTAGATGGTATTTCCGATCTATTTCTAATCTAAGTATTCGGCGGATCATCACCACCCAAAAAACAACGATTTACCCCAAAATCGGCGCGTGGACTCGCGTGGCCTTGTGGATTCAAGGTGCTACCGCTCTCGTGGATTCGGAGCGAGGTACGTTCGTGGATTCAAAGCGTGCTACTGGGTGAAGACCGTGGATTCGGTCGGACGTCGTGGACTCGACGTTGGAGGCCGTGGATTCGGCGTTGGACGCAAATCGTGGATTCGAGAAGCGTCATGGAGCGAGCGGAGAAGATCAACTAGGAGCGTATGGAAAAGGTTGAGTCGTCTGTGAGTACGATATATCACCTTGTACGTGTTTAATTCTAGTGGATTTCACCGTGTTATCGGTCCCGTGGTTTTTTACTCCGGTTTGGAGTTTTCCACGTAAAAATCTCTGCGTGTTATTTATTTTTCCGCATTGGGTTGTATATCGCAAAGATTTTTGAGTGTTTATTGTTTACACCTATTCACCCCCCTCTAGGTGTTTTTTCCCCTATTTAGATCCAATTATTCATAACCCAACAAGTGGTATCAGAGCGGGAATAGGGTTGTAAACAATGGTTGAAGGTGGAAACATCAACAGACCTCCGTTCTTTGATGGAACAAATTATGCGTACTGGAAAGTACGGATGAAAGCCTTTTTAATTTCCATCGACGAACGGGTGTGGCAATCAATTGAATTAGGATGGACTAATCCAACTGAAATTATTGGTGATGTTCGCACCATCAAACCTAGGTCGAAATGGACCAAGGAAGAGATTGATATATCTTCTTACAATGACAAGGGAATTAATGCTTTATTTAATGCCTTATCACAAACAGAGTTCTCTCGCGTCTCGGCATGTGAGACTGCGAAAGAAATCTGGGATGTTCTTCAAGTTACGCATGAGGGAACTAACCTTGTGAAGATTCAGAAACTGCAAATGCTTACGAGCAAGTTTGACTCTATTTTCATGGCAGAAAATGAATTGTTCACAGACTATTACACACGATTGCAAGACATCGTAAACTCATGTGCTAACTTGGGAGAGAAGATTCCAGAATTTAAAATTGTAAGAAAAATATTAAGAACTCTTCCTGAAAGATTTCGTTCCAAGGTTACAGCTATTGAAACTATTAAACACCCGGACGAAATCCGTGTAGAAGAATTAGTTGGTTCTTTACAAACATATGAAATGACATTTCCTACTAACTATTCTTCGGGAAAGGCATCCTCTTCTAAGTCTTCAGGTTATGCGTTGAAAACAACAAAAGAAGAAGACGCGGATTCATCCTCCTCAGGCGATGACGAGAACCTATCTATGGAGGACTTTGAGAAGCAGCTCGCTCTCTTGACAAGGAAGTTTTGCCGAATTTTTTGAAGGGGTAATTCAAGCAAAACTCCATCCTTCGGAAAGTGGAAGAAAGGCAAGGGTTCTTCAAGTTACAAGTCAAGAAAGCAAGAGGGTTTTTCTAAGGATAAGAAAAGCACAGAAGGACAAGTCCAATGCTTCAAGTGCCGAGGATACGGCCATATCTCAACGGAATGTCCAAATAAGAATCCGTCCAAGAAGAAGGCGATGCAAGCCGTCACTTGGGATGACACCTCATCGTCAAATGAGTCATCGTCAAGTGATGAAGAAGACAACGCAACAGCGTTCCACGCGTCCACATCTTCACCCTTCATGTGCTTAATGGCAAGTACATCCGAGTCATTGTCCAACTCCACTGTTGAAAAGAATGCAACGGACAATGAATGGGATGATTCGGAAGGTGAAGATTTTGCTCTAGCCTATCACAGACTTTTGAGGGATTCAAAGAAACTGGCTAAGCAAAACAAGGGGTTGAGAGTGAGATTGCAGGATCTCGAAGAAGAAGTAAAAAGGGTAACTTCTCTCTCGACCGATCTTGAAGTGGAAAGGGATAATCTGATAAAAGCAAATGTTTCCCTTCAAGAGTCCAATGAGCAATTCGAGAAGAATTATATAGATATGGTGAACAAAGCGAATTACTTCTTGAAGCTCAACGGCGAGGCTCGACAGGAAAAATTGGAAATGACAGAGACCATTCTCCAACTCAAGGATGACTTACAGCGATTTTCATCAGGAAGGAGTAAGTTGGATAAGCTTCTTGGTCTTGGTCAATCAAACAAGTCCGGCCTCGGATACAATCGAACTGAAGACAATTTTAGTTCGGTTGGGACAGTTTTTGTGCCTCAGTCGGTATCTTCTCCTCCGACACCGGAATTCACGACAAGCAACGACAACAAGCCTACTTCACCCTCCTCGGAATCGTCAAGCACTAAGGTATGTTTTCGTTGTAATTTTGCAGGGCACATAAGGAGAAATTGCAAGATGGGAGCCAAACGGTCAACTCAAGCACATCTTGCAATGACTACCAAAAGGGTAATTCCTCGGAAAGCAAATGCAAATTATTTGAAAGGAAAAAGCCTCGGTAGTTCATCAAACAAGACGACGACGTCAAGGAAAAGCAATGGATCAAACAAGACGCTTTCACCAAAGGTATCAACTTCACAACCATTTCCGACGTACACCAAAACTCGAAAGGTTTGGGTACGCAAAGGTGAATTCTTCTTTCATCCTTGAATCACGTCGGTACCAAACGGCCCTTGGAATTATTGCATATGGATCTTATGGGGCCGACACGTCAACCATCCTTGGGAGGTAAATGGTATATTTTCTTATTGGTTGATGATTTTTCTCGGTATTCTTGGGTAGTTTTTTAAAAGAGAAAGCTGATACTTTTGATTCTTTTCACGAGATTTGCCTTCGTATTATGATTGAAAAGAATGAAAAGATCATTCGTGTTAGAAGTGATAGAGGTGGAGAATTCATAAATTCTAAATTCATTGATTTTTGCACTTCCAACGGCATTAAGCATGAATTCTCAGCACCCTATACACCTCAACAGAATGGTGTTGTCGAGCGCAAAAACAGGGTTGTTCAAGAGATGGCACGTGTTATGCTTCACAGCCGGAATTTATCGCTACATTTTTGGGCTGAAGCTGTGAACACTGCAATCTATGTTATTAATCGAGTTTATTTGCGCCCGGGAATGTTAAATACACCATATGAACTATGGTGTTGTAGAAAACCCAACATCAAATATTTTCGTATCTTCGGGAGTCGGTGTTACATTTTACGTGACCGCGAAAATCTTGGAAAGTTTGACTCTCGAAGTGACGAAGGGATTTTCTTGGGGTATTCTACAAATAGTAGAGCATATCGGGTATTTAACTTGGAATCTAAAACGATCGTCGAATCTATAAATGTTAAAGTAGATGAAACTTTCCACTTTGCATCTGATAAATCTACCCCTGATATCTCTCTTGATGATGATACTCCTGTAAGTGCATCTTCTCATGATAATACTTCCAATATTAATGATGCTTCTAATGGTTCTTCAAGTTTATCTGATGTGCAGGAATCATCTCATGTACCTCCGAGTACTCCATTACAACAAACGTTACGCATCTCCAAGGATCATCCTGAATCAAACATCATTGGAGACCCACAAGAATGAGTCAAAACTCGGAGACAGTTGGTTTGTGGATTCGCCTGTTACGTTTCCATGATCGAACCAAAGAATGTCGATGAGGCTCTTCAGGATGACTACTGGATTGAAGCAATGCAGGAAGAGCTCCATCAGTTTGAACGCAACAAAGTCTGGGAATTAACGACGCCTCCGAAGCAACACAATGTGATCGGTACTAAATGGATTTTCAAGAACAAGAAAAATGAGGATGGTACCATCATCAGGAATAAAGCACGTTTAGTTGCTCAAGGCTACTCTCAAATAGAAGGTATAGACTTTGATGAAACGTTCACCCCTGTAGCTAGACTCGAGTCCATTCGTATCTTATTCGCTATTGCTTGTCACTTTAAAATAAAACTCTTTCAAATGGACGTTAAGAGCGCGTTTTTAAATGGGTTTTTAAATGAGGAAGTTTATGTGGCTCAACCGAAAGGTTTTGTGGACTGTAAACTACCTAACCATGTTTTTCGTTTGAAAAAGGCTCTTTACGGTTTAAAATAAGCACCGCGAGCGTGGTACGAAAGGTTGACAAAGCACCTTTTGGAGAAGGGCTATACTCGAGGGGGAGCAGATCGGACTCTCTTTGTGAAGCATTATCAAAATAACTTCATTGTTGCACAAATCTATGTCGATGACATTGTGTTTGGAGCAACAAAGGATAATGATGCTTCTAAATTCGCAGAAACCATGGAAAGCGAATTTGAGATGTCTATGATGGGGGAACTAACATACTTTCTTGGATTGCAAGTGAAACAAAATGGTGAAGGCATCCATCTGTGTCAATCCAAGTATGCAATGGAGTTGGTAAAGAAATTCGGATTAGAAGATTCTAAAGATTTTCCTACTCCTATGGGAACTAGCAATAAGGGATTAGGAAGTGAATCTCTTAGTGAGAATGTAGACGAGAAACTTTATCGCAGCATGATTGGAAGTCTACTTTATCTCACAGCTAGTCGCCCGGATATATCCTTTAGTGTTGGAATTTGCGCGAGATATCAATCAGCACCAAAGGAGGTTCACCTGAAAGCGGTGAAACGGATCATCCGGTACATCAAAGGAACCATTAATTTCGGAATTTGGTATCCTATGGGAACAAGTCTAGATATTATTGGATACTCAGATGCCGATTGGGCAGGATCTGTGGATGATCGGAAAAGTACGAATGGTGCATGTTTTTATCTTGGCCATTGTCTTGTTGCATGGCATAGTAAAAAGCAAAACTGCATTGCACTCTCGACTGCCGAAGCGGAATACATCTCAGCGGGTAGTTGTTCAACTCAACTCATTTGGATGAAAAGCGTGTTGAGTGACTTCCGGATTTCAGCAACTTCGGTAACTGTTTTATGTGACAACACTAGTGCTATAAATATTTCAAAAAACCCTGTGTTGCACTCTAAAACAAAACACATTGAACTTAGATATCATTTTCTTAGAGAGCTAGTTGAATCAAATATTCTTCAAATTTCCTACATTTCAACTGAAGATCAATTAGCTGACTTGTTAACAAAACCTTTGGATCAAAAACGTTTTATTCATTTGCGTAAAGCAATTGGAATGCTTTCCTTGAAATAACCTCTTTTTGAAACTTTTGTTTAGGTTAGGTTCTGTTTTTGTGTTTTTGTTCATTATCTATGCTTAGACATAGAACATTAATTGAGCATTAGTTTTGATTGACTTTAACTGCATCCTTTTATATATTTAGAAATCTATTATGCTTTAGATGTCATAATATTTCATTTGATGCAATGATCATTTATGTCAATTAACTCATCTTTGTTTTGATCAAAGTCAATTTCTCTCTCGATGATCTCTTGGTATAGTTTTTATCTTATTTGACTGTTTAGTCGAGTATGAAATCGAGATCAATATTTGGCTGAATACTTTATATCTTAAATAATTGATAGCCAATTGAGGGGGAGTAAAAGAAAAAGTATTATGCTCAAAAGATGTGGAAAGAGTTACATCCCAATGAGGAGTGTGAAAACTACCACCACATGGAGGAAAGAGCTACCACCTCGGTCGTCCGAGTACTGTGTGCAGCTACCACATGTATACCAAGCAAGGTTTTTCAAGTTTGATTAAATAAAATGCATGTTGAAATACTTGACTCTCTCAAAATTTCAAGGTTGGTATAAGATGGGAATTTTAATGAAAGATGCTCAAAGAGCCACTCTCTTCAATAAATTGACTAGATATATTATCTAACTTATCTGGGATGTTAGACATCTATTGATCTTTGTATTTCATTTTCTTTACCGAATTGATGATTTGATAAAGGCATTACTCATAAGATCAAGTTAGATGTAATTGAAGTTGTTCAACTTTAAGGGATTTAATTTTTATAAATTTTCGTTTCATTTGTTGGATGTTATTGATAGATTTGGCATAATCTATTTCTTGTTGTATGAAACGATGATTTTCATTTAAAGTTGATACACAAAAGTGCTTACAATCTTTTTCTGGTTTTTCTAGAATTTCTCTGAAATTTTCTAAAGAAAAAGTTGGAGCTGATCCAGATTGGACCTGCCGATCCGGATCCCGAACGCAGATATTCTTCTGCGGGCAGACGATCCGGATTGGACTTGCCGATCCAGATCCCGAATGCAGATTTTCTCTGCGGGTAGCCGATCCGGATCGTAATCACGAACTTATCCGGATCGCAGCTAGGGTTTTATATAGAACAAAAGGGTTTTGATTTCTTTTACTCCAATCTTTTGTTCCAAAGTTTCCACAGCTTCTCTCTCTAGAATTCATCCATCTTGGAAGCTTTCAAACTCAAGTTCTTCGATTCCAAGTAAGTTTTATTGATCAAAATCTCGGTTTTTCACAGTTTTTCATATTCTTCCTCAAAACGTGATGAAATTCTTGTATCTATTTCGTTTGTGGATGGTTTTTGATCAAATTTCTTTTGAAATAAGAACTCTGGGTAGATTAGTTTTGATTATATGCTAGGTATTCTCAAGATAAACGAATTTTTGGCCTTCGATTTCAAAAATTTCGGTTTTAGGGCATATAATGGGAATTTTCGAAAATCATGCGATTGATTTATTTTTAAAATTCTTTTTGCAAAACTAATTTGATTCTTAGTCTCTCTACACGATAATGATTGTTTGGGTACAATTTTTCTAATTTTTGAAAATTAACAATTTTTTCGTGTTCTTGAGTTGTTGCTCACAGGATTTCTTTTCACAAGCATTTGCAGCAATGGCATTCACATGGATCATAGTTCTTCTTGTTGCGATGGTACATACTAGAGCAACCAATAAATTAAAGAGGGCAAAGAAACCGTTTCGTAAAGGAGAATGTGTTCAACTTGAAGACTCAGAATCTGAACCAGAAAAGGACGAGGTCAATTGGGATGAGTTGTCAGATGATGAAACACATCCTGTAAAATCGACACAGAAAACCTCTGTTGTTTCGAAAGGAAAAACTGCAATGGACACTGGAAAAGCTCCTATGACTGCCCCATCCATCTCGGTGAAGAGGAAAAGACTAGCTCGACGCTTTGGGCGAGCACGAAATGCTGATGTTAGCAAACCAATAGCTCCTGACTCCCCGCCTCGCATGGAAGAAGTGTTCGTTAACACTGATCGCCTTAGAGCTTTTGAACATCGTGAATGCATCGGTGAACGACATGTCAACATTGAAGCTCTCCGCAATCACTCACCAGAGTTTGGGATTTTAATTGAACGAACTAATCTTATTCAAGTCTGCCGATTCCCGGAATTACTTGGATATTGTTTGTATCGTGTAAGAACCTTTTACACAAATGCAAGACATCTTCAGGAAGATGAACTTGGTTCGATGCAATTCTACACAAACATCCAAGGGATGAGATTAACAATCACTCCGCAATTAATCGGCGAGGTACTAGGAATGGAATCAAACAGATCGGGGTTCAACTATTTGATGGGAAGAAGTTTGACGAATGCCATGTGGCAAACCGTGATAGAAGGAATTTGTTTGGAAGGAACTGAATCAGCAGATGGTAAATCTATAAAATCCAAACAACTTCGGCTTGAGTACCGATTTCTTAACTTCATCACGTGTTACAACATTCTCCCTAACTTGCAGACAAAGGTATTGAGATGGGATAGAATGCTGTTCTTATATCTCCTAGGTCATCCTTCTGAGGCCGTAGGGTTGAACATGAACATCCCGTACATAATTTGGAATAGAATGTCTAGATATGTTAAGCATCCGCATCCTACTGAACGACTTCCATTCCCATTGATCATCATGAGGATCTTGAAAAAGTTTAAGATTGATATCAGCTCGACATCATATCAACACTGTTGGGGGATGATAGATGAATCAACAATTGTGAAGTCTCTTCACAAATTGCCTCATGTCACTTCGACTCAGCAACAGAGACTGTCTTTTCAACAGGAGCAAATCACCAAAGAGCAGAGGCGAATCTCCGAAGAACTCGAAATAATCACAGCGTCCCAAATCACATTAACTAAGACGGTCTCGTAAATGAAGAAGTTAATGCAGAAAATGTTTTCGAAAATGGGATACAACGCCTCGGATGACTCAGATTCAGATGCTTGAATCGTTTGTCTATAATTCTCTTGTGCAGGAACTTCAGATTTTTAACTTTTTTTTGTTTGCAGGTTTTTACATTTTAGTTTTTTCGTTTTAGTTCTCACACCTTAGGTACTTGAACTGTTAACTATTCTCTCCATTTTGGTAATTTTTGGCTAATTTTTGTGACAAAAAGGGGGAGAGAGAAGTATAAACAATGATACAAATGTTTGTGAGAAACTTGAAACTATAGAGGTAAGTATAATCTCAACTTGAAAGGTAAGTAGAACTTCAACTTTTGGTTTTCATTTGTGTTTGAATGCATGCCTCGACTAACTATTCGACTAACTATTTGGGCATGTAATATAACTAACAAGTTGATGTTCACTAACATGACATTTGGATTTTGACTGCATAGAAGATATGTTGGTGTTTTAACTATGATCAATTTACATATCTGAATGTATAAATGTCATGGTAAGTATAAATGAGTATAAACTTCATCTCTGTATGTGGTTTTTGAATGATATAAAATTCTTGAGGTATCTAACGATTTCTTTTGTCAAGAATGATTTCTTTTGCAGAGAGTACAGATGTCTAAGTCTAGAGTCCGTTTTAGGAGTTTAACTCATGTATTTTATTTTGGATCTCCAATGTAAATTTTTGTTGTATGGTGATAGCAACAAAAATATCTTTTTGAATTTTCTTGAGTGGATCTATGTTTTGTCACGAAACCGCCAAAGGGGAAGATTGTTACAGAATTTAAGTTGGCGTATTTCATGAATTCGGTTAAGTCTTGAAGATTGAAGGTAAAGAAGGTTGGATCATATAACTCAATCTCAAGAAAGAAGAATTCAAAAGGATCAGGTATGTTTAACTTAATAACTTTGGTGATCCGAATACTTCTTATAGTGTAGAAACACTTGGATGAACTTGTAATTGCATAAATATCAAAAACTGGACATGGGACATGTTCAGGATCCGGATCAGACTTTGCAATCCGGATCCCGAAGGTTGTTCGTTCATACACCAGTTCAATCCGGATCGTAGCCTTCCTTGATCCGGATCCCGAACACTGGGTTTTCCATTTTATTTGAGCGATCCGGATCAGGCTTTGCAATCCGAATCCCGAACGTTGATGTTTGGTGAACTATATGAACGATCCGGATCAAGAACTTCGATCCGGATCCCAAACCTTCGTTTTTTTGGAAACTGTTTTTCTCGCTACTGCAATCCGGATCGCCGAACTCCGATCCGGATCGTCGTCATGTAAAAATTCCAGAAAAGGATAGTTTTTGATCCTTATCTTCTTCCAAGGGTTTCTAACCTATAAATAGCCCCTATGATTCTTTTTCTAGGGCTAATCCACATAATCCAAAAGGAAGCCGCTAAACCTAAAAGCCGTCATCTTTTATACGGCCTAAGATCCACATATAGAGAAGAAAGGAAATCATAGATTCTATCTTATGTTTCTTCATCTATATTGATTGATTTGATTCTAGGTTTTCATACTCACATTTTGAGTAGAATCAAATCAATGAATACTTAGATGGTATTTCCGATCTATTTCTAATTTAAGTAATCGGCGGATCATCACCACCCAAAAAACAACGATTTACCCCAAAATCGGCGTGTGGACTCGCGTGGCCTTGTGGATTCAAGGTGCTACCGCTTTCGTGGATTCGGAGCGAGGTACGTTCGTGGATTCGAAGCGTGCTACTGGGTGAAGACCGTGGATTCGGTCGGACGTCGTGGACTCGACGTTGGACGCCGTGGATTCGGCGTTAGACGCAAATCGTGGATTCGAGAAGCGTCGTGGAGCGAGCGGAGAAGATCAACTAGGAGCGTATGGAAAAGGTTGAGTCGTCTGTGAGTGCGGTATATCACCTTGTACGTGTTTAATTCTAGTGGATTTCACCGTGTTATCGGTCCCGTGGTTTTTTACTCCGGTTTGGAGTTTTCCACGTAAAAATCTCTGCGTGTTATTTATTTTTCCGCATTGGGTTGTATATCGCAAAGATTTTTGAGTGTTTATTGTTTACACCTATTCACCCCCCCTCTAGGTGTTTTTTCCCCTATTTAGATCCAATTATTCATAACCAACAGACTATTAATTCTATCTTTGTAATGGACATACATGATATAGTTAGTGCTTTACTTTGGGTATGATAAATGTGGAATTGCGGAACCTTGACTAGCATAATATGATGCATGCTGTTTAACCAGACTTTAGAAAACCCTCAACTTGGTTAGTTTATTATATTTTCGACATTCCTACACTCTTTTATTATTCCCTTGACTTAGAGTTCTCCTCGCCCTGGTAGTGCGCCGAGTGGTCGGGATAGTGTAGGATGCATGTTGCGCTCGTGCCAGGGGAGCGGGGGCAAGTGGAGTCTGGTAGCTGAGGTTAGATCAGTGCTAGTATCGGGAGCCGTTTGGTAGACGGTGGTCCCGGGCCGTCGAGCATTCTCCGGTCAGTGTTGTGGAAACCGTTTGGGTTGACGGTGGTCCCGGATCGTTGAGTGTCTTCCGACCAGCTTAGTTAGCTGTTGAGTTGTGAGTTGATCCCAAGCCATTGAGTATTTTCCGGCCGGGTAGTTAGGGTTGGGTTGTGAGTCTTCCGATCTGATTGATCGTGGATTGGACTATAGCCTACATGAGCCATATTGAGCTCGACGGAGATGCGTGGACTCCTCGGTGGGGTCGCTCCTCTCGAGTGCCGCTCCGGAGCTGGGCCTATTACTTTAAGCGACTTGTGTGTAGTCTTTGTAGGACGCCCTACGTAATTCTAGTCCGATGTGGATGTATGGTAGCTTGGCAGGTTGTGACTGGACCCGGTATAGCATCAGAATGATTTGGTTGATTAAGCATCTTGAGAGCGAGTAGATGCATATTATCATCTGTATCACCCCTTGAATAGATAGAGGCAGATAGTTATAGTTTATTATTATTTACTTATACTGCTTATTATTTATTAATAGATTTAGTGGGCAGACCATTTCTTGGAGACGGTACCCACTGAGAACTACTGCTTGATATAGTTCACACCCTCCGTGGACTATTTTTCAAAGGCATCTACTTTGGTTCCTGCCCATACTGCTTTTTCTGATTCGAGGTAAGGGAGTCGCGAGCTAGTCCCTAGCCGTCGAGCAAGTTTTTTCTTTTTAAGGGAGATGGAGGATGTCATTGCGCTTTTCCTTTTTCAGCAACAGTGGGCGGAGCCTTTGCCTTTGATGTCTCTGCAGGGGCTTTCCCTTTCGAAGCAATGGGATTAGTTGCTTCAATTTGAAGCTCATCCCAATCGATCGATACCGTTTCAGATTCCGTATCGGAATCATCCTTGTTTTTTCTTCGCCTTCTTAGCCTTCTTGGGCTTGACATATCTCTTGTATGAACCATAGCAGCCAGAAGAAAAAGGAATCCAGGTGATCACCATTGCTACTAGTTCTTTGTGGAAATAAGGTCCTGTGGGAAAAAACTCAAGGAACACGGAAAAAATTGTTAATTTCCAAAAATTTGAAAAATTGTACCCAAACAATCATAATCGTGTAGAGAGCTAAGAATCAAAGTAGTTTTGCAAAAGAATTTAAAAGAAGATC